>CM034154.1:699687114-700282790 GCA_019776745.2 Taxus chinensis | reverse complement strand
ATTGGTCCCGACCCAGGAATCGCCCTAACATGCCCGACAAGGCCGACAACCATAAACCCACTGGCCCGACCCAAGGCCTCGCCCTAACCATTTGGCCCGACCCAAGGCTGCAACCCTAACCATTTGGCCCGACCCAAGGCCTCAACCTACCTATTCGGCCCGACCCAAGGCCGCAACCTACCTATTCGGCCCGACCCAAGACCTCAACCTACCTATTTGGCCCGACCCAAGGCCTCAACCTACCTATCGGCCCGACCCAAGGCCTCAACCTACCCATTTGGCCCGACCCAAGGCCTTGCCCTCACTATTTGGCCCGACCCAAGGCCTCCCTTTACACTTCTGGCCCGACCCAAGGCCGCCACCCAACAACTTGGCCCAACCCACGACCGTACCACTTCCATACCTTACCAAAATCAACACCATACACTTTATCCACCCATCCGGTAGTTTTTGGTTCAATCGAGCTCACCTGTTCGTGTTTTAGCATGATTAGGGTCCTTGACTTGATCTGTCGACCAGCTTTGCCCAGACCTAGACCGTGACGTTTATCTCAACCAAACCAACCTTTTGGTACTGCCGAACATGCCTAAACGTTCTGGTACCTTACCTGTTATATACCCTGGGGCTACTTCCTATGCCTTGGATACCAGGATTATATCACCCTTGTTTGGATAAACTATCGACCTTTGCCTACACATTGCTGGTTTGTTTGTCAAATCATGTACCCTCGTCGTACTATTGCATTTCAACATGCATCTGCTTCCTTAGACCTACCCCACCACCTTACCATCCTCTCTACAACATATACCCTTTATCAACCCTATCCCTGATTTCTCGTTCACTCAATCGGTGATAGATTTGAGGGGGATTACCTACATCTTTAACATGAGAAACCACTTCAAATTATTGTCCGCACAGCTTTACAGAACAAGCTACATGACAATAAGGGGCTAATGTAGACACCAAATTCGTGTCTCACGACCCCTTGTGACCCGCATCCCATTTCGCAACCTAACCTCATTACCTAAACTTTACACAATTATTTATTAATTACCTTGTAATTGATAAATCCACATCACCTTACCCGCCACCTCACTTTACCACCTCATCATGACCTAGCCCTAACCCTAAACTAACCTAATTAAGACCCATGACTTGGTCTAGACTCACATCCATAACTAATGCCTCCTTACTCACACCCAAAGCCGACCTTCTAGCCACTTGACCAAGCCCGCAACTGATCTCTCGGGAGAAAAGCAGGGAAGGTGGGCTATTTTACTAAAAATAGCCTACTTTTTCCTTACCGATGCCGGTTCCTACTCGACCGCCATCGGTTACGCAACCGCCATCGGTTCCCTGTAAATGGGCTCCCCAAACCAAAACAACGGATCGGAATTTCATTTTGGAGATCAGTCAAAGGATTTCTGGATCAACAGAGAGCATTGCGAGCGAGGAACAGAGTCCAGATCTTCACTTGACAGAGCAGAGACGAGTAAAGAAACCAGAAGTGTTTACAACCAAGGAGATCAACTTGCATCTTGGTCAAAACCAGTAAGTCACATCTTGCATGTCCTTTGTTATAACATTGCTTATGCTTCTTGAATCTCAGTCCTCCTAAATCCATTTCTGAATCCACTACCCAACGTGCCATTGCATCTAATTGTCATTCTTTTGCTTCTAATCATCCCATTTCCTAATACCATCCAAGATCCTAGAACCCACCGGTATCGGTTATCAATAACTGGCATCGGTTATCAGTAACTGGCATCGGTTCCTCTGATCAAAACCAGAAAACCAGCATTTCCCTCTACCCAGTTTAAAGAAACAATTTAATTGATATTTTGCAAGTCTTTTGTGTTAATTCATATTAGCAGGGGAACTGACCACCTTCGAAAGGAAGTTTTATATTTCCCGGGCCCAAGGCAGTTTCCTCATTTATTGTTTAATCAAAATCTTGTGGTCTTGTGTTCTTATTTGCAGGTAGTCCTTCCAAGACAAAAAGGAGTTCTCCGCAGTCAGCCTGATCTTTCTCTACGGTACGTGCACACCATCTCGACATTCAACAGGTATTCCTCCTAACCCTAACCTCATCTGTTTCTAAAAGGAATGAAAGGATAGAAGCAACTCTATTCCCAGAAGCCGAAACATTCCAAGCAAAACACTCACCACTAGCACAACCTCACGACCTCTTATCGTGATTTGTCCCTCTCATGGCAGTCAATATATAACTCTTCCCGTAATCATACTATCTCAGCTGTCACCCCTCCATCTGCATCCTCCTAGTCCTCTGACGCTTCCTAGCTCCTCCGTTGGCCTCCATCTCACTCAAAACTCAATTTATCTCTCTTAGAGCTGTCAATCATCTAACTAACATAGTGCAAATGATCCTTCCTGATTGAATTCGCCACTTATATAGGCCACCAACCCTAGTCACCATCGATTGGTGCTAGTTTCCGCTAACCCATGTCAGGTCCCTGTCAAACCAACCCTAATTTCCATATTTTTCTCACCTCATCCAATTTCTTCAGCAAATTTTTTTTTTTCCACTTTCGGTTTGTGTGTCCCACCAAAATCATCTGGCTATTTTTAGTCGCTCTTATCTCATCACACTTCCTTACTTTTCTCAAGAATCTCGCTCTACAGCCATCTCTCTATCCCGCTCAGGGCACCATACCTCATCTTAATCTCATTGTTTTGTCCATCTTTTCACTTTTCATCTCACTTAGATGTATATTTTTCAATTCCCTATGTATGAAGGAAATCACATGTTTTATCCCTGCCTCCTTTCAAACCTTTGACTTGACCATCCTCACATTTACTTGCACATAATTTCAATGTCCACCTTTGAAATGTTAGTCCCATAACTTGCACATGCATTTGAATGGATTCCCATTAGACTCCCTCCATATTGCAGTGATTTTCACCAAATCACAGGTCCATAGGACATTACCATCATCTCCATTGAGGTCGTACTTTATTCTCTACGCAAGTAGTTCTAAAATCACCGCCATATTTTTTTTATCCCTCTCCTTCTTAGGGCATCTTATTTCATCTTATTTTCTCACCCTTTCTACTCCTTATCCCTTCATCTATCTCTTTCAACCTAGTGACCAATTCTTATTCCTCATCGATCCCTAGTTTGAGGGGGAGCACCTTAACCAACATATTTTTATCACTTCAAGTTTTTGTCTTGTTATTTTCTTAACGCAAACTTCTCAAAAAAAGGGGAATATGTAAACACCAATTTTTGGTATCTCTTGTCCCACATCCCACATCCACTCCCATTCATCATCATTTCCCACATACATACCTCTCTTCCCATTCAAATCCCCCTTTCCCTCCTAAATTTCATTTATCCCTCTAATTGTTATTTTTCATATTTAATCCCATCCTAATCATATCATTAATTTATCTTCCCTAAACATCCATAATCACCTTTAATTGTTCCTACACCTATTCATTAACCCCTTTTATCCTCCCTAAGTACCTTATTTACAATTCCTAGGTTCCCATATACCCTCATTTAATTCATTCTTATTTCCCAACTACCTTTTGTCCTCCCAAGACATCCCTAACCCGTATTTACCACCCAAAACCCTAATTTCACCTCATAATGGCTTCATGTCTCGAGATAATTACATCTTATACCTCCTATTTCAACGGACTTCCGTAGGCTTGGATGACCCATCTGGGTTTCCGTTGACCCTATAAATATGCACATACCCCTCCTCTCTTGAGGATACAATTTTTTAGACTTCGGGATTTCTTACGATCTTGGGATGGTTTCTTTCTCTTCTTTGTAGTTCCTATCACTGCTTTAAAGCTACTTTAGACATCTTGTGCATTACCATTGAAGATTTAAAGTTCTTTTGTTATTTAGTATCACACTGTTACTTACTTGGATTCCCCATTTCTATCTCAACACCATTGTGCATCAGCCTTGCAGGTTTATTAACTACCTCGGAGCTATGCCCTTGCATTAGCCATCGTCAATATTTTTCCACATTTTTTCTTTTCACCCATTTTAATCCGTCAAACCCTAGATACCTTCTTGATCATTGTCGACTCCATCAAGTCTCTGTCGAGCTGATCCACCATCTATTTTATTATTTATTACCCATCCCCTCAGCTATATGCTTTCTAGTCTCACAGATCCTGAATATTTCAATCTTACCATTCTGCACACATGTTGCTTCAGATATCATATTCTTCACACTAAGTCCTTATTGATCTAGCGAGGTCGTCATTGACCCTTTCTCAAGCTATCTTATTTTTCAGTTATCTTCCTAATCTACAACCTATCTTACTTCTTCTTCTATATCCAAACATTTTCTTCTATTTGATCCGACCTATGCGGAGTCCTAGATATGCCCTATTATCTTCAATCATTATCAATCCATATTAGTCAAGGTCGACTAGATCAATAGTTATAAACTTCATCATCAAATCCAAAAAAAATCTTACATCCTTTCTATATAGGATCATATCCATACCTTATTCAACGTCCTAGCATTGTCTCAGCATCTTTATCAATCTCATATCATCCCTATGTTCCTTCAGATATATTATTTTCTTCTTGTTGTTTGGCTCACCCTGTTGTATTTCTTGTCCACAATAACCAATAGTCTTGGGTCACCTTGGACCCACTCAAGTTTGGTTTAATTTTACATTTACTATAATCAAATCTACATCTTATCTCATCTAGCACATTTTAACTTTTTGCTTTAGTTCAGATTCTACTGCATCTTCTCATTATCATTTTATTTATCTTTTATCAAGAAGTGGGTTGACATCCATGCTTGTAATTTTTCACTTCCCGAGATTGAAATTGTCAGGAAATCCACCCTACTATCTACTAATAATTTTATTTGTTGAGTTTCTCTTTATTGTGTAGGTAACCAAGCTCATTTTGGTGAGGATCTTTCTTTTTTCCCCACATCCATCATCATCTTATCTAGAGCTAGCCGTAAACCCTATTATTATTGGAGTTGTTTATTTTCTTGTATTCCATATCACTAATCTAAAACAAAAATGAAAAAAATTGGTCAAAAGTTACCACCAATGCACAACATCAGTCACCAAATTGATTTGATGCCTTAATCTAGTTTGCCAAACAAGGTACCACATAGAATGACCCCAGATGAAAATGATGAAGTGCTCAGGTAAGCGCAAGAATTTCTTGATAGAGGTCTAGTGCAAAAAAAAATTGAGCCCATGTGCAGTACCAGTAGTATTAGCACCCAAGAAATGAGGAGAATGATGCATGTGTGTTGATTCAAGAGCCATAAAAAAAATTCCATTAAGTATAGATTTCTATTACACATGATGGATGACCTGATGGAATTCCTTAGCAACACACGATATTTTTTAAAGATCCATCTAAAGAGTGGTTACCACTAAATCCATATCAGAGAAGGAGATGAGAGGAAAACCACGTTCAATACAAAAAAAGGTTTATATGAGTGGTTAGTCATGCACTTCAAGTTAGCTAATGTGTAGAGTAACTTCATAAGGATGATGAATGATGTATTAAAGTCATTCCTTGAAAATTTTATAATTGTATATTTGGATGATATACTATTTTTTAGCCAGACAAAGGAGGAACATCTTAAACACTTACACAAGGTGATGAGATGCTTTAAAGAAGAAAGGTTGGTGAATACGAAGTGCAATTTTATGTGTGAAGACCTAGTTTGTTTAGGTTTTCTAATATCCTATAAAGGATTACAAATAGATCTAGAAAATTTACTTAATAATTTTAGAGTGGCCATCGCTAAAGAATGTAACTGAGGTATAAATTTTTCATGGGTTGGAAAAATTCTATCATAATTTTATTAAGAACTTCAGTGGTATGGAGTTTTTTTGGAAAAAATAAGCAAATCACAACTTCCAGGAATTAAAGCAGAAGATTACAACATAACTGTTGCTAGCATTACCAAGTTTTGATAAAGTATTTCAAGTGGATTGTGATGCGAGTGGAACCCCCATTGGCTCAATGTTAAGTCATGAAGACCCATAGCTTACTTCAGTGAAAATTTGAACGATGCCAATAGAATATGGTTGACCTATGATTAGGAGTTCTATATGATAATACATGCACTGAAGAAGTTAATACATTGCCTATTTCCACAAGATTTCATTTTATATAATGATCATCAGGCACTAAAATTTATCAACATCCAGGAAAAGTTAAACCAAATTCATATGAAGTGGGTAGAGTTCCTACAAAGTTATTCCTTTGTATTAAAGCACCATAGTATAAAATCCAATAAGGTCATAGATTCATTAAGGATGGAGCTGGTATTGAAGGAAATGTGCAACGAAGTTGTTAGTTTTTAAGCCATGAAAGAACTTTACTCAGTTCACAAATACTTTCAAAAATCTTGGGAGGCATGCAAAGAACCAACATGCGTGGATAACATGCCTTTGTTAGACTATTTTATTAAGGGAAGAATGTTGTTTCAAGGAGTGCAATTTTGTATTCTGTAAGGATCAATGCATAAGAATGTGATCAAAGAGAATGGAGGCTTAGGTAGTCATTTCAGAAGTGAAAAAACTTTAGCAAAACTACTAGAGTGATACTATTGGCCAAGTATGGGCACTAATGTGTGTAAGTATGTACAAAGGTGAGGAGTTTACAAATTAGCCAAAGAGTGCAACAAAACATAGGGTTATATCAAATGTTACCCATACCAAGGAGACCATGGGAAGACATTAGCATGGATTTTGTGTTTGGATTTTTTAGGACACAGAGAGGAAATGACTCCATATTTGTGGTGTTCAATAGATTTTTAAAATGGCACATTTTATTACATGTAATAAACCTAGTGATTCATCAGGCATAATGCATCAATTTTTCAAGGAGGTGGTTTGACTACATGGATTTCTAGTGAGCATAGTTTTTGATAGAGATACCAAGTTCCTAAGTCATTTTTATAGGACCTTGTGGAAGAAATTGGGAACAATATTAATGTATAGTTCAGTATATATCCACAGACTAATGGACAGTTAGAACTGGTAAACATAAATTTAGGTAATATATTATGTATATTAGTAGGAGATAAACCAGGTTTTGGTGAGGAAATTTATCGGGCGGAAAAATTTGTGTATTTATTGCCAACACTCTGGGAATTTAAGTCCCTCTACTTAACCAGTGCAGCTGTCGTATATGCATGCATAAGAAAATGTGGATTTATGTGGTGGCCTTTCGACCAAGGATCCAACAAGGGCACTCCACTGACCCTATGGAAAAGCTAACAATTTCTTGCTAGAGAGGACTTTGTCTTAAAGTGGGAAAGGGAGTGAGAATTGAGGTAGGAGAACTAATGTTATAGGTAGAAAATCATATTCCTGCACACACTAGTTAGAAACTTCAACACATGCATTCACTAAAAGAAACAACCCTGCAAATGGCAACAAGACAAGATAAGATTGCAAACTCAAAGTTTCTAAAATCTCCTCATCAAAGAGGATATAAAATCCTTCTTCTTGAATTGATGCTTAAACAGAAGTTGTACATAATGTGTGAATGGAAGAAATTTGAGAATGGAGGAAAGTAGAAGAAAAATGGCCATCTCCTTTGCTTTCTCTAGGTACAATGCACTCTTGAGTTTAAAAGATCAATCACCACCCTTTTACAATGGCGTAAAGAAGCCATTAAATATCTTGCAAGAAACGGTTACAAATTCTTCTTTGTTAGCAAGAAATGGTTTACAATATTTTCAATCACTCACGTCTGTTCAGATTCTTGATTCATGAAGAAATGCCAATGGTGAGAAAAACTAGACTTTTCATAATGCAGTCGTTACACTCATTTTGTAACTTTGAATTTGAACTATTCATCTTTCCTCTGAAACTTTAAACCAGATTTGTCCACGTGGGAGAAATTTACTGGAGCAGGCATGGAGGATGCCTTTTGCATTTTGTGACTTTATAGAGATTTGGCATTTTTTACATTTTTGGTCCGCTCACCCGCTTTTGATATGGTCTTGACATGTGGCCTTACTTGAGTGGAGACAGAGTCGCAAGTTGCTTTTATAATGTTACCTTTTTTCATTGCAGGCTAAAAAACACAAATTACTCAGCCAACCCACCTCCCCACTTTGACCTTCAATGCGGGATTAATATTTGACTTTTTTCTTTGGCGTGGGCAGGGCTACGGGTCACTTTTTAACTTTAAGCCCCTTTAATGAAAACAAGGCTCAAATTCTCAAATCTCCCCGACGGCTCGCTTCCCCACCTTGACTTTCTATTCGGAATTAATATTTGACTTTCTCCCTTTTGTTTGGCGGGGTTGTATATCTGACCCTGGACACGTGGAGAGTTGGCACTCATTTGGAACCTGCCTTCCGATTTTTGATTTGAAGTTGTGCCAGGATGGCAAGTGGAGGGCTCTAATGGTTCTTTTATACTTAGCCGATTAAGGCTTACTTCTCACTTGACTTATATTGACCTCTAAACACGTGGATAATTGGTGCTCATTTGAAGATTATCCCTTTGGTTTCATTGCTGAAATTACATTGTTGAGGCACATGGAGGCTTCCGCTAACCCACTCATACTTATTCAATTTAATTAATCGGCTTTGTCCCCTTCTTTGGACCTGGGACATGTGGAGGATTAGCACAAGTTTGAGAATTGCCCCTAGATTTGACCCTTGAAATTATGTCGATGAAGCACGTGGCATCGTCTGCTGAGCCTTCCATACTTAGCTGATTTAGGCTTGTTTTGTCTTCATTTTGGACCCTGGACATGTGGAAATCCTGCACTTATTTGTGGACTGTCCCTTGGACCCTGCCCTTGGAGTTACGTTTGTCGACACTAAAATTTTCCTCCGTAATCTCTATTTCATTAATGTATGTATTAGGAATAGGATGTTGTTAAGTGTAATTAGTAGTAGCGTCCGATGGAAGATAACGGTGTTGCCAATATGACGCCGCCAATAATGTAGAGTACAGTAACAGTCAAAGTATAATAGGAATGTTGTAAAAAGTAAATATTTGTTGTAAGTGGTCCGGTAATGTTAAAATGTCAAAGTTGGGATAAGTAGAGAAGTAGGGTCTACATGATTAGGAATTAGAAATATTATATTTGTAATAAGGACAAAGAGTGATGTCATAAATATTTTGTGTATTTTATTTGTGGAAAAGTCTAAAAAGGTGGAACCCATGTGAGATGATAAGGTTTATCTTATCTTAGAAGATAAGCCTACATGTAAAGGCAAGAGTTTAGGCATGAAATATGAATGATTGGCCGGAAGAGATTTCCTATCCTATCTTAGAGATAGGGTGGATAAGCCTGAATTCCTATAAATAAAGAGGCCCCCCCCCTCATTTAGCATAGAGAGAAGTAGTGAGAAATATTGTATGAGTAAGTGTGTAAAGGAAGCCATCATTTTGAAGGTGTGTTAAAGAAGCCATTAAGAGGTGTAATTGTGAAGTTTCTCCCATAGTTATTTGTTGGAAGGCAAGTGAAGTCAGTAACACTTGAAGTACCTCATGGGTGAGATTGTAACAATTTCATGTTGATATTATAATTTACACTGATATTTCAGATTTATCATTCATTCCTTCTTATCATAGTCTATGGTATTCTTGTGTTATGTTTGTTGTTGTGTTTCCAGATTATTCCATCCACCAAACTAAAAGCTGTGCATTAGTAAATAAATCATAGCAGGAGTTCCCCGGTGAAGAAATTATCATAGTGCCGGATTGGTGTTGACATTTTGGTTCCGTTGCCGGGACCATTCCTCGTTTGGATTTTCTGGAGAGATATTCCCACTTAGTCAGAAATCATTTGGAGGGTAACCTTTTTTTTACTGTGCATAGTAGTTACCATGGTAAAGTCACTTTTTTACCATGAATAGTATTTACCACAGTAACTTCATTTTTTTTTACCGTGAATAGTATTTACCCACACTTTTTAACTTCACTTTTTACTGTGAATAGTGTTTACCACAGTAAGTAACTTCATTTTTACCAGTAAGTAAGTTTTTTTAATAGTTTTACCACAGTAAAGTCATTTTTTACCGCAGTAAGTCAAGTTTTACCATAGTTTACCGTGGTCATTTCCTATTTTACTGTAGAAAGGTGTAAAGTCACTTTCTATTATAGTGATTCCAATTATTTGTGCACATAAGTCTTGTTGATTGTACTTGTGGGTTGGTGGTATTTCACTGTGGTTACTTTTGAAAATGGGGAAGATTCCTATTTTTTTTCAGCCCAATCTAATGAAGATGCTTCCTCTTTCATTCAAGAGTTTAAACGATCTTGTATTTGTAATGGCCTTATAAGAAGGGAACAATGGACTGAATTTTTTCCTACCTTTGGATGGTTCAGCCCTTAGGTGTTTGAAAAACTAGGTGATAATGTGAAAAACTCATGGGATTTATTAACTGAAAGTTTTCTTGAAGAATTTGGTGAACAACAGAAATATGCAGATCTCATGATCGATATCACAAAGCTAGCCCCAAGAGAGAAGGAGAAGATAAGGGATTATCATGCTCGTGTTCTAGAGCTAAGGAGGAAGCTCGATGCCCAGATCTGGAAGGAAGGATTAGCGGATGGGTTGATGAATGGCATGGTGGATAATCTCCTCTGTAAGCACTTCATTCTTGGGGGATGAAGCCAGAGATCAGACAACAATGAGTGAAGTATGACCCCCCAGCTACCATTGAACAAGCAAAGGAGATTGCAATTGCAAGAAGGCAAAAGAAGAAAGCATGGAAGAGGAGCCCAAAGAAATTGTTGCTAAAGTAGAGCCTACACCAGCACCTTTGGTCCAGAATCCACAACCACTCTCGGTGAGCACAAATATTTCTCCTAGTACATCTACTGAGTATGAAGATCTGCTCAGGAAGATGGGTCAGTTAACTATTAATCTTCTTCAAGGAAAAAGAATTTAGTTCTCAGGGAGGAGATAGAGGTCCAAAAAGAAATATTTCTGAAGTTGTATGTTATGGTTTTTAAAAAGGGTCATTATAAGTATAATTGTCCAGATAGAGCTTCTACATCTGGTACAAAGAGATAATGATAAAGGATAAAGGAAAAGCACCTGTGAATTCTTTTGATGTAGTAGATATAGAGCATAAATAATGAAGTAGATGTGTTTGTAACAAAAAAAAAGAAAGAAAAAAAAGATAACCAAGATGGAAATGATCCTAAGAAGATGAAAGGAGAAACTAGTAAGAAACATAGGAGAAGAAAGTTGGGGGTGCAGGATTTTTCTGATTTTCACAGGGACAAGGACCATACTCCATCTTAGAAGATCTGTCCAAAAGGCCTGCAAATATTACATATGGTCAACTCTGGCTATGTCTTCTGAGAGAAGAGGGGGAGAGCTGCGAAGTGGACTCAATGCTCGAACGAAGGAAGGAGGTTGAGGTCCCTGTTTTGGAGGCAGAGGCAGATCCCTATGCTCCACAAGCTGAGGTATTATGTAATGGTATTTCAATTCATGATGTCTTAGTTGATGGAGGTGTTGCAGTTAATGTAATGACCGAGTCTGTAATGAATATGTTGGGTTTAAAAATTGATTGGGTTTAAAAATTGATCCCCCCCTCAACACTTATGTTAAGGTCATTAAATAAAGGGAAAAACTAAACCAGAAGGTGTTGTTTCAAATGTGGCAATATCTGTTATGGGTGTTGTTGTATGTGTGGTAGACTTTCAGGTGATGAAAAAAAATGGTACTGTTGCGTACCCAATGTTGTTGGGAAGACCATGGCTAAGGAGAGTTCATGCAAGAAACTACTGGAATGAAAGCTTCATGACACTTGGACGTGGTAGAGAGAGGGGTGAAGATAAATGTGATCCCTCGGCATCATAAGGCAGAACCTGTGGATTCAAGTGATGAAACTGATGATTGGACATCCTCTGATTACTCTAGTACCCAGTGAAGTGGACACAGAAAGAAGAAATGAAGAAAGTGAGGTTGATGTTTCGGTCATGGATATCCTTCCAGTCACACCGACTCATGACCCATAAAAATTATCTGAAAGAGAAATTGATGATCGTCTCCAAAAATAAAGATTGTGTGATTGTGATGGAGAGTGAGAAGGAATCCTACCTCCAGCTCTTTCGAAGGTACATACACCTATTCACTTTTGATTACAAGGAACTCCGTCAAGTAAGTTTGGGTAGAACATTCTATTGAGCTGGTAGATGGTGCTAAGCCATAAAGAAAATGCCATATAGAATGAATCCTAATTTTTCCAAGACTGTAAAAGAAGAAATAGATAAGTTGCTTGATGCAGGATTCATATTTGCTGTGGAGAATTCAGAATGGGTTTCTCCCATTGTGATCTCAATAAAAAAGAATGGGAAGCTACGCATTTGTGTTGATTATAGGAAGCTCAATAAGGCAACAAAGAAGGATCATTACCCTCTTCCATTCTCAGATCAGAGATTTTGGATGAAGTAGCTGGCCAGGAGTGCTATAGTTTTTTTGCTGATGGATATAGCGGATACAACCAAGTTCGTATAGCAGAGAAAGATCAGCTGAAGACCACGTTCACCACTCCTTGGGGAATTTTTCTTATAGAGTTATGCCTTTTGGGTTGTGTAATGCTCCAGCAACGTTCCAGTGCTTGATGAATAGGGTGTTTTGAACCCTACATTGGGAACTTCATCAGAGTATTTCTGGATGATTTTTGCATCTATGGGAGCAAGATGGACCACCTGCACCAGATGGAGAACACATTTCAAAGGTTAGATGAAGCACAAGCCTCACTAAACCCTACAAAGTGTGTCTTTGGATGTTTCTAAAGGTGTTTTGTTAGGGCATGTTGTATCCAGAGATGGTATTGGTACTGATCCTGATAAGTTTCAAAAATCAAAGAGTTACCATTTTCCTATGAATAGAAGTAAGTTGAGATCATTTTTAGGCCATGTGGGTTACTATAGGTTCATCAAGAATTTCTCAAAGATTGCACAGCCACTAACCCAGTTCTTGAAGAAGGAAGGATGTTACTTATGAACCAGGAAATAAGGCGCATGAAAGCTTTTGAACAACTGAAGGAAGCTTTGGTGTCTTCACCTGTTTTAAAGAATCCAGATTGGAGCAAGCCATTCATTGTGTATACTGATGCCTCATGATGCAGCAGGAAGTACTCTGAGCCAAAAGGATGAAAATGGGAATGATCATCCAATTTACTTTGGGAGCAGACAAATGAGCAGTGCTGAGGTAAATTATACTGTAACTGAAAAGAGGCTCTAGCTATCATTTTTGCTGTAAAGAAGTTTAGAAATTATTTGCTAGGGTAGAAATTTATAGTTGTAACAGATCATCAGGCTCTAAAATATATTGTAAATAAGCCTAACCCATCAGGGAGGATAGCAAGATGGATAATTTTGCTACAGAATTTTTGAATTTGATATTATATATATAGGCCAGGAAAGAAGCATGTCAATGCAGATGCACTCTCTCGAGAGCCTATGATGGTTTAGGTTCATCTTTGTGATGATGATGATGATTTCCCAGATGCAACATTGTTATCCCTTGACACAATCCCTAGTGAATACATAGATATTTGGAATTATGAATGAATTCAAGTTTCCTGATGGTGCCAATGCAAAGACTAAGAGGAAGATTACTCAAGCCAGTCGTCCATATTCTATTCTGCATGGGAGTATTTTTCGAATAGGACCTGATGGACAGTACAAGAGGGCAGTTGGACGTGATCAAGGGAAGGGAGCTGATAGAAGAATTCCACAATGGTACATGTGGAGGACACTTCTCTGGACAACTTACAACAAGAAGGATCTTGGATGCAGGTTATCACTGGCCCACTCTTTTAGAGAGATTTTATATTATTGTAAGACATGTGATATTTTCAAACACATGGTAACCGTAAGACTTCATCAGCTCCATTATGCCCTATTCTTCCACTTGGTCCCTTTGAAAAGTGGGGAATAGATAGACATTAAGGTCCACTTCCAACTACCCCATGCCAAAAAAATAAGTATATTGTAGTTGCCACAGATTATTTAACCAAGTGGGTTGAAGCTAGGCCATTGAAAACAACTTCCATGGATGAAGTGGCAAGGTTCATATATGAACGCATTGTCACCAGATTTGGTTGCCCATTAGAAATTGTAACAGATCAAGGAAGCCACTTCATTAATGAGGTGGTAGAAGCCCTAGTCAACAAGTTTTTTCTATTAAGCACAGGAAGGCAACAACATACAAGCCAAGCACACAAATGGACAGGTGGAAACGAAAAATTTTTTGTTGTGTCAAATTCTAGCAAAAGATGCAGCCTTGCAGGTACATAAGTGGGATAAAAGGATTCATGCAGCATTGTGGGCATATAGGGGAAACATCAAAGTCAGCAACAGGATACTCCCCATTTCAGTTGGCTTATGGCATTGATCCAGTTCTTCCTATTGATTTTGATATTCCCCTGTGAGAGTTATGAAAAATGAAAGGATGGATGAAAGTGATTCAGTAAAAAGAAAGGTTGGTACATCTTCATTTGCTAGAGAAATGAGGGAAATAGCAAAGGATACAAGCTATAAGAAGAAAAAATGAAGCAGAAGGAATACTTTGATCAAAAGATCCGTTGGTCTCCATTTCATGTGAATGACTTGGTTCTAGTATATGATTCCAGATACAAAAAAAAAAGAAGAGAGAAAATTTTCTTCCAAATGGATGGGGGGCCCTACAAAATAGCAGTTGTGCATGAAAATGGTACATATCGACTGGAGGAGGAATGGATGGTACTCCCATTACAAAATGGGTCAACCATGACAAGTTAAAGATTTTCCAAGCACCAGCTTCAGAATGTCCATAAGTCTAGTCTACTCCGAGGATAGAAGTAGAAGCTAGGAAGGGGGAAAATGTCGACATTAAAATTTTCCTCCGTAATTTCTATTTTATTAATGTATGTATTAGGAATAGGATGTTGTTAAGTAGTAATTAGTAGTGGCGTCTGATAGAAGATAACGGTGCCGTCAGTACGGTGCCGCCAATAATGTAGAGTACGGTAACAGTCAAAGTACAATAGGAATGTTGTGGTAAAAAAGTAAATATTTGTCGTAAGTGGGTCGGTAATGTTAAAATGTCAAAGTTGGGGTAAGTAGAGAAGTAGGGTCTACATGATTAGGAATTAGAAATATTATATTTGTAATAAGGACAAAGAGTGATGTCATAAATATTTTTGTATATTTTATTTGTGAAAAGTCTAAAAAGGTGGAACCCATGTGAGATGATAAGGTTTATCTTATCTTAGAAGATAAGCCTACATGTAAAGGCAAGAGTTTAGGCATGGAATATATGATTGGCGGAAGAGATTTCCTATCCTATCTTAGAGATAAGGTGGATAAGCCTGAATTCCTATAAATAAAGAGGCCACCCCCCCTCATTTAGCATAGAAGAGAAGTAGTGAGAAATATTGTATGAGTAAGTGTGTAAAGGAAGCCATCATTTTGAAGGTGTGTTAAAGAAGCCATTAAGAGGTGTAATTGTGAAGTTTCTCCC
This sequence comes from Taxus chinensis, assembly GCA_019776745.2. Lineage (NCBI taxonomy): Eukaryota > Viridiplantae > Streptophyta > Pinopsida > Cupressales > Taxaceae > Taxus > Taxus chinensis. The sequence continues at coordinate 700,267,315 of CM034154.1, read as the reverse complement.
ATAGTTATTGTTGGAAGGCAAGTGAAGTTAATAACACTTGAAGAACCTCATGGTGTGATTGATTGTAACATTTCATGTTGATATTATAATTTACACTTGATATTTCAGATTTATCATTATTCCTTTCTTATCATAGTCTATGGTATTCTTGTGTTATGTTTGTTGTTTGTTTCCAGATTACATCCACCAAAAAAAGCTGTGCATTAGTAAATAATCATAGCATGAGGAGTTCCCGGTGAAGAATTATCATAGTGCCGGATTGGTGATGACAGAACCTACCCTAATTGTGTGACCAAATAAGCACCCTTCATCATCACATTCACCTTAGCCATGCCCCTTCACCTTCACCTAACTAATATTAATTTAATTAATTAATTAATTAGCCTCACTACAATATTTATTATTTAAATATCTTAGAATATTTAAATACATACACACCTCACCTAGACACACCTCATCAAGCCACTCACCCTAAGACCTAAGACCTTCTTAGTAGTAGATAACTAACTAAGACTTACCCAAACCCTAAAAATCAATGCCTACATTCTCTCTAACCACATTCCCACATGCTTACAAGAAGCTTCCAGTCTAATCCATGGGTTAACGACACATGAGATCCAAGAAAATCAAGAGGATCTCCCTAGTTTAGTAAACCTAGGAAATCCCACCTTGACCGATGCCGGTTACCCCTAACCGTCCGGTTAAGCCAGAACCACCGTCGGTTACCCTTTTACCCCCAAAAACAACTTATTATTTTCAAGGTTGGAAAAAAGATTGGAAAATTTTTTGAAAAACATTGAGCACATTCTCAGAGAGATATCACATCTTCTGAGATCAAATTTCAGTGCAGAGAACACATGCATGCAAGGAAGGAGATCAAGCATTTTTTTCCTAGCACAGCCACCCCAACACATGATCTGAATCTAACCAAGCAAAGAGGAATGCACATGCAGCCCATGCAAAGCTCTCCTTACAATTGGTGATCACCTGAAATAGCCTTCAAAACCTCTTCATCACACCTCCATCCCTCACTCTCACAGGCATCCAGGACTAGAATCAAGTAAGTAAGTTAACATTATACTTCTCTGGTTTTCATTTCATTTCATCATTATATTATCACCTTTTTTTCACCTAGCCACCCATTGACCTCCTCCAACACTCACCCCTCCATATACCCATTAAAACCTCACCAAATCCCTCCCAAATCACCCAATACCTCATCCCGACCAACCAAAGTCCTTTGTGCAATCACAAAGGGAGACCCAAAGCTCATTCTGTGGCATTCCCAGTTTTTTTCCACAGTAACCGGCACCGGTTACACCCAACCGGCCATCGGTCACCCTTAACCGCATCGGTCTCTGTATTTTCCCATACAACCCAGAACAGTGACCTACCCACCTATTCCACATCACCCTCATTCACCTGTGATCTACCTGAGACCTCTGTCAGACCAGAGACCAGAGACCCAGAACCAGTTACTTGACCTTTGGATCTATTCTAACCTAGCCTGTTAGATTAGATATTTTTTTTGTGTTTTAAGTGAGATACCTAAATCATTTCAAATTACAATAGGATTTACTTTACTTTATTAGCATTAACATTAAATTGTTTTAAAACAGTGGACTGACAAGCCATCTAGGAAGTATCACACTTCCGGATCTAGCACACGCTAGGCAGTTCACTGCACATATTGTTTACTCTCTTTCTGGTGGTCTTGCTTTTTCATTACAGGTAGTAGTTCCTCCTAGCCAAAAGGAAGCTCTCACAATCAGCTGTGGATTCAGAAGAAGTCACACGCGTGCAACAACAAACCCATCAACCAACATTTGAACAGGTATTCCTCCTACGCCCGTTACCCTATCTGTTTCGTCAATACTTCAAAGAAATGATCTAAGAATCAGGTGAAATTTTTTGCACACCCGGTGGGACCCATCGGGGTTCCTTGCATTTCATTCATTCCTAGGAAAAATTTGTGTGTTTGTTTCCCTTCTGAAAGCATACACATTAATTTTCTTCCTTTGGTAACCACCTTTTCTTTCTATTTTCTCTAAAGGAAACCTTTCTTTTGGTGTAATTAAAAAGAACCATTTCTTTTGTTTTCTGCATTGTAGTGAAAGAGCATCCCTCTTCCTCTTCATCTTATTGTGTCATCCAACTTCACACTTTCGATTTGGGCTTAAAAAAATAATTGCATTATTCATTCTGATTTATCGCATTAGCTCACATTAATTGAGGCAACCTATACGCTGGCTGGAAGTCATGACCAGCTGATGGTTGAAAACAAATCATAGAAAAGCACTTTTCTCTCTCTCTCTCTCTCTGAGTCTTACCAAACCTCACAAAAAATTCAAAAAAACACACATTCTTAAACAACATCTTACCTGGAAGATGCCTGTCAGGTGATCACACTGATATGAGGATTGGCAGTACAGTGGGCCCAGCTCGCTGCTCTGTCGAGTCATACTTCAGAGCGAAGCCCGCCCCCACCATAACATACCTGAAACCTCACCTTTTAGATCTCCTTCTTTGTAGGAAGCCATCCTCACCAAAAAACTCTATTTCACAATTCATGTGTCAGTCCTTAAATAGCATAAGCTAAACAAACATAATAAAAAAAGGCACCTAGGATCACATTTTTCTTAGTGTTTCTGCTTGGCTTGTGTTTTGAGGTGAGAGAGATCACGTTCTTCATTTTTCTTGTTTCTCCTGCACTTGCTCTCTCTCATCACAGCTGTGTGTATTTCCGGCTTCACCTGAGTGTGCCTGGACCATATATCATCATCATTCTCAGAAATTTGGGTCTGATTCCACATCATTTTAATTCACAACCACTTTTTCTTTCATCACTGTTTTCAATTTCAATAGTTCCGGTGTCGGTCAGTGACCGTCGTCGGTTACCCAGTGACATCATCGTTATACCCAACCATCGTCGGTTATACCCAAACTGTCAGTTCCAGGTCCTTTTGTTAACCTACCCAAAAGGACATTTTCATCTTTTTTTCTTCTTCCACTTTTCACAGTCCCTGTCACTGCCATCATTCCCATTGACATTGTAAAACTCATCAGATTTGGCATACCTGTCAGATTTGACCTTCTACCTTGTTTTTCACTCACTGTCATTTTTTTCTACAGTGACCGGTAGTGGTTACCCCTGACCGGCGTCGGTTTTCCCTAACCGGCATCGGTTAGCCTATTTCACTTTCCAACCAACATTTGGTACCTAATACACTTTTTTACCATCAGATTCCTGTTCCTTCCTGCTTTTTTTGTGTCATTTACAGAGAAGCAGCCCTACCTGATCAGTACTGGTTCACATGGTGCTGACCCAAAAGACAAGCAAGTGCACTCGTATTTCATGCCAGTTGTCAACCACTCCCACCTAGTCCTTCACCACCTTCCATTTTATCACCAGCCATGGATCCCATCCAACCTATCACTATCGCTACCAGAGATGAGGAGTTCACATGACTCCTTGACAAAAAACCCTGCCGCCTTTGCAGTTTTACCTTTCCCACTCATCCACTCGAGATGCCAGGGTCAGTTGATATACGACATGCCCGTATCTATCCCCCCAACTCTCACTCCCACTCCTGCATCGGCCCCATCTGGCTCTGTGCTACCCGCATCTACCTTACCCCCAGTCATTTCGCAGCTAGGTCCTATACCCACTATGACTGCCCACATCTGCCACCTCCTGTGGCACCCACCACATCCACCATACCCTTCGAACAACTACCCAAAAAACACAACCTCATCCACCCCTAATGTCTCACACATACCCGTAGCTACACTACCACCTCCGGTGTCGGTGACCCCTACCCCTTTTCAGAATGTGGTCCTTTCCATTCCACAATCATTAGCCCCCATTGCCACTAGGGTTACCACGACCCTTCCACCTCCATATACATACTATCAGCACAAGCCTCCCCTGTTTCATCTATTATCACTCTGGGTATGTACCCCCTATTTCACTACCTTCTTCTCAATCAACCTACATGGAAGCACCATACACTGAGAGTGCCACCCCTTGTTATATGCCCAAAACCAACCCTCTCATGCTACAGGAGGCACCCAATCATCACAACCTACCAATGACCTATACTTAAATTGATGTTGGACAAGATGCAGATATTGGAGGCATCGGTTTCTGGCTCTCGCAACACTCTCACCTACGATGAGATTTTCAACGAGCCTATTCACCCCTCAATTCCTATCCATTCATATCATGTGCATTGGGAAATTCCTAAATTCAATTGTTTCAATAGCAAAGAAGACCCACAACAAGATTTGCAGTCATTCAAACATGGGTGTTATCTGATCGCTCATGATGATGCTTTGCTTTTGAGAACCTTTCCCATGTCCCTCACCAAACTTGCATTAGATTGGTATAGTGGGTTACCTAAACACTCTATATTCTCATTCAATCAGGTATCCCAAGCCTTCTTGGATCATTTCTATATCAATATCATCAAGAAGGCTACCATGACCGATCTATATTCCACACGTCAGTGTGAGGACGAATCTATCGCAGATTTTGTCACTCGCTGGCGCAACCTGATCAATCAACTTACCTTCCAACTGCCACAAAATAAACTCATTGAGCTCTTCACACGAGCTTGCACTAGACATATCTCCCCAACCTTACAAGTCCAAACCTTCCAAACATTCGATGAGGCATTCACTATTGCATGAAAGTTAGAGATCCGGGCCATCGAAGAGAAGAAAATCCAATTACCTAATAAGAATTCAACATTCGAGTTGAATGATACCTCTTCTTCTTCCAAACCAAAAACAAATTATTCAAAAGCTAAGGGCACCGCTAATGCAGTTGTACTCAAGGCCGGCCCATCTCATCCAGAAAATCAGGCTACACCCTCGTCCAATCTCTCACTTGTCTAGAATTTTCAATTCAGATGAGAGCAATGAAAATATACCCCAATTGGGGAACCTTACTCTTCTATCTTAGAAAATCTTATCAAATCTGGAGCCATCACCCTTCCACCTATAAAACCACACATTGGTTTTCACCCTACTCGCCCCATGCCTGCATGGTATAAAGAACAGTCATAGTGACAGAAACTGCATCATTTTCAAGAATATTGTCCAAGAAATTCTTGAGAAAGGCAAGTTAACTGTGGGTAATCCCAATGCCACCCCCAATCAAAATCTACAAATCTTCAAAAAACTTTTTCCCAACCATGCCCCTTCAACCAATCAAACTGGTGAGACATAAAATCACGATACCTATACTTGTGAGGTTCACACTATCTTTAACAAGGTACCTGTCACCTCCCAATTACCTCACATACCTTCCATAGAGGAGATCCTAGCCTAGAATCCTCCTTCCGCATTAGAACCAACCTCCCCTGTTCCTTCACCCACAGAGGAACACCTTTCATCTCCTTCATCACCAATGGAGGGGTCTTCCGCTAACATTGAGACCATCTCACCCCTAGCTTCACCACTTAGAGAACCTTTACCCATAGTACCTTCTCAACCCATAGAGGAGATCCCATTATCTCCACCCAAAGAGGAGCACCCATTGCCTCCTCCACCCACAGAGGAGCTCCCATCTATTCCTCCACTTATAGAGGAACTCCCATCATCTCCTCCACCTATCATAGACCCAGTTGAGATACCTTTGCCTCTCGGCGAGCATTCTCCATTAGCTACCCAAAATCCAACATACCTACTTTTGGCTCTCTTACCCATGGAAGCTGAAGCTAGCCAATTCCCTGTCTCTAAGATGCATTTTACGGGAATTCCCATTAGGTCCTCACCAACTCCACCCACAGACATGTCGTTCTCACGTTTGGCCGATCACTTAGATTATGTGGATAGGGATTTACTATGGGGGCGCCTCTTACTCCCCATCTCAACACAGATGCAGAGATCCCTCGCTAATACCTCCACTATCTACTCAAACACATCTCGACCAATCAAACCAAATACAACCACTGCTGTCACAACCCCTTCCACGGTACTTGCTAGTGCTCAAACCATACCCTTACCCATAACCCGACCTACATCTAAACCCAAACCCACACCCACAACATTTGCCTCAACAAAACCTATTATCACTTTAGGGGTCACCCCAACCACCAGCCTTACTCATCCACCTATTAAACTAGATTTAGCTACATCCTCCAACTTTAAAACCACACCTACTCCAAAATCCAAACTAAAGAAAAAAACTCATTGACCTCATACCCCGACTGCACCAGTCACACCCGCACTTGTCCCATCTGTCTTATGACCTCAGCTACCCAACATGGTCAAGCAACCTTCACCCATCCATAAACCAATAACACAACAACCCATTCCTTCCTCACAAACCTCTAACCTACCCAGGAACATAACATGACTTACACCCATACCTGTAGTATTTTTACCACCAATACCTCCAATACCTTCAGAAATTGCTTCACTACCCACCACACTTCAGTCATTGTCCCTCACACCCCAAGTATGACCCACGTCATCTACCTTCACAGCACCCCCGTTATCCCCGTGGGTAACTGACCCTCTTCCTCTGTCTAATTTTCCTTCTAGACCTCATACACCCACATCACATTTACCCAAGAAGGTGCAACCCAAAAAAAAAAACCCCCACTACCCCACAAACAAGGTATTCAAAACAACCCCACACCCTCCTACCCGTCCATCTACTGTACCCCTTACCCAAACAAACATGACGATACCTAAAACCACACCGACACCTAAAACCATAACTCGAACCATTCCTACTCTTCCAAAAATAGTTCCTTGACAATCAACCACACCTAAACCCAAACCCACATTCACTTCCCACTGTGATCCACTAACAGGGTCCTATGTCAAATTTTTAACCAACCTTCTCAAGACTCTGGCTGCTATCACATTACTACCACTCAGGGCCTTATGAACCCCCTCAAACCCAAGCCCAAAGGGTTTGATGATACTAAAATTTTCACATACCATTGTGTGCCAGGGCTTGATGTGGAGAACTATAAGGCCTTAAAAACCATCCTTATCCAATTATGTCCATCAGAAACCAACTTTGATGACAACAACCTTCTTGACGATGATCCTTCTTCACCTACACCCATTCCCACACTACCCACTCAACAACCACAACCTCCACCCTCACCACTCCTAGAGCCACCCTCAAGATTTGAAATTAACATGGTTCACATTAGAGAACTTTCCATACCACCACCCAAATGTCATTGCGCCCAACTGACCTCACAGGGTTTTTCTCCTCTGGTACATTTTTTCCTTTCATGTCATTATACCACTCATCCTACACCTTCTCCATTTTCCAACTCCCCTCAAATCAACATGATACATGTCACTACACGTGCACAGAAGGGAAAAGACAAGGCAACTGACCCACCAACCAATCCTATACCCAACATACCATCTACACCCATACCTAAAATCACTATCTGTGGCCCCACATACCCCATTTCTAATGGTGTCACACATCGCACCATGTTCAAACAACTACACCAATCTCCCCTCAAAATGTCCTTATACGACCTCATCAAAACCTTGGAATCCCATCATCAAGCTCTCATGGAGGTTCTTCAATCTATTAAGGTTTTACCCAATGACCCTACACCCATAGCCTCCATTATCACACCCCATCATGTAGCCTCTCTCACCAAATTACCACCTTTATCCTCACCTCACCTTATTCACCAAGTGGCCTCCCTTAGCTTCTCAGAGGAGGAGATCGCGCCACACCAAAATGATGACCCAGAACCAACCCTCTTTATCTCTATCCACATTGATGACATATGGCTAGACCGTGTGATGATTGATGGAGGTGCTAGCATTAACATCATTTCATCCCATGCATTTTCTCAAATGCACATACCTGACAATTTCATGCATAAACATCTGGTCATGTTGCACTCATTCAATGATGCTATCACATCCACACTAGGCACTATCATCCTCTGCAAATTCACATGGACCCCCACACTATTCTAGAATTGTTTTATGTTTTGGAGGGGGAATTCCAATATAACTTGTTTCTTGGTAGACCCTGGATCCATGTCATGGGTTGCGTTCCTTACACTTTTCATCATTGTGCAAAATTTGAACATGAAGGACACTTATACCATTCCATCTGACCCATCACCTTTCAAAACATGCAACATCCTTTACCGACCCAATGATGTGCTCATACATGTCAAGACCGTCTACCTCCACAGCCAATATTGCTTCACCTACACCTCCACCTACTAGTACAGCCACTGCCTTCACCACACATACCTCCTCCATTCCTACCGCTGCTATAACCTCAATGACTGACCAATTAGCTTCCCAATCTATTAACTCCACCTCTGCATTGACCTCCAACACATCATCCATTCTAGCTACCTACATACCAACCACGGATCCCTTGGAAGATGTTTTTCAATGCCTCACTCTGGGGGAGTACCACCTCTATAGTGTCAACACATTCCTTACTTTGCATGAGTATGGAAGCCTTCACCAACACCCTCACTATGATCACCATATAGGAGAACACCTCCTTTATGGTCCTCCTCATCTTTGTACTAGTCTCACCTATGGGGGACTTGATACTACCACTTACACACCTGAACCACCATCACAACCCCACCCATTTTCCACTGAATTCCAATCACTTACTAATCACCACTTTTCCCATACCTTCCTCCACCGCTATGCATGGAAGGGTTTTGGTTTTGGATTTTACGAGAAATTATGCCACCTATTGTTATTCCATGTACCACCCACAAACATAATGACCGTAGTGGTATTGGCTTCCCCGAACCTCCTACCAAATAGGCCCACATTGAACTCATTGAGGACCCTAGCCCTTCTCCACCTTCATCTTCATCACTACCTTCACCTGCTCCACCTTCATCACCACCCTCACCGATAGAGTCGATGGATCCTAAATCTATCCCCCCTAACTTTTTTTTTCATAAACACCATTTCCTTGGGGCCTTTGACTTATCAACGTGAAAGGCGAGGCTCTCTTCCACTCTTCCATTCCTATTTCCTGATGATGATTGATGACAACACACCTACCATTAACATCCATTCAATGTCAGGATGATGAATCCATACTCACCTACCTTGGTGCAGAGGACTCATATATTCATCGGTCATTACCCTCTGAGATGCAAACCATGTTGAATGAATTGACTATCGAGATCAACATTCACACTCAGGAAAACCCACACATCCTAAAGATCACGACAATATTTAGATGTTGTTAAACAGGAAGCCATCACTTCTTTTCTCTGAGATCATAACCATGCTTTTTCTTGGTCTTATGTAGACATGCCTGGTATTAACCCCACCATAGTGGTCCACAATATCGTAACCATTCCCGATGCCAAACCTATCAAACAAAAGCTGAGGAAAATGGACCCTCACATTGCTCTTATCGTCAAAGAATAACTTCAGCTTTTTCCGTTTCCTTCATCTTACCCATTGATTATCCTCGTTGGATTTCTAACATTGTCCCTGTTACAAAAGCAATAGGGGGAATCTACATTTGCACGGACTTCCATGACCTCAACCTCAGCCTACCCGAAAGATGACTTTCCTTTACCTGGTATTGATCAACTAGTTGACATCACCATTGGTCATGAGACGCTATCACTCATGGATGGCTTCTCGGGTTATAACCAAATTTTTCTTCCCCCAAAAGATTAACACAAGACTACATTCATCACCCCTTGGGGGACCTTCTACTATTGAGTCATGCCTTTTGGCCTTAAAAATGTTGGTGCCACATATCAGCGTGCTATGACTTACATCTTCCATGATATCAAGCATCACATATTGGACGATTACGTGGATGATCTCTTGGCCAAATCTAAACATCGCTCTGAGCACCCTCACTGTCCTTGAAACCATCTTTGACCACCTCACTAAATATTGTGTCTGCCTTCAGCCTAAAAAGTGTGTCTTCATGGTTCTCTAAGGAAAGCTCCTGGGATTTATTGTTTCCCTCCATGGTATAGAAGTTGACCCTACTAAAGTCAAGGCCATTCTGGAAATGCCTCTGCCCACTAACCTTAAACAACTTCATAGCCTACAAGGTAAATTATAGTCCATTCGCCATTTCATTTCATAATTATCTGATCGATGTCAACCATTTCATCATCTACTTAGGAAGGATGTCTCCTTTAAATGGGATGATGACTGTCACAAAGCTTTTGAGGCCCTAAACCTATACCTTCTCCAACCACCCGTACTCATTCCACCTAAAGACGATCAACCTTTTTACCTATACATATCAGCTACTGATCATTCATTGGGAGCCATGCTCGCTCATCGTGATGAACAACACAGGGAGCAGGTGGTTTATTACATAAGCCATACTCTTTTGGACTATGAAACCCGATACAACCATCCAGAAAAACATTTTTCTTAGCCTTAGTTTTCATTTGCCACCAAACTCTGCCATTACCTACTCAACCACAAAACCTATGTCGTGACCAACACTGATCCCTTACACTTCATGTATGCCAAACCTTATCAAAATCAGCATGCCGCATAATGGCTTATGATTTTAGCTGATCTTGACCTCAAATTCACTTCATCAAAATTCCATCAAGGGCCAAGCTATCACTGACCAACTGGTTGACGCACCTATTTCTGGGGATCAATCCTCTAATTTTGACTTTCTTGATGAGTCAATTACTACTCTTTCCCTAGATGAACCCCCTTACCAAATGAAACTGTTCTTCGATGGTTCCAAGTGTCAGTGTGGGGGTGGGGCTAGTATTATCCTCATTCCTCTGGATGGAGAACTCATGCCTTTTTCTTTCAAACTAGACTTTGAATGCACCAACAATATTGTCGAATACAAAGCACTTGTACTAGGTCTCTAAGCCATATATACCCTAGATGTCAAATCAATCCACATCTTTGGTGATTTAAAATTGGTTGTCAACCAAGTCAATGGTATGTACCAATGTCATAACGAGATACTTCAAAAGTATAAACATCATGAAGACATAATTTTGACCACCTTTGATCGTTACACCCTTCAAACCATCCCACGTTCAACCAACAAATTTTCCAATACCATGGCCTGCTTAGCTTCCCAAATACCCGCTTCCCCTACCGATTCTAAAATCTTTGTCACCCTACAACACCTCCATTCACCTTCTTATTTACCTCACGATGTTTACTCGATCAGAACCGACACCCCTGACCCGAGTGACCTTTGGTATAAATAGTACTCGACTACATTTCTCTTTCCATCTTACCTCCTAATCTCACCCGTAATGGACAACGTGCCTTCCTTAAAAAGGTCTCTCGTTACGTCATTCTGGGGGGAATCCTCTATAAATGTGGCTTTGATGGTATTCTCTTACGATGCCTCACAAGTTATGAAATTCCTTATACCATTAAGGAGGTTCATGATGGCATATGTGGAGGTCACTTTAGTGGCCTTGCTGTTGCTAAGCGTATTCTTCGCCTAGGCTATTACTGGCCGACCCTTAACCATGATTGTTGCGACTATGTCAAACATTGTGTAAAATGTCAACAACATTCCAATCTTCATCATACACCCAGTCATGCCTTACAGGTCACTCGTGACCTTTGGCCCTTCTCTCAATGGGGTTTGGATCTTGTCAGAGAAATCAATCCTCATTCTTCCCAACGCCATCAATGGATCATAACTACTACTGAATACTACACAAAATGGGTGGAAGCCATACCACTCATCTCCATGAAAGCCAAGAATATATGTGAGTTCATTAACCATCACATCATTTGTCACTTTGGTGTTCCTCATTGCCTCATCACTGACAATGGAAAACAATTCAAAAACAAAACATTGAAAAAACTTTGCAACACCTTCGGCATTCAGCTTAGTTTCTCATCACCTTATTACCCACAAACCAACTAGCCAAGCTGAATCCACTAACAAAACCCTCAAAAAAATTCTCATGAAAGTGGTTGACGATACTGGGAAGGATTGGCATACGCACATTCCTTTTGCCCTATGGGCATACTGCACTAGTATTCACACTTCCACTATGGCCACACCCTTTTCACTGGTCTATGGTACAGAGGCTGTTTTACCTCTCGAATTCTAGATCCCCTCACTCCGCATTTCTCTCCATGACATGCTTACTGATGATGACTTTCGTCAGGACCGATTAGCACAACTAGAGTTATTAGACAAACACCTTCTTAACGCTCTGGATCACCTTCAAGTCTATCAACAACGTATCAAACGTGCTTATGAAAAATGTGTTCATGAACGAACCTTCCAAGTCCGGTGACCTTGTCTTGAAAGAAAATCAACATGTAACCAAAGAAGAAAAAAGTAAACGAGGAAAATTTTCTCCTAATTGGCTTGGACCATACATCGTAACTCATACCTATGGATCAGGTGCCTATCGTTTATCCTCACTTGATGGTAAACCCAAACCTGAGCCCCTTAACGCATTGCATCTTCGACCATTCTATTGTTGACTCATTATCCCGAACCTACCTCACCCTTTGTCTCTTTACAGGCTCATCCCTTGAGTGCCATCCACTTCATACACCTCCCTAATGATTAAACAAGAATCATGTGAGTACCCGTCACTTGTTATCTTCTCTTGAATATGTGTACCACGGCACTGCACATAGCATGATTCTCATGGATACTTTTCATCTACCTTTAGATGAGATCCCATGGTCGTTCCACCTTGCCTTTTGAACAAGAGTCATATCCTCCACCTTGGTCTTGTCCATGATTTCAAAGACCTCACATGGGACCCAACTCCTTGATTCAAACTTCTAATAAAAGATGACTCCCTCAAAAGGACATCTTCCTCTCAACCAAATTGCTGCTATAAATAGACTGCTCCCTCGAAGGACAACTATGTGAAGCTTTCAAAAAAGAAAATAAAAATGAGAGAAATCGAAGCTTCCCACATCGATCAGCTTCATGAAGACCTCAAGGAGTACCATATTATTTATCCCATATAGACTTCCCGCATCAATTAGTCTATCAACACAAAAAAACTTTTAGTCATGGACTTGCCCATTGTGACCTAGGACCCCTTGCCCAAAGGCCTTGTTACTTCAACATATAAAATTAACTACCTTTCACCCACCTTACCATTTCCACTCTCATTTCCTCAATCACCTCAAGGGACATCTTGGAATTTCAACATTTGGTGATCCTGTGACTACTTTCACTCGTAGAACAGTTAATCGTGTAATGCCTTTTCGGTCTTATGTTCATCACCCCCTCCAAGGTATGATCTACTCGGTATGATCCTACCCAATCAAGTGGATTTATTGCCCCCCTCTTATCTTTTAACCATCTTTGTTTACATTTTGATTACCTTATACAGGACTTGGTACTCGATGCTTACCTTTGGGGTAGTCCTCCCCTTTTGCCATAATCACCTTCACCTGCATCATTTTACCTATAATCTACCCACACCTATTAGACCTAAACCCACAACATGCCCAAAAACCTACCAACTCATTCTCATATTCTTCCCTAGCTCATGGGAGAACTACATCGTCCTGAGGTCCCTTTTCATCGGGACTATGTAGGCAGCACTCCGAGGGCATGGGGTGCTTGGAGGTTAGCTCGGTCATTTTCTACCCTAAAAACAATTCATCAACCATGCCTAACTCACCATTTACATCACATTTCACTTAGTTCCCCTTTTCTAACAAAATTGGAAATTAAGCCACATACATAACAAGTTGCTTACCATAGCATACATTTATTACACCTACCATCTCTCTATCATCACTATCCATAGATTATACAACATTTCACATATGACCCATAGTATCATTCATTGCCAAAATAATGAATAATAACTAAACCTACTTTTAACTCAACCATGCCTATAACCTGACTCAACCATGCCTAAACCAACCTGACTCAATCCATGCCTATAGCCTGACTCAATCCATGCCTAAACCAACCTGACTCAATTCCATGCCTAAACCAACCTGACTCAATCCATGCCTATAACCTAACTCAACTATGCCTATAACCTAACTCAACCATGCCTATAACCTGACTCGATCCTGACTCTGATCCATCCATGCCTAACCTAAATCAACCTGCCTATAACCTAACTCAACCATGCCTATAACCTAACTCGATCCATGCCTATGACATGACTTGATCCATGCCTAAACGATCAAACCTAACTCCATCATGCCTAACTCACCTAATTTCCATCCATATCAAAGTAACAAATCCATATCTCATCTAACACAAGCCATACATCCAATATCTCATAAACATATTAACACATCACAAAATACCATGAATCTCATCATATAAATCAATAAATGTGTATCTCAAAATACATGCCTATCTCATCATGACCATCATCTCCAAAATGTCTGCACGTAGGCCGATATACAATACAAAATGTCATCGGCACACAGGCCAGTCTCATATATACAAAAAGAATGAATGAATCAATACAAAAAAAATTTGGCATGCAGGTTGGTATATGCTCACAATATACAAAAATCACTCATACATCCTCACTGTCTTCGGCACGCATGAGGCACGACATATATATCAAAAAAATAACTAGTATACAATCAGGAGACCACATCTTAGGCATCTCACTGGATGTCCTCCATCTCTGTGTCACCTACACCCTCGGCCTCCTGTGGCCCTGCTAGCACATCACCTAGCTCTGGTCGCCATGCGCTGGTGGCCTCTCCCTGATCAGGCCTCAGAGCTCGCTAACCTCTTGTGCTCTCCACACTATGTGTGTGGATCTCGTCCTCTCATTGGATGCCTGTTGTGCCCTGTACTCTCCATAAGAGAGGAAGTCTATCCCAGCCACCATGAGCTGGTCCTGATAATATCTCACCTCACCTAGGGCATCTTGTAACCTAGATATAAGCATGGTCTGTGGTGGTCCCATAGGTCTCAGCCCCTATACCAGCCCTACAGTGACCTACCCTATGCCCTGTGAACTAGGACCAGCTCCCTACACTTGTGGTGGCGCCCCTATCCCTGTGTCTGTATCTAGGCCTGTAAGGCCCCAATCTGTGTCTGGGTTATGGCCAACTGGCCCTGTAAACCTACCACCTAAGCCAGTAAGGCTCCCACCTGACCATCTCTATCTCCATCTCCTCCACCCTCTCCCTCCGCCATCTGGGCCTGCAGACTAGCCACTTGTACTTGTAGCTCTGCTACCTCTACCTCTGACCCCTCCAGATGTGTCTACAGTATACCTATCTACGTGATCAACATCACTACCTACCCCTGTAGGGCATCTCTCTGCACTGTAATGGTAGCTAAGTTAAGCTACCCCAGTCTAGGTGGTATGGCTCGTAACTGAGCCACCCACCACTTCCTATACCTATATGTGCATCCGATGTCATCAATCCACCGATCCACTGGCTACTCCTCCTCCCTTGTAGGCACTGTAGGCTGTGGTAGAGGTAGAGGCCTCTCCACGTCATCTCTTTGATACTGTGGGAAGGATGGAGGAATATCCTGTACAAGCTCAAACTACCATCGGACCCTATCTACAGGGATCATCTAATCCTCCCCAGCACAGCGACCCTATATCCACCTCTCTATCTAGAGCTCAGCTAGCTCCTCATGCATGTGCCTATATGAGGGGAATCCCACATATGGCCTCCAGATAATGTCCACTCCGGAAAACCCCTCTAACAACTGTCGAAAATGGGCCACATCATATGTCAGCCTATCCGATCTCCGCTCTCCTACAACCGACACCCATCTCCTGTATATCCCAACCACACACATCTCGCGGGAAATGCATCTACTCAGGGCATCCCTATAGGTCAACACATAGACTATGTGCTCGTAGGCCCAGTAGTGTAGTATAAATGTACAACATAGGCTAAACCTGCGCAACCTCCCATACACCCACAGCTCTCGGTATAACTGCATTAAGAATGTTGGTGCCCAAGCAAAGCATGTCTCATGTACCATCATATCATGGAGCACCCCCATCAGTGATCAGGGAAAGAATCCACCCTCTGCATCGGGCAGTGCATAGCAACACACTGCCTCCATCAATAAAACCACTAGCCTCATCTCATCCGGATGGGCTAGGTACATCTCGCCATAGCTCAAACTGGTGCTATGGAATCTCAGCTCCGCCCCCCCTCACCAAAAACTATCTTGATCAACTCCTCTAAGGCCTCAGAGGAGATAGAGTAAAATTGGGCCCCCAATATGGGTAATCACAAAATCTGGAACACGTCCTCCAGGGTGATATTTATCTCACCCATTGGAAGGTGGAACGTGTTGGTCGCGGAGTCCCATCTATCGATGAGCGTGACCATCAAAATGGACTGCTAGATAGCATGTCGATAGCACTGAATCCCACTCAATCCCACTGTCTCCACGTGCTACAGCTCCAAATGGGTTGTTAAGCCATGCAATGTCACTAGTAGAAGCAGAACCCTGTCTCTGCATGTGTAATTGCGATCTCCCCTGCATCTAATCCAAGCACGACATTAATCTACCTTTACCATGACCATATTCATCACTTATCATTACCCACCACCCTAATTTTACTCTACCCATCTCAACCACCTGACCTACATCATTTTTTTGCACCCTTGTTCCCAAAATCCTGACCGATGTCGGTTCATCCTAACCGACTCCAGTCACCCTTAAACTAGCATCGGTCACCTGTTTGGTGACTGATACCAGTTCATCTTTACCGACCACGGTTACCACTTAACCGACATCGGTCACATGTTTTGTGACTAATCCTGGCTCTTACCAATCAACGTTGGCCAAGCTTAACCGACGCCGGTCACTATTGCAGAAAAATCTGTGACTTCCCAAACCCCCTTTTTTTAAAAAAAAAATCCTCCCACCTGTCCCTTTTACCCCACCTACAATGACCTACACTACCCCAAAACCCCTACCCACCCCACCTATATAATTTACTACCCCCCCCCCCTCTTTTTTGCCATTTTCCCCCCCATACCCACATTTCACTTTTTCCCACCCACAAACTACAAAACCCTACAACTAACCACTACCAAATCTTCCAATCTATTTAATCAACCATGTAGAGTTTGGCACTTACCTCGTCGCACTTCTGCCATCTCGGTGGCATGTCTGGCCACTGTGTCGATGGTCCACCTGATCCCTCTCTAGCCTCTACCATCACCAAATATCTACCCGCAACCTCCTACCAATCAACTCTCTCGCCTTGATCCTGTGGACCCACTACTCACCAACCAAACCCTCGTCAAATCTGACTGTCAGCTCACCATCCCATTTTATCCGAACACTTTTCCTTCTTTTCTCTCTTTTTTGTCATTTCTTCACTTCACAAATAACCAAATGAATAATAAAAACGTGGATTTTTTTAATTTTTATACAAACCCGACCTAATCGACCGATGTGATTCCCCTTGACCGGTATCGGTCTCGTGCCCTACCTCACCTTCATCAGTTTTCCTATACCGACATCGGTTATCCATGACCGTCATCGGTCAACCTAACCTACACATTGCCCCTACTTTGCCATTTTACCCCACCCTTTACCTTGCTCCTTTACCCCATCCAACCTTTACCCAACCCATTACCTTAACTTTCTTGACCTCATCATTTACTACCTCCATTTGTCCTCCTTTGGGGACTCATTATTTTACCCCTAAATTGGCCTTACCCATTCTGTGACCTAGATATTTGGACCTGGACCATCGCTAGTTCCCTTTGACCTCATGTGTTCGTTGTACCCTGCAGCACTGTTACCTGTGTTGATTGACCAAATGACCTTACCTAGCCTATTGTCGTGACCATTTATCCTGACCCTACCTTTGGTGTACCGGAACATACCTAAACATTCTTGTACCTAACCTATGTTGTGTTTCCTGACCATATCCTATACCTTGGATACCGGATTCACTTCAACCTTGTTCGGATAAACCTATCGACCTTAGACGATGTAGAGTTTTCCTGCTCTTCAACCCGGTAGTGTGCTACAGTTTATACGTGTGTGTGCATTTGACTGTTGCTACCTATGACCTTGACCCATTACCTAGATTTCCTAAGTAGACCTTTCACCCTTTTCCCCTGTACCCACTTACCTTTTCCTCACATTTACCTTTTATCAAACCACTCACCACTTCAGCTTGCTACCTCGTCAGTTTCTGGTTTGAGGGGGATCACCTTCACCCACACATGGGGCAACCACATCTTATTTTTTGTTAGCATTGCTTACCAATACAAGCTACGCAACAAAAAGGGGCAAAATGTAGACACTAAAATTAGGTCACACTCCCCTTTGGTCCCTCAACATATAAGCACCCTTTATTACATTTACCTAGCCCTGACCCCCTTCACCCCCACTAATATTAATTTAATTAATTTAATTTATCCTCACTATATTTATTATTTAAATAATCTTATTTAAATAATATCCCCACATAAATTTCACTTAGACACCTCACCAAGCCAACTCAACCTAATACCTATTCTTAGCAAGTTCCCATAACTAACTAAGACTTACCCAAACCCTAAAAATCAATTCCTACATTCCCTCTAACCACATTCCTGCATGCTCACAAGAAGCTCCCAGTCTAATCCATGGGATAATGACATGAGATCTAAGGAAATCAGGAGGATCTCCCTAGTTTAGTAAACCTAGGAAATCCCAGCTTGACCGACGTCGGTTACCCCTAATTATCGGCGGTTAAGCCAGACCACCATCGGTTACCCCTTTTAACCCCTAAAATACCTTATTCTCAAGGTTGGAAAACATTGGGAGAAATTTGACAAGCAAGAACACATCTCAGAGAGATAATGCATCTTCAGAGAGCCAAATTCTAGTGAAAACTCACATCTAAGGAAGGAAATTGAACATCTTCTCCTGCACAGCCATCACAACCACGATCTGATCTATCCAAGCAAAGAGGAGTGTATATGCAGCCCATGCAGAAGTTTTTCTTCAGTTGGTGATCACTTGTAACCTTCAAACCCATCATCAACACCTCCATCCCTCACACATAGGCCTTCAGGAATGAAATCCAAGTAAGTACAACATCATACTTTCTTGGTTATTTCATTTCATCATCATTTTATCATCCATTGTTTACCTTGCTCCCTATTGACCCCTTCTCCACATCTTCACCTCCATATACCCATTGAAACCTCGCAAAATCCTACTCCAGTCACCCAATACCTCGTCCCAACTAACCAAATTCCTTTGTGTAATCAAAAAGGAGACTCCAGCTTGTTCTGTGACATTTCCAGATCGACAGTAACCGGCACCGGTTACACCTAACCACCGTCGGTCACCCTTGACCGAAACCGGTCTATGTATTTTCCCTTACAGCCTAGAACAAAGACCTACCCACCTAATTTCACCTTACCCTCATTCACCTGTGATCTACCCAAGACCTTTATCAAACCTGCAGAGACCTAGAACCAATCCTTTGACCTTTGGATTCTATTCTAGCTTAGCCTGTTAGATTAGATCTATTTTTTATTGTGTTATAAGTGAGATACCTAAATCATTTTAAATAACAATAGGATTTACCTTATTTACTACATTGAATTGTTTAAAACAGTGGACTGATAACCATCTAGGAAGTATCATACTTCCTGGATCTAGCATACGCTAGGCAGTTCGCTACCCATATTGTTTAATTCCTTCTGGTGGTCTTGTTTTCATTACAGGTAGTTCCTCCTAGCCAAAAGGAATATCTCATGATTATCTGTGGATTTGAAAGTCATACGCGTGCAATATCCCATCAACCAACATCTGAACAGGTATTCCTCCTACACCCATTACCCTATCTGTTTCGTCAACACTTCAAAGAAACAATCTAAGAAAAAGGTGAAATAGATCCTGATAATATCGTGTCTCTCCTAGGGCATCCCTAAACCTAGCCATAGGTACTGGATCTGTAGAGGCACCATCAGTCTCAGCCCCTGTAGCTATCTCTCGAGACCCTTTCCCACTAGTACCTATAAAGAGGGACCCTGTACCTATGCCTGTGCCTATCTTGAGGGACCCTGTCTTGCCCCTACCTTTATCTGGGCATGAAGGGCCACTACCTGTGCCTGTACAGTGGCCAACTGGCGCTATAAACATGTAACCTACACCTGTAGGATGGCCACATGTACCCCCATCCCCATCTCCACCCTGTGCGGGTGCCTATCCATGCGCTACCTAGGCCTGTAGAGTGGCCACTTGTACCTACAAAGTGGAAACTTGTGCCTCTGAACCTATTAACTTCCCTTGCACTATCCCCAACTGTGTAATTGTGTAATCAGGGTAGCCACCTGTCCATGTAGGGTGTCCCTCTGCATTGTGATGGTTGTTAAATCTAGCTGCCCTAGCCTCGGTGGTACTTCTCGTAAATGTGTAGCCCACCATTGTCTGTATCTATCAGTAACCCCGACATCATCAATCTGTTGGTCTATCACTTGCTCCTCCTGCCCTGTTAGCACCGTCAGCTGTGGTAGAGGTAGAGGCCTCTCCACATCATCCCTCCTATACTGTGGGAATGGTGGGGGTATATCCGAAGTAGCCTAATGAACTGCCATGAGACCCTATCTACGGGTATCATCTCATGCTCTCCTTCACGCGTCCCTTTATCCATCAGAGAAGATGTAGCTCCTTTAGCTCCTCGAATGCCATCCTCCTATATGATGGGAAACCCATATATGGCCTCCAAATGATATATCCACGCTAGACAACCCCTCTAGTAAATGCTTGTAATAGGACACATCATGTGTATCTCTAGCATCTCAGTGATCCCCAATCACAGTCACCCATCGCTTGAAGCCCACCCGCACAAAACCTAGATCGAATGCATCATCCTGGGCATACCAACTAGACACACAAACATAATGTGCTCATATGCCCAGCAATGAAGCAGGAAAGTACAACTTGCAAGATAAACCTCCATAGCCCACTCATGAGCCCATAGCTCTCTATATAATTGTACCAAGAATGTGGGTAGTCCATGCAAAACAGGTCTTTTCCTCCACCATATCATGATAGAACCCCCATCAATGATCATGAGAATGTCCCACCCTCTTGCATCTAGGAGTGGGTAAATAGCAGACTGTCTCCATCAGCAACACCACTACCTTCATCTCCTCCAAATGGGCCTAGTACATATCTCCGTAGCTCATACTGATGTTATGGAACTTATAACTCTTGAGTCTACTAGCCCCTCACCAAAAATACCTGTCAACATAAACCCCTCAGATGCCTCTGAGGAGATCAAATACACCTGTGTCCCCACTATCGGTAACCATAGGATCTTGTACACATCCTCTATGGTGATTGTGATCTCACCCATTGGCAGATGTAATGTATTGGTCGCCGAATCCCATCTGTCGATGAGGGAAATCATAAAACTCGGATCCCAAACTACGTGTTAGTAACGTCTGACCCTAATCAGGCCAACCTATGTAACATGGCACCAATCATCAAATTTCACACTCCCTTTCGTACCTCTACGAGAAGGGGAGGTACCATATCTCACATCTATAGCTGCTCTCTGTCCTACATTCAACAAATCACAAACATTATTAATGCTTGATTTTACCCAAAATTCTCCTTAACCACTCACCTTCTTCCCCACCACCTTTAACCACTATCTATTTGAACCACATAATCTTTGACCTGATCCTGTTTGTCTTTAACTTTCCTTGAATCTAGTCCCTTATAACCCTGAACCGACACTGATCAATACTGACCAACACCATCCTTTATAACCGGCATTAGTTCCCCATACCTGACTGACGTCGACTTATAATGACCGATGTCAGCCATACCTTGATACCAATGTTGGTCACTATTGCCGCACCCAAACCCAAAACCCCTATTTTTCTATCCCCAACATACCAAATCCCCCTATTCATGTATATCATTCTAGTCAATCCTCACCTCTATCCCTCCACACCCTTATTTTCCCTATCTATTACCTCTCCCACCCCTCCTTACATCAGTTTAACCACAATTTTAATGTATTTAACCTACCCAATCCTCCCAACCCATTTTCCTTTCTTCCCCTACCAAATATGTCAAAAATAATAGCTCTTACCTTGTCTCGACGTCGCCTCCATGGTGGCACATCTTGCCGATGGCCCACTTGAACCCTCTCCCACCTCTTCCACGCCAAATCTACCTCCAATATCTCTGCAAATCACCTTGCTCTATCTAATCTCATGGACCTATCTACCTGGCTCTCCTCTCCAACTAGATCTCTCCACCTCAGTGCTGAGGTATCATTCCTTGTACTTTTCTCTCGACAAATCACAACTTGTTCATCTTTGTTTGTTTTCCCAACAGTCAAAATGTATAAATGAATCTGTATTATACGGCCTTTTATTTTTATACCCAAATCAACATGACCGACGGTCGGTCAAGTTGTGCCCTAGCCAACCGACGTCAGTTATGATCCTAACCACCATCAATTACCTGTCATGCTCCTTTCAATATATTTTTCCCATTCTTGACCCACATTTACCCTTCCCACCACCTTGTTGACATTACCCACCCTTTTTTTCCACCTACTTACCTAGCCATCCTACCTATACCTATCCTTAATTACATTTTGGGACTTGTTATTTACTTGTCCCTCGGCCTTACCCATGCTGTGACCTACACACCTGACCCCGAACCACTATTCTATGACCTTCAAACCCATGTGCTCAAAAGACCTTGTGATGTTGTTACTTGTGTTATTTTGGCCTAGATGACAGCTTACCTTGCCTATTGTCATGTTGTTTATCCCAACCCAACCCATGGTGTACTGTAATATACCTAAACATTCCTACACCTAACATCTTTTGTGTTTCTGCACCATATCCTATACCTTGGATATCAAACTCACTTCCACCTTGTTTGGATAGACATATCGACCTTGGACAATGTCGAGTTTGCAAGCTTTTCACTCTGGTACTATCTCACTAGTTTATACATGTGTGTACGTTTGAATGTCACTACCTTTGACCCTAGCCCATTTCCCTATTTTCTCGATTTAACCTTTAACCCATTACCCATTTTTACCTCCACCTACCCTACCCACACCTACCTACCTAACCGTTGTTTAAGTGGATATTCCCATGTCCTCACCTGTTGCATCTTGCAATGATGGTACCTATTTTTCTCAACCTAATAGCCTTACCTTGCATATGGTTGTGACCCATTATCCAAACAAACCTTGACCTTTTGACCTTTTGGATGTATTGGAACCATTTCCTACTTTGTCCTGCATCTTAGCCCAGTTGAGTGCCTAGACCATATCCTTTACCTTGGATACCCGACCTCAACAACCCTTATTTGAATGACCTTTACGACCTTAGCTAACACACATTTGTTATGTTGAGCAACCTAGTTATCTCATGGATTTCACAACGTGTGCGTGCGTAAGTGAATGCTCTACCTAATCACCCACTCCTATCTCTTACAATCACCATACCCTCGACCATCACCTTCTTCACACCTAACCCTGATTTTCACAGAGAGAGACCCATCTCCTCATTGGATTATCAAACCACTCATCACTTCCTTCTCTCACCTCATCGGTTCCGTAGTTTAAGGGAGAAAGGTTACCTTAACGCCATGTAGGGGTGTGAACATCATTCCAATCAGCCCACACAGAAAATGGGATATGAAGATTCCAATTACACCTACTTTATCAACAGTTTTGGACCAAGGATTTTACTAAGATTATTATTAGTGGTGTAGACACCAAAATTGGGTCACACTCCCCTTGGCCCCCTGTCAAATAACCAACCCAAACATACTCACCTAACCACACCCCCTCCACACCACATTAATATTAATTTAATTAATTAATTAAATTAATACCCATCCTCACAATATTCATCATTTTAATTACATTAATTGACCTAATTTCCACCTCACCTAGACATCTCATCTAGCCACCTCACCCTAGACCTATTCTTGGCATGTTTCCATAACTAACAATAACTAAGTCTTACTTGCCTTAATGAGCTAAGATTTGGTCTAACCCTAAAATCAATCCCTAAAATCTCTCTAACCACATTCCCACCCATTAGAAGGTAAGTTTCCATTCTAATCCATGAGAAAGAAACTAACTGGACCCAAGAAATTAGAAAGATCTTCCCATTTTAGTAAACCTAGGGAATCCCACCTTAACCGATGCTGGTCACCCCTAAACCAACGGTGGTCAACCAGGAACCATCGTTGGTTACCATTTATTCACCTAAGCAACCTTGTTTTTGGGTTGGCACATTCTGAGAGAAAGAAGACGAGAAGAGAGTTGCATGCAAGCAGAACCAAAGTCTTTTCACACACCCAGGCATCCATAGCCAGCACCAGGACAGATCCAAAAGCATTGGCACTCATGGTAACATTCCAGGAAGTGTCATTATTGCACCAAGCTCCATTCCACCAACTGATCATCACCACCACCCAAGCATTGGACCTGCAACATTGGTAAGTGTTTTATCATTAATCATTTCCATTCCTATTTTGTTCATAGAGTTGTTATCATTTATGTTATCATTCTTCTATTAACATTCCCATTCCTCCATAGCCATCTTTCTAACAAACCAAAAAATCTCACCCACCCATTTATCAATCACCTATCCTGACCCTTCCACCTCTTTGAGTGTTCTCAGCATTCCCATAGACCTTTTACACCCCCTTCTTTAACCCCATCCAACCTCACCCAGACTCTACAATAAATTTTTCCAGTAAACTATTGTCACCCTACTCTACCGACGCTGGTTACCCATAACCATCGTCGGTCTCCCTTAAACCGTCATCAGTTATACCCAACCGACATTGGTCTCTATGTTTTATACCTTGCCCAAGAATAGAACCAAACAAACTTTTACCAAATAACCTAAACAACCCAAAACCTGACCCTGACCAGTTCCAATACCCCGACACCTACCAGCTCTTCAGATCTAACTATAGCCTAGCCTGTTGTATTAGATTTTGCTTATTGTGATTGAATGAGATACCTAAATCATATCAACTACAGTAGGAATTTACTTATTTCTTGCATTAATTTGTTTTGAATAGTGGATTGACAGCCATCTAGGAAGTATCACACTTCCTGGAACTAGCATATGCTAGGCAGTCCACTGTCATATATCATTTAACTATCTTTTGTGGTCTTGTTTTCTATTACAGGTAGTTCCTCCTAGCCAAAAGGAAGCTCTCACAATCGACACATTGGATCAAGAAGTCAGAATGCATGCAACAACCATCAACCAACCCATCTAATAGGTATTCCTCCTTGGCCCTTACCCTTATCTGTTTCATCATTCAAAAAGGTAAAGAAAATGGTGAAACATTTTGGCACGCCCGGTGGGACCCATCAGGGGTTCTATTGCATTTTCTTCATTCCTAGGTAAAAGTTGTGTGTTTGTTTCCCTTCAAAAAGCTTACACATTAATCTTCTTCCTTGGTAATCTTCTCTTCTTTCTAATTTCTCTAAAGGATACATTTTCTTTTGGTGCATTTAAAAAGAACCATTCTTCTTGCTTTTTGCATTTAGTGAAAGAGCATACCCTCTCCTATTCATCTTTTTGTGTCATCGAACATAATATTTCAATTTGGGCTTAAAATTGGTTACATTACATTCTGATTTGTTGCATTTAGCTCACATTAAAATGAGGGCAACCTATATGCTGGAAGTCATGCCCAACTGATGGTTGACACAAAGAATCATAGAAAGCACATTCTCTCTCTCTCTGTGTGTCTTACCAAACTTGCACAAAATTAAAATATACACATCTTTCTTAAACAACATCTTACCTAGGAACACTTGTCCATGATCACATGATCAGATTGGTAGGTACTCCCCAGCTCATTTCCTCTGTCGAGTCATCATCTCAGAGGATGGCCTGCCCCTACCATAACATACCTGAAACCTCTCCTTTTAGATATCCTTCTTCGTAGGAAACCTTCCTCACCAAAAACTCTATTTTAAAATTCATGAGTCAGTCTTCTAAATAGCATAAGCTCAACACATTAAAAACCACTTGTTAGGTACGTGTTTTTAGTGTTTGATTGACGTGCATTTTGAGGTGTGAGGATACGCTTCTTCATTTTTCCATTTTGTTGCCTTACACACTCCACAATCATAGTTGGAGTATTCTGACTTCTTTTGAGTGTGTCAGGACTTCATTGCATCATCTCCAGACCTCTAGGTTGATTATTTATCTCACTAAAATTCACAACAATCCATTTTTCTACATTTTCTATATTTCACAGTAACCATCATCGGTTATCCCTGACTGGCATCGGTTTTGCTTAACCGCATCAGTTTTTGTTCTTTTGGGTTAAATTGCCTAAAGAACCCTTATTTCATTTTCTTCATTGTCAGAGTTCCTGTGAGTCTCTGTACTCTCTCTACTCTAGTCAACAGTCATCATACAACTTGTTCATCTAACTGTCAACAATCTTTGCTTCATTTGGTAAAACTATTCCTATGTCTCACAGTAACCTACCTTGGTTACCCCTTAACCGGCATCGGTCATCCTTAACCGGCGTCAGTTACCCTATATTGAACATCAACTTATATATTACCCAAATCTACCTATAGACACCTATTTTCTTCATTCTTACTGCCCCTTGTGTCATCTACAGGATACAGAATCATCTGATATATACCCATTCACATGGTGTTGACTCATAGTCAAGCCAACACTCTTATATTTCACGCAAGTCATCAACCACTCCCACCTAGTCCCTCACCACCTTCCATCCTGTCACCCATGGATCCTACTTAGCCTATCACCATTTCCATAGGTGATGAAGAATTTGCACGACTCCTTGATCAGAATCCCACAGCCTTGTAGTTCTACCTTTCCCACTCTTCCACCTGGGACTCCTCAGGTCAGTTGATGTATGGCATGCATGTATCCATCTCTCCTACCCTTATTCCCACTTCTGCATCAGCCCTTAATAATGCAGTGTTACCCTCACCTACTTCACCCCCAGTAGTTTCACAGCTAGGACCCATACCCGCCATGACCACTGCATCTGTAGTATCACTCGCGCTTGTCGTATCTACTGTCCCCTCATCGACCACCCAGGCCATAGCCCAGTCCACCCATTGTCTCACAAATACCTATTGCAACACAACCACCCATGGTTTCGGTAACCCCTACTCCATTCCAGAATCTTGTCCTCTCCATCCCACAAACACTTCCCCTAATCACTACTAGAGTCACGATGACCATCCCACCTACATACACATACTATCAACAACCCCCTATCTCGTCTGTCACCCATTCTGGATACATACCCTCTATGTTGGTCCCCTATTCTCAACCTCCCTATTCAGCATCACCATACAATGGAATACCACCCACATCACAGGTTCAATACCAACCCCCTTATGCCACAGGAGAAGCCCTTCCACCACAACCTACCAATGACCTCATCAAGTTAATGATGGAAATATGCAGACACTAGAAGCATCGGTTTCTGGCTCACGCAATTCCCTCACCTATGATGAAATTTTTAATGAGCCTATTCACCCATCCATTCCTATTCGACCATACCCCGTACACTGGGAAATGCCAAAATTCAACCACTTCAATAGCAAAGAGGACCCACAACAACATTTTCGGTCCTTTAAACATGGGTGTTACCTGATTACCCATGATGACACTTTACTTCTGAGGACTTTCCCAATGTCCTTGACAGGACCTGCATTAGACTGGTACAGTGGGCTACCAAGACATTCCATTTACTCATTTAATCAACTAGCCTAGGCCTTCTTAGACCACTTCTTGATTAATATTGTCAAGAAGGTTACCATGACTGATCTTTATTCCACTCGACAGTACGATGACGAGTCTATCGCTGACTTTGTCACTCGTTGGCACAGTTTAATTAATCAACTCACATTTCAGCTACCTCAAACTGAACTCATAGAGTTATTTACTTGGGCTTGTGCTAGACACATCTCACCTACCCTACAGGTGCAGACCTTTTGTACTTTTGACGAGGCATTCACCATGGCATGGAAATTGGAAATTCATGCTATCGAAGAAAAGAAGATTCAACTTCGTAACAAGAACATCATGTTCAAATCAAATGATACTTCTTCATCTTCGAAGCCCCAAAACAACTATTCAAAACCCAAAGGGTCTTCCAATGCCATAATTCTCAAGGCTGGCCCCCCTCATCAATCAAACCCAGCCAAACCCCCTTCTAATCTCTCTCCTATCCAAGCTTTCTAGTTTAGACGAGAACAACAAAAGTACACTTCCATAGGAGAATCTTATTCTTCTGTTTTGGAAAAGCTTGTTAAGGCTGGTGCCATTACCCTTCCACCTATAAAACCACATACTGGTTTTGACCCTGAGCGACCCATGCCCGCATGGTATAAGGAACATGACTTTTGCAACTATCATCATGTCAAAGGTCATAGTGACAATAACTACATCACCTTCAAGAATATTGTCCAAGAAATGTTAGACAACAGAGATCTAGTCTTGGATAGCCTGAATGCACCCGCTAACCAAAACCTACACATCTTCAAGAAGCCATTCCCTAATCATGCCCCATCTTCCAACCAAGTTGGTGATACACTTCAAATAATGATAGCAATGTTCACGAGGTCCATGCTATTTTTGATGACATACCAGTTGCTTCCCAATTGCCTCATGTTCCTTCCATAGATGAAATATTAGCCTGAGCTCCCCTACCTACACAAGAACCTATTTCATCTACTCCTCCACCCACAGAGGCACCCCCTTCATTTTCTTCTTCACCCGTGGAAGAGCCTATAATTAGCACACTGCCTTTGACCCCTCAAATTTCTGAGCAATTGTCAGTGGCACCTCTCCTACTCATAGAAGATGCAGGTCCACTACCTACACCAACACAAGGAGAGTCTACTTTGTCTAGCCCATCCTCTCCTCTACCCATGGAGGATTCTATAGAAGTACCAGTGTCTTTTGATGACCCTTCACCATCAGACCTTCAAGATCCCACTGATCTGCTTTCGGCTCTCTTACCCACAGAGTCCGAGGCTAGCCATTTCCTTGTATCTCAAACACATTTTATGGGGATTGCCACTCAATCCACGTCAGCCCCACCTATACAAAAGTACCATTCTCATGCTTGGCTGATCACCTGGACTATGTCGATAGAGCCTTACTTTGGGGATGCCTTCTACTTCCTGTTTCAACACAAATGCAGTTGTCCCTTGCTGACACCTCCACTATCTATCCAAAAGTGTTTCGAGTAACCAAACCAAACACAACCACAACTATTGCAACACCTTCCATGTCACCACCCATGGCCCAACTCACACCTCTACCCATAACCCAACATACATCTACACCCAAACACCTACCCTCACCTATATCATCTCCCTTACCTAAACCTATCCCTACCTTGGGGGTCATACCGACATCTAGCCTTACTCACCCACCCATCAAATTAGATTTAGCCACATCTTCCAAAACTAACACTAAACTTACCCTAGCCCCTAAAAAGAAGATCCAATCTCCTAGGCCTCATACACCAACCTCACCTACCACACCACTATCACCTTCACCCCTTCCATCCATCCTAGGACCTCACCCCTCGACCCTGGCCAAGCAACCCCCATCCACCGGTAAACCAAGAACCCAGTAGACCCATTTCCTCATCACATAGGTCTCTAATATACCCAAGTGACCCACACAACTTCCACCCTCACCTGTAACCTTCTTACCACCCATACCACCACTACCATCAATAACTTCTTCACTACCCATGACATTTTCTTCTCTTTCACTCACGCCTCCTGCCCAACCTACACCACCTACCTCCACAACACCTCAATTACCCCCGTGGGTAACCCATCCTCTTCCACCATCAGATTTTCCCTCCACATCTCGTACACCTATGTCATCATTTCCCAAAAAGATGCAACCTAAAGCTAAAAATCCACTACCCTCTAATAAGGTAGTTAAACCAACCAAACCTTCCATCGCCAGCTCTTCTACCATGCCCCTACCCAAGCAGATGCAACCAAGACCTAAGACCACACCACACACCAAACTAGTAAACCAACCCACTCCCTCTCCTGTAAATCCTCTTCCTCCACAATCAGCCATACCTGTACCCAAACCCACATTCACCTCCCATTGTGATCCACTAGCAGGGTCCTACGCCAAAATCTTAACCAATCTCCTCAAACTTCTGTCATCACATTACCACCTCTTAGACCTTACGACCCACTCAAACCCAAACCAAAAGGGTTTGACGAAACCAAAATTTACACCTACCATCATGTGCCAGGACACGATGTAGAGAACTGTAAGGCTTTAAAAACTGCCCTTGTCTAATTATGTCCTCCCGAAGAAAATTTTGACGACGACGATCTTCTTGATGAGGACCCCATTTCACCTTCACCAATTTCCATAGATCTTCTCCCATTACCTACTCAGCGACCAAAATCTCCACCCCCACAACTCTTTGATCCACCCCCAAGATTCGAGATTAACATGGTTTGTATAAGAGAGTTGGCCAAACCACCACCAAAATGCCAATGCACCCTACTCATTTCACAAGGATTGTATCCCCCACTAGGGTTTTTTCCCTCATGCCACTATACCTTCCATGACACACCCTCTTCATCCACCTCCCCTCAGATTAACATGATCAACATTGCCACCCGTGCTCAGAAAGACAAGGGAAAGGAAAAAGTAACTGGCCCATCAACTAACCCTGTACCCAACATACCATCTGCACCCATACCCAAAGTCATCATTCGAGGTCCTGCATATCCTATTTCTGATGGGGTCACACATCGCACAATGCTAAAACAACTACACCAATCCCCCCTCAAAATGTCTTTATATGACCTCATCCAAACCTCAGAGTCACATCATCAAGCCCTCATGGAGGTCCTTCAATCTATTGAAGTCTTACCAAATGACCCCACACCCATAGCCTCCATCATTACCCCTCACCACGTAGCCTCTCTCACTAGGTCTTCACCTTCCTCTACACCTCCACCTACTCACCAAGTGGCCACCCTCAGCTTTTCAGATGAAGAGATTACTCCCTTCTAGTCTGATGACCCTGAACCCCACTCTTTTCATCTCTGTCTTTATCGATAATATACACATACAACATGTTATGATCGATGGTGGTGCTAGCATTAATATCATCTCCTCCCATGCATACGACCAAATGTGGATACCTGCCAATTGCATGCATGGTAACCCTGTTATGCTGTGTTCCTTCAATGACGCCATGACCTCTACCCTGGTACCATTGTTCTCCATGTCCACGTGGGCCCCCACACTATCCTGGAACTTTTCTATGTTCTAGAAGGAGAGTTCCAATATAACTTGCTACTCGGCTGACCTTGGATCCATGCCATGGGTTGTGTCCCTTCGACTTTACATCGATGCCTCAAATTTGAACACGAGGGACATAATTACACCATCCCTACCAACCCATCACCTTTCAAGACCTGTAACATGCTATATCAGCCCAATGATGTGCTTGTACCAGTCAAGGCATCTGCCACTGTCACCACTTCACCTTCACCCATGAGCCCATCCACCAAAACTACCACTACTTCTGCTGCATCTAACCTTGTTATCCCCACTGCAGCTGTAGCCTCTACCACTGACGCACTTGTTTCCCCAACATCTAGTGAGCCATCTATACCCACTACCCACATACCAACTACTGATCCCTTAGAAGGTGTTTTTCAATGCCTCACTCTGGGGGAATACCACCTATACAATATCGACACCTTCCTCACCCCACAAGAGTATGGGAACCTCCGCCAACACCCCAGTTATGACATCCACATCGGTGATGTTTTTCCTTATGGCCCTCCCCACCTTCGCACTAATCTAACATATGGGGGACTCGATATTGCCACCTATAAACCCAAACCTCCATCCCAAGCCCAACCATTTTCATCTGACCTACACTCCCTCACTAACCACCACTTCACTCACACTTTCCTCCACCGGTGCACATGGAAAGGATTTGGCTTCAGTTTTTATGAACAAGGCCACCATACTGTCATTTCCTGTACCTCTCGTAAACACAATGACCGTAGTGGCATTGGTTTTGACACTCCACCCTCCAAGAAGGTTCACGTCAACCTTATCCAGGATGAGAAATCTTCCCCCTCTCATTCACCCACATTACCATCTTCACCCACGGAGTCCATAGATCCTGAATCTATTCCTCCTAACTTTTTTTTTCATAAACACCATTTCCCTGGGACCGCTGACCTATCAACGCGATGGCAAGGCTCCCTCTTCTCTCCCATTCCTATATCCTGACATGATCGATGATGATACACCTTCAATTAACATCATTCAATGTCAGGATGATGAGTCCATCCTCACCTACCTTGGTGCAGAAGACTCTTATATTCATCAGTCGTTACCCTCTGAGATGCAAACCATGTTGAATGAATCAACCATCAAAATCAACATTAATACTCAGGATGACCCACACATTCTAAAGATCAGCCAATCCTTAGATGCTACTGAACAGGAAGCCTTCACCTCTTTCCTTCGGGACCATAGCAACACATTTTCCTGGTCCTATGCCGATATGCCTGATATTGACCCAAAAATCATGGTTCACAATATCATAACCATTCCTGATGCCAAACCCATCAAACAAAAGCTATGGAAAATGCATCCTCGCATTGCTCTTCTGGTCAAAGAAGAGCTTCAACCTTCTCTCAGTTTCCTTCATTCTACCCATTGATTATCCCCAATGGATTTCTAACATCGTTCCTGTCACAAAAGTGACAGGGGGACTCCACATTTGCACAGATTTCCATGACCTCAACCTCACCTATCCCAAAGATGATTTCCCACTACCAGGCATTGACCAACTAGTTGATCTCACCACTGGCCATGAAATGTTATCACTCATGGATGGTTTTTTGGGCTACAATCAAATATTACTAGCTCCCAAGGATCAACACAAGACTACCTTCATCACCCCTTGGGGGACTTTCTGCTATCGAGTCATGCCTTTTGGCCTCAAAAATGCTGGTGCTACATATCAGCGAGCCATGACTTACATCTTCCATGACATCATGCATCACATATTGGAAGATTATGTCAATGATCTGCTTGCCAAATCCAAACATCAAACCAAACACCTACCCATTCTTAAAGTCATCTTTGACCGCCTCATCAAGTATTGTGTGCATCTTCAACCAAAGAAGTGCGTCTTTGTGGTACTTTCTGGAAAACTCCTAGGTTTCATCATTTCTTTGCATGGCATAGAAGTCAATCCTACTAAAGTCAAGGCTATTCTTGAAATTCCACCACCCACTAATCTCCATCAACTTCGCAGCCTACAAGGAAAGTTGCAATCAATTCATCATTTTATCTCACAGCTTTCCGACCGCTGTCAACCATTCCATCATCTTCTCAAGAAAGATGTTTCATTCAAATGGGATGTTGAATGCCATAAAGCCTTTGAAGCCTTGAAACAATACCTCCTTCAACCACCAGTGCTCATTCCTCCTAAGGATGACCAGCCCTTCTACCTATATATTTCCACCACTGACCATTCTCTAGGTGCCATGCTCGCTCATCACGATGACCAACACCGAGAGCAAGTGGTTTATTACATAAGCCATACCCTTCTTGACTACGAAACTAGATATACCCATGCCAAAAAACTTTTCCTAGCCTTAGTTTTCATCACCACCAAACTCCGCCATTACCTACTCAACCACAAAACCTTTGTCATTACTAATACTGACCCATTACACTATATGTATGCCAAACCTTATCAAAATCAATGTGCCACACGTTGGCTTATGCTTCTGGCCAACCTCGACCTCAATTCATCCATCAAAATCCATCAAGGGCCAGGCTATCACCAACCAATTGGCTGACACACCTATTTCTGGGAATCAACCCTCTAACTTTGACTTCCCAGATGAGTCTATAGCTACCCTTTCCCTGGACGAACCCACTTACCAAATGACACTCTTCTTCGATGGCTCCAAGTGTCAGCGTGGGGGTGGGGCTGGTGTTATCCTCATTCCACTTGATGGTGAACCTATGCCTTTGTCTTTCAAACTTGATTTTGATTGTACAAACAATATTGTTGAATACGAAGCACTCGTATTGGGTCTCCAGGCTACTTATGCCTTAGATGTTAAGTCAATCAACATCTTTGGTGATTCTCAGTTGGTCATAAACCAAGTCAATGGTATATACCAGTGTCGTAATGAGATACTTCAAAAGTATAAGCATCACGTAGACATACTTTTGACCACCTTTGACCATTACGCACTTCAAACCACCCCACGTTCTACCAATAAATTTGTGGATACCATGGCCTGCTTGGCTTCTCAGATACCTGCTTCACCCGCTGACTCTAAAATATTTGTCACCATACAAAGGCTACAATCACCCTCTTATTTACCTCATGAAGTTTACTCCATCGGAACCATTGCCCCTGACCCACGTGACCTTTGGTATAAGCAATATGCAGACTATCTTTCCCTTTCCATTCTACCCACGTTGATCTCACTCGTAATGGACAACGTGCCTTTCTTAAAAGTGTCTCCCATTATGTCATCATGGGTGGTCTTCTTTACAAGCATGGCTTTGACAACATTCTCTTACGATGCCTTACAAGTTCTGAAATTCCCTACACCATTAAGGAAGTCCACGATGGAATTTGTGGAGGTCACTTTAGTGGTTTAGCTGTCGCAAAAACATTCTTCACCTAGGCTATTATTGGCCAACCCTAAACCATGACTGTTGTGATTATGTCAAATGTTGCGT
Source organism: Taxus chinensis (assembly GCA_019776745.2). Taxonomy (NCBI): domain Eukaryota; kingdom Viridiplantae; phylum Streptophyta; class Pinopsida; order Cupressales; family Taxaceae; genus Taxus; species Taxus chinensis. Next base: position 700,232,569 of record CM034154.1, on the reverse strand, counting down.
AAAATGCCAACAACATGCTAATCTTCATCACACACCTAGTCATGCCTTACAGGTCACACGAGACCTTTGGCCTTTCTCTCAATGGGGTTTGGATCTTGTCAGTGAGATCAACCCCCATTCTTCACAATGCCACCAATGGATCATAACCACTACTGAATATTACACCAAATGGGTAGAGGCCATTCCTCTCATTTCTACAAAAGCTGAGAAAATATGTGAATTCATCAACCATCACATCATTTTTCATTTTGGTGTCCCTCACCGCATTATCACTGATAACAGAAAACAATTCAAAAACAAAACCCTACGCAAACTATGTGATGCTTTTGGCATCCAACTCAGTTTCTCATCACCTTATTACCCACAAACCAATGGTCAAGCCGAATCAACCAATAAAACCTTGAACAAAATTCTTATGAAGGTAGTCAATGATACTGGGAAAGATTGGCATACACACATTCCTTTCACCTTGTGGGCTTATCATACTAGTATTCACACTTCGACTGTTGCCACCCCCTTTTCTCTGGTCTATGGTACCGAGGTTGTCTTACCTCTCAAAGTCCAGATTCCATCTCTCTGCATCTCACTACAAGACATGCTCAACGATGATGAATTTCACCAGGATCGTTTGGCACAACTTGAGTTATTAGATGAGCTCATCTCAATGCTCTTGACCATCTCCAAATTTACCAAAAACATATCAAACGTGCCTATGAAAAATGTGTTCACAAATGAACCTTTCAAGTTGGTGACCTCATCCTGAAGGAAAATCAACATGTAACCAAAGAGGAGAAAAGTAAATGGGGAAAATTTTCTCCTAATTGGCTTGGACCCTATATCGTTACCCATGCCTATGGATCAGGTGCTTATCATTTGTCTTCACTCGAAGGTAAACCCAAACCTGAGCCCCTTAATGCCTTGCATCTTCGACCATTCTATTGTTGATATCAAGTCCTCTATCACCTTTCTGTCTATTGATCCTTCATCCCTTGAGCATTGTTCACCTTCCATGTTACCCATTTTGAGGGTCCACGACTCAAAAAGAATCATGTGATTCCCATCACCTTTCAGCCTTATCTTCAATATGAGTACCACGGCTCTACTCATAGCATGATTCTCATGGATACTTTTCATCTTCTTCAAGATGGAATCCCATGGTCATTCATCACTCGAAACCACCTCTTCCATAGTTAATCTCTTGTGTGCTATGGTCTTGTCTTCTAAACAAGAACCTAATCTTCCTCTATAGTCTTGTCCATGACTTAAACATCTAAAAACAAAAAGGGATACAACTCCTTGAGTCAAACTTCCAGCAAAAGATGACTCCCTCAAAAGGGACATCTCTTCTTTATATTCCACCACTATAAATAGACTGCTCCCTTGAAGGACAACTATATAAGGTCATTACACAAATGTAATAAATATCCAGAAGCTTCCCACATCGATCAGCTTCACGAAGACCTCAAGGAGCTCATATACTCATCCCATATAGACTTCCCGCATCGATCAGTCTATTAAAAAAAAAAAAAAAAAATGAAATTTTTGTCATGGACTTGCCTATTTTTGATTCTGGGTTTCTTGTTCCAAGAAACACACTGTCATACACTAAGTTATGCTAAACCTCCCATTCTCACCCCTTTCCTTTTTCACCTAAATTCCTCGTTACTCAAGGGACTTGCCACAAACACATTTCGTGATTATGTGATTTTCTTCACCCTTAGAATGGTCCATTATGCAATGCCTTTAGGGTCTTTTGTTCATGAGCCCTCTTAGGTATGATCGACTCATTAGGGTTCTTATCAATTAAGTAGGTCTTTTTACCACCTCTTACCATTCACCTTCCTCATTACTTGTTGACTATCCTATACAGGGCTAGATCATCGACACCTCTATTTAAAACAACTCAACCATGCCTATGACCTAAAACTCAAAATGCCTATGACTCAACCATGCCTACGACCTCAACTCAATCATGCCTATGACCTACATTCACCCTATGACCTACATTCACCCATGCCTATGACCTACATTTCACCCATGCCTAACACCTATCAATCCATTCCTTTCCTTCATCACAATCTTCCCTAGCTTATGGGAGAACTACATCGGCCTGAGGTCCCTTTTCACCGGGACTATGTAGGCAGCACTTCGAGGGCATGGGGCCCTTGGAGGTTAGCTCAGCCACTCTCTACCCTAACCAATTCCCTCTTTCCCTTTCCTATTCACATTCTACCCTAGTTAGTTTCCTTTCTATATCAATAACTGGAAATTACACCCAACAAGCAACAATTGTTACACATCTTTACCATCATAATTTACACATTCCTTTCATCTTGTCTACAATTTCTTTACCATAATCAAACATTTTCCTACAAATCATCTTAACACGATCCACATCATCATTAATTACACAAATTAATGAATTAGAAACTCAACCATACCTAACCAACCTGACTCAATCATGCCTAAACCAACCTGACTCCACCATGCCTAAATCAACCTGACTCACCATGCCTAAATCAACCTGACTCAATCATGCCTAAATCAACCTAACTCAACCATGCCTAAATCAACCTGACTCAATCATGCCTAAACAACCTAACTCCATCCATGCCTATGACCTGACTCCATCCATGCCTAAACAGACCTGACTCCACCATGCCTACACGACCTTGACTCTATCAGGCCTAATCCACTTGATTTCCACCTATCTATATATAGCAATGCAAATTAAAACATGTACACCATCCATACTATAAACACCATCATCTATAAATCAGATAGTCTGTATAAAAATACATGTGAACATATCTACCAATAATAATCACAATCTCTCAAAATATCTCATATACAGCCTCACCATCTTCGGCACGCAGGCTGGTATATGATCAAAAATAACAAAAACTCTCATCTACATCCTCATCATCTTCAGCACGCAGGCTGGTATACATATCAAAACTATGTCAACAACATGGATACACTGATCATCAATAATGACTAATCATCACCCCACCTAATATCCATCCCTGTCTCATCAGTCTCCTCCATCTCCCCTCTAGTGGGGTGCCCTACCAACCTATCTCCACCATGCCCTGATCTATCCTCTGATGGTCCCTCACCTAGGAGCTAGCCTCCATGCACTGGTAGTCTCACCCTGACCCTGTCCTAGGGCTCACCGAACCCTGTACTCTCTACACTATGGGTACATGACCTGGTCCTCTCACTCGAGGCCTGTTGTGCTCTATACTCCCCATAGGATAGAAAATCTATCCCTGCGGCCATCAAAATATCCTGATAATACCTGACCTCACCCAAGGCATCCCTCAACCTACCTATTGGTACTATCTAGGGTGGAGCCATCGGTCTCGGCCCCTGTGCCTATCTCTCGGGACCCTGTCCCACTGGTACCTGTAAAGAGGGACCATGTCCCTATGCCTGTGCTATCCTGAGGGAACCTATACTTGTGCCTGTATCTGGGCCTGAAGGGCCACAACCTGTGCCTGTGTAGTGGCCAACTGGCCCTGCAAACCTGTAATCTACCTGTAGGGTGGCCACCTATACCCCATCCCCATCTCCACCCTGTGCGGGTACCTATCCCTGTGCTACCTGGGCCTGTAGAGTGGCCACCTATGCCTACAACATAAACCTGTGCCTCTGAACCTGTCAGCTGCCCCTGTACTATCCCCAACTATGTAATCAGGGTAGCCACCTGCCCCTGTAGGGTGTCCCTCTGAACTGTGATGGTGGCTAAATCTGGCTACCCCAGCCTCGGTGGTACTACTCGTAAATGTGTAGCCCACCACTACCTATATCTATCAGTCACCCCAACATCATCAATCCACTGGTCTATCACCTGCTCCTCCTACCCTGTCGGTACTATCAGCTGTGGTAGAGGTAGAGGCCTCTCCACGTCATCCCTCCTATACTATGGGAAGGGAGGGGGTATATCCTGAAGCAGCCCAAACTACTGCCATCTGACCCTATCCACAGGTATCATCTCATGCTCTCCTGCACATCACCCCTCTATCCATCAGAGTAGCTTGTAGCTCCCGTAGCTCCTCTGCCATCCACCCATATGATGGAAAACCCACATAGGGCCTCCAAATAATGTCCACACTAGACAACCCCTCTAGCAATCACCTGTAATAGGCTACATCATGTGTAGCTCTAGCAACTCGGTGCTCCCCAATCATAGGCACCCATCTCCTGAAGCCCACCCAAACAAACCCCTCAGCTCGAATGCATCATCCTGGGGCATACCAACTGGATGCACACACACAATGTGCTCATATGCCCAACAATGAAGTAGGAAAGTACAACAAAGGCTAAACCTCTGTAGCCACCCATAAGCCCATAGCTCTCTATATAACTGTACCAAGAATGTAGGGTGCCCATGCAAAATGGGTCCTGTCCTCCACCATGTCATGCAGAACCCCCATCAATGATCATGGGAATCTCCCACCCTCCACATCCGGTAGTGCAAAGTAGCAGACTACCTCCATCAGCAACACTACCAGCCTCATCTCCTCTGGATGGGCTCGATACATATCTCCATAGCTCATACTGGCACTATGGAACCTCATCTCCACCAGCCCCTCACCAAACATGGTCAACATCAACTCCTCAGAGGCCTCTAAGGAGATAGAATACACCTACATCCCCACTATCGGTAGACACAGGATCCTGTACACATCCTCCAGGGTGACTGTGATCTCACCCATCAGAAAATGGAAGGTATTGGTCACTGAGTCCCATCTGTCAATGAGAGTGACCATCAAACTTGGCTCCCAGACTACATGCCAGTAGCGTCTGACCCCAATCAGGCCAACCTCTGCAACATGGCACCAGTCATCAGTTGTCGCACCCCCCGTACCTCCACGAGCAAGGGAGGTACCCTATCTCTCATCCATAACTGGTCCCTGGCCTACATTCAACCAATCACACACATTATTAAAACTTTATTTTACCCAACATTGACCTTCTTCCCTTCCCCTACCCACTATCTATTTTACCCACTTTACCTATTCTTTCCCCTTACCCTTCCTAGACCTCTAGCCTTTTTACCCTAACTGGCACCAGTTACTCCTGACCATCACCAGTCCATTATAACCGACACCGGTTCCCCTCATCCCTGACCAATGTCAGTGTAACAAGACCGACATCGGCCATACCTTGACCGGCGTCGGTCACTGTTACCATGCCCAAACCTGAAAACCCCAATTCCCTTTACCTACTTTCTTTCCCATTTTCCCTATGAACCTACCCAAACCTCACCTAAGACCCTCCCCAACCCTCTTTCCCCTACCTATGACCTTTCCCACCCCTTCTTTCACCCATTTTAACCACCAAATTTCAAATTCTCTAACCTACCCACACCCCCTGACCCATATTCCCTTCTACATCTAACAACAATACATAGAAAGGATTAGATCTTACCTCATCTCGATGTCACCTCCATGGTGGCACATCTGGCCACTGTGCCGGTGGTCCACCCGAACCCTCTCCCACCTCTGCCATGTCCAAATCAATCTCCAACCTCTCTACCAATCACTTCACTCTGCCTGATCTCGTGGACCCATCTACCTAGCTCCTCTAACCAACCAGATCTCTCCACCTCAGTGGGATATCATCCCTCATCCTTTCCTCCTGACAAAGCACAACTCATTCAACACTCTGTCATTTTCACAAAAGCCAAAACATACAAATGAATCCATATTATATGGATTTTTTCTTTTTATATACCCACATTGACCTGACCGATGTTGGTTATACCTAAACTGACATCGGTCCTGTGCCCTAGCACACCATGGTTGGTTGTACCTAAACTGACATCAGTCATGTGCCCTAGAAAACCATGGTCGGTTTACCTAGACCGTCAACAGTTTAGTATGACTGGCATCGGTTACCTGTCATACTCTTGTCAAATACCCTTTCCCATTTCCTACTCCAACCTAACCAACCCAGCCACCATTTAACCTTACCCACCCTTATCGCAACCTACCACCAAGCCTACATTACCTATACCTATCCTTAATTACATTTAGGGACTTGTTATTTTACCTGTACCTCAGCCCTACCCATGTCCATGACCTCGCTACCTAGACCTGGAACATTGTTAATGACCTATGAACTCATGTGCTCACTATACCTTGTGACACTGTTACCCGTGTTGTTTGACCTAATGACCTTACCTTGCCTATTGTCATGCCATTTATCCTGACCCAACCTTTGGTGTACCAGAACATACCTAAACATTCCTGCACCTGACCTGCGATGTGCTTCTGCACCATATCCTATACCTTGGATACCAGAATCACTTCAACCTTGTTTGGATAAACCTATCGACCTTGGACGATGTAGAGTTTGCAAGCTCTTCAACCTAGAACCATGTCACAGTTTATAACATGTGTGTGCATTTGACTGCCACTACCTTTGACCCTAGCCCATTTACCTATTTTCCTATCTTTGACCTCTACCCTTTCCCACATTCACCCACATCTACGCTCCTTTTTAGCCATATCCACCTTTTATCAAACCACTCACCACTTCTGTCTTCTACCTCACCAGTTCTTGGTTTGAGGGGGATCACCTTCACCCACACTTGGGGAAACATCACCTTTACCCACACATGGGGCAACCACATCTTATTTTTGTCAGTGTCACTTACCAATACAAGCAACACAACAAAAAGGGGCAAAATGTAGACACCAAAATTGGGTCACACTCCCCTTGGCACCCCGTCAAATAATTAACCCAAACATACTCACCTAACCACACCCCCCTCCACACCACATTATTATTTAATTAATTTAATTAAATTAATACCCATCCTCACAATATTCATCATTTAATTACATTAATTGACCTAATTTCCACCTCACCTAGACATCTCATCCAGCCACCTCACCCTAGACCTATTCTTGGCATGTTTCCATAACTAACAATGACTAAGTCTTACTTGCCTTAATGAGCTAAGATTTGGTCTAAACCCTAAAATCAATCCCTAAAATATCTCTAACCACATTCCCACCCATTAGAAGGGAAGTTTCCATTCTAATCCATGAGAAGAAACTAACTGGGCCCAAGAAATTAGAAAGATCTACCCATTTTAGTAAACCTAGGGAATCCCACCTTAACCGAACGTCGGTCACCCCTAAACTGATGCCAGTCAACCCAGAACCATCATCGGTTACCATTTATTCACCTAAGAAACCTTGTTTTTGGGTTGGCACATTCTAAGAGCAAGAAGATGAGAAGAGAGCTGCATGCAAGTAGAACCAGAGTCTTTTCATGCACCCAGACATCCATAGCCAACACCAGGATAGATCCAGAAGCATTGGCACTCACGGTAACATTCTGGGAAGCCATGTCATATTGCACCAAGCTCCATTCCATCAACTGATCATCACCACCACCCAACCATTGGACCTGCAATATTGGTAATTGTTTTATCATTAATCATTTCCATTCCTATTCTATTCATAGAGTTGTTATCATTTTGTTACCATTCTCCTATTAACATTCCCATTCCTCCATAGCCTTCTTTCTAAAAAACCCAAAAATCTCACCCACCCACATGCCAGATCACCTATCCTGGCCATTCCACCTCTCTGAGTATTCTCAGTATTCCCATAGACCTTGCCATCCCCTCCTTTAGCTCTATCTAACCTCACCCAGACTCTACAACAAGATTTTATTGAATCACTGTCACCCAACTATACCAACGCCAGTTACCCATGACCATTTTTGGTCTCCCTTAAACCATCATCGGTTATACCCGACCAACATTGGTCTCTATGTTTTATACCTTTTTCCAATAACAGAGCCATATAACCTACTACCAAGTTGACCTAAACAACCCAAAACCTGACCCTGACCAGTTCCAGTAACCTGACACCTACCTATCATTCAGATCTGACTATAACCTAGCTGGTTATATTAGATTTTCTTATTGTGCTTGAATGAGATACCTAAATCATATCAACTATAGTAGGAATTTACTTATTTCTCACATTAATTTGTTTTAAACAGTGGATTGACATCCATCTAGGAAGTATCACACTTCCTGGAACTAGCATATGCTAGGCAGTCCACTGTCATATATCATTTAACTATCTTTCATGGTATTGTTTTCTATTATAGGTAGTTCCTCCTAGCGAAAAGGAAGATCTCACAATTGGCACTGGATCAACAATTTAGAACGCGCGTAAAAACCATCAACCAACCCATCTTTGGTGAAGTACTCAGTTGAAATGATGATAGAATGATGACTCCAAGAATAACACAGATTGATGAGGCCCATGAGGTCAAGTCCCCATTGGGAGAAAGGCCAAAAATATTGAAGCGGTTGTAAAGTTTGGCTAGGAATGCAGATGAGACTGGAATACTGCTGGAATTTGACGTCGTATTTACAACAATCTTAATTGAGGGTAGGCCAATAGTATCCCATGCAAAGAATGCGCATGGAAATAACCAAACCACTAAAATTTCCACCATAGATGTTGTCATGGACCTCTTGGATAACACATGTAGATTTATGGGATTTAAGACAATGAAGGAGGATTCCACCGAACCCATGTTTGTAGAGGATGCCACCAAGGATGACATAGTGGTTAGCGCCTTGAAGAAATGACCTCCTACCATTTTTTGATAGGTTGGCAGGGATTTTAGATATGGATAGGTAGTTGAAGATTTAAGAATACCAGATATCAGATTGGTTAGTATTAACATGATTGACATGAGGAACCTCATGGACATGGGACGGTTAATCAAGGCAATGAACAATGATGGAGAATTTAGATTATTCAATTTCCCACGGGATGAGAGATGTGAGGGATGTCATAGTATTAACAAAATGATTATATGAATGAGGGAGATATTGAATGTTGTAAAAATTGAAGGCCTCTAGAAGGAATTTGACGATGTCCTTATATTTTTGAAGGATTTTTTTTTTCACTGATAGATCCCTTTCATTTGATTAATGATAAGTTGAGACTCCCTATAGATATCAAGAATCTGAATGCTAAGCACGATATAATTTTTGAGACCCAAGATGAGGGCTTCGTACTCTTCCATATTGTTAGTGCACTCAAAATTGAGTTTATACGTGATGGGGATAGGATTTTCACGAGGAATGATGATGACGCCAACACCTCTCCCTTGTCGATAGTTAGATCTATCAAAGAAAAGTGTCATCTTGAGGGGAGAGACTTCATGATTGATGGTATTGATAGATTCATCAGAGAATTGCTCATGAGGAAGATAATTGTTAGGAAGAGGGGCTTTAGTGAGCTGATCGGAAATAACTTGGCCCTTGATTGATTTTTAAGAGATGAAATCTAGGTAAAACTCAGTCATGAACATGAGCCATCGAGTGATGCGATCGTTATGATATAAATTAGAATGCATGGTTTTTAGTGGATGGAAGATAGTGAAAACATTGGTTTTGTGATTAAGAAGATAATGATGAAGCTTAGAGGTGGTGAAGAAGAGAGCATAACAGAGCTTTTCAGCTTTGTTATAGCGAGTCTCATAATTTTGAAGGGAAAGACTGATGTAATAAACATCATGTTCCCTATGTTGCTCATCACAATGCACCAACATGTCACTTAAAGCATGATCAGATGCACATATACAGAGATAGAAAGGCTCGCCCTTGCATAAATGTGTGAGGAAAGGTGGGGATAGAAGATACTACTTGATGTCGTCAAAGGTCTTTTTGAAATCATCATCCCACTTGAAGTGAGTATCCTTATAGAGAAGATGGTGAAAGGGTTGACAATGGTCAAAAGTAATGAAATGAAATAGAGAACTGATTGGAGTTAGCCTTGAATATTACAAAGTTGCTTAATATTGGAAGGAGGAGGCCTCTCAAGGATGGCTTTGATTTTGGAAGGGTCGACTTTGATACCCATAATAGAAACCATGAAGCCAAGGAGTTTTCCAGTTAAAACTCCAAACACACATTTAGCGGGACTGAGACAAAGGAAGAAATGGATAAGACATTCAAAGAGGGATTTAATTACGGATAGATGGTTTTATCGATGCTTATACTTACCTAAGAGGTCATCGACATAGTCTTCTATGGTTTTATGGATAAGTTCATGGAAAATGTAGGTCATGGCGCATTGATAGGTGGCCCTCACATTTTTTAAACCAAAATACATGACAAGATAACAAAAGGTCCCATAAGGAGTGATGAAAGTAGTCTTATGTTTTTTTTCTAATGGGATGGGGATCTTATCATACCTAGAAAAACCATCCATAAGAGAAAGCATCTCATGGTTGGTAGTGAGGTCGACAAGTTAATCGATGTTAGGAAGAGGAAAGTTGTCTTTGGGAAGGCAAGGTTCATATCGTGAAAGTATAAATACAGATATTTCTAGAGTCTTTGACAACATGTACAATGTTAAAAAACCCATTGCAGATAGTTGATAGGTATGATGACGTTTTCAGAAAGAAGGCATTGCAATTCCTCCTTTATAAGGATGACGGCGTGAGGATGCATGCAGTGAAGTTTTTTCTTAATTGACTTGGCATTAGGAAAGGCGACGATGTTATGGACGAAAATGGAAGGATCAAGGTTAGGCATGTTAGCATATTACCATGCAAAGGCTTGTCTATGTCTAGAAATGAAGGCAATAAAAGACTTGAATTCTTGAGGATCAAGGGATTGACCGTATTTGAGGGTATGGGGGTCTTGCAGAGTCCCTATATTGATATCGATAATGGATTCATTAAGAAGGGTGGATGTGTCAGGAGGTAAGGACTTATGAAGATAGGTATCATCAATCCCCATATAGAAAAGGATCGAATCATCATTGGTGTATTGAATAATGTCAATGGTGAAGGAATATTCCTCTACCATGTCAGGAAATTGAAGAGGAAGGGACCCAGTTTCACCCTCATACTAATAGGTGATCACTCCCAAAGTGATCGTGGAGATTTTAAAAAATATAGAAGAGATGGAATTGGTATCATTTGTATCCATGGGTTCATTAGATAGAAAAAAAGTGGGTGAGGGATCAATGTTCATGGGAGATGGGGATGAAGAAGATGTAAGGGGATTGACTGCTGGCTCTTTAAAACCAAGTCCAAATTTATTATGGGGTTTATGGGATTAGTCGATGATGAGATTGTGCATTCCTTATTCATTATGCCCCATATTGAATCCCTTCCATGCACAATGATGGAGGTAGGAGTAGGAAAATGATTTTTAATAGAGGAAATCAAAGCCATTAGTATATGGTTTGGTGCGAGGTTGAGCATCGATGTGAGAGGAAGGGTGATCGATGCCACCGTAGATGAATTTTTTTTGAAGATGATGTGGACCGAAAGAAATGATATCCCTGACATTTGGTTGGTACATAGGGGATTTTTCTGGCCTACCAAGTCGATTAGGTGTTGAAATGGCATTGAGAGCGAGGAGTCGATACTCCCCCAGTGAAAGACATTGCATCACATTGTCGATAGAATCATCATTAGGTAGCTTAGATGTGGGGGTAGATTAGCTAGTGGACGGATCAGAAGATGGATCTTGTTTAGGGACAAGCACTTCATTTGGTTGATAAGTAATGTGACATGATTTAAAAGGAGGAAGGTCGGTGGGGAGTGTTAGGATTTTCACCTCATGCTCATATTTGATAAAATGATGGAGAGTGGAAGGGACACAACACATGGCGCAAATCCATGGATGCCCTAGTAAAAAAGTATATTCAAACTCCCCCTAAACAATATATTGATGGGAAGGATAGCTATGCCCAAGCTGGTGGCGATAGTTTCATTGAAGGCACGAAGGACAACAGGTGATTGAGCGAAAATGGAGTTGGGAAGTTTGATTTGATCAAAGGTATTGGATGATATGATATTAATGTTGGATCTATTTTCTATCATTTAATATCAGATGAATGTATCGTTAATAAAAACAGTGATGAAGAGAGGGAGAATATGGTCTTCAGGTAAGATGTTGAGAATTTCATAGTGATAAAAAGATATGATGGAAAAATTTGTGAGTGCTCCAACAAGGGTTGTAAAGGGATGAGTCTCATTTCTAGTGATAGGGATACACTGAAGAGCTTCTATGAGGGCTTCTGTGCAATTGGGAAAACTTTGGATGAGCTCATAGAGTGACATTTGAACGGGGCCTTGATGGTGTTGTTTCACAATACTTTGTTCGATGACCACACATTTCAAAGTGGGTGGAGGGGTTAAAATGGATACTTTATATTTTGATGAAGAAGGGGAAGGAGTGGGCCCATTAGGTGGAGTGGTGATGAAATTTTTTTGTTTGGATTGAGTGGGTAGTTGAGAATCATAGGAATGAGAGTGGGTGAAAATCTGGAAAAATGTCCATAAAAAGAGGGGGACCTTTTTTGGGATAAGTATCATTTGGAGAAGGGATGGCAACAAAGGTCTTAGATGAAGAATATTTGGAATTATTGGGTGATAAGGGTTGGATTGGATGATTTTAGATGGTGTGGGTAAACTAGTAGATGGAATGGGATCTTCTTATATGAGAATGTCATATTCTTCTATAAGATTATGAGTGAGAGTTTGGAGGGCCTTCTAATGCTCTTTATCAAGCCTAGGGGTGACGATGATAAACATAAACGACATTAGAATCAAACCATGAGGGTCTTAGCCGATGTGAATTGAAATATTTTATAGGGGGAAGTGTGATTGTAGATGCTTAAAGGAGTCGTTGAAATATTTTTGTATGGGAACCGATGGGGGTATTTGAAGAAGGGGTTGTGGATGAAGTGGTCGTGAGAGTGGTGGATGAAGGTAAGAGGGGTGGTTTAATTTGATGAGGATTTGTGGGGCCATTTAATTCTAATTTGGGCTTGAAAGAAAAATTGGGTGAGTGTGATTCATACTTAGATTTAGAGAGGAGGAGTGAATGGTCTTGATTCAGATTTATTAATGATAGGGGTTTTGGATGGTTTCGATTTAGATTTAGATTTGAAAGGAGTGGATGGTTTTGATTCAGATTTATTGATGATAGGGGATGTGGATGGAGGTCTTGGCCCCAAGATGGATAGAGGTGCACCTAGGATTGATGATGAGACATTAGATTGTTTGGAATGATGGGATTTAGGATAAGGGAGCTCCAACTTTTTGTGTGGATGGGTAAGATATTTCTGAGTAGGGACACCAAGGTTCTTTGATTTTTGCTGTGAGGAATTTCCCTTAGCAGGAACGAAAATTATTTCAACTGGGGGATCCTTCAGGGCATAACCATATGATATATATTTTATTTTAGACGTGGGTAATGAAGATGGAATTGGTTTTTGGATGACACTGTTTGATGAGATCCGAAGGAGTTGTAGATTGCATGAGTCTTGAGGGTGTTGGTGTAGGAGTGATTTTGGTCTTGTTGATGATGAGGATGGGACAAGAAAATTGGTTGACCTACTAATTGGAATGTTCTCTCTTAAGATCATAAGAGAGTGGAAAATGATGAATAGAAGGTAGATGATGAAGCCTTCTTTTAACTTCAAAGTGTTATAGATCCTAAAATCTACCTAGGAATTTTTTGCTGAAAAAATTCTCATGAAGCATGGGGTACCTTGGAGAATCATATGTAGGCTATATTAAGGTAATAAAATTAAACCTCCAAACCCTCAAAATGAATTTTGAAAATTTAAGAATGTCATGAAGTGAAGGTGCAGGATATTTTTACATATGGGTAAATTATATGGTTCATAGAATGAGAGTTTATGGATAAACTGTTGTCCAAAAGTATATCCCATTTAATTTTGAAAAAATTATCAAATTAGAATTACTCACTTTTTTACTCAATAAAATTTATGGGACACTAAGTTAGTCTTTCACAGAATGTGAAAATGTAGTGTTTTGTGGGTTATCCTAACCTGCACAACAAAGTAATGAGCATCTCAAGACTTAGGTGGATATTGGTAAAGTTTGTGTTCCGTGGATTTTTTTGGACCGTCACGACACTAAGGAAATAAATATTTCATGTATCAAAGTAAATTCATAGCACTGAAGAGTTTTCATATCCATGGAAATATGGAGAAATTGGCTAAGGTCGGAAGCAGTGAAACACTGTCTTAGTGTTCCGCGAGTTTCTAAAATAATAGTTTTTTGTGGGTTTTCATTTTTGTGGCATAAAGGAACATAGTCATGGGTAAAAGACCACACAAAAATAAAAAAGGTATCTTCAATATAGGTATAGAATCTAAGATTGGATTCTAGAAACACTCAAGCACCACCAAGCAAAGGAGACTCCACTCATCATTTAGGAAACATGAAAATCTATAGGAAGCCATCGAGACATCGAACCTCCACATATAACTTTAAGGCCATACCCATTTTTGAAACAGATGACCAACCACCTCAACCACCAAAATTTAATGAAGTATGACATCATTATGTGTAGTCTGATGGTGTGCGGTAGAATCAAGGTAGCGTGTTGTAGTTTTTAGATCTCTTCAGAAGGCTCCCATGTCTGTAGTACAAGTAAACTCTGTAATAAATCACGGTTTCCATGTTTGTTCAACATGATTTCAGAAGATAAGTATTCTAGCATAGCGTTCCTTTATTATTTATTCTCTTTCTCTTTCTCCCTCCACAGATGGTATAAATACAATTCTTTGTGCACATTGTAAGGTTTCTTCCCCCAATTCTTCCTTAGCACTTTTTCAAGCTTCTCTTTGGAAAACTTGAAATTTTATGCTTTCGACCTCTACGACTCACACATGGAGATTTTATTGCCTCCACTCTACATGTAAATTATAAATGATCAATTTATGAAAATGTGGTTTCTCTATTTCCTTCAAATACTTTGTGTTTGGCATGAATATCTCTACCCTCTTGCATGTTGCTGTGTTCTTATACTTGTTTGCATTAGAATTTTGTGCAACTTTATGATATCCTTTTTTACAAACTTGCCTCTGTGTCACTTGTAATTAGAAGAGTTCCACCTTATTTTTGGTGCTATCACCACCCCTGTTAGCCTAGGTTTTCATTTTTTGCATCTCCCTCTCCTTGGTCCCTTGGATGTGTTAGTATATGCTAGATTAGGAAAAGTTTTAACATTATAGTCTCACAATTTGAGAGATTCCCATATTGCCTCAAAATTATAGATCTTCCATGATTCATAGTAGGGTGTAATTTTGATCTCCAATAGTTTTTCCATGCCCGGTGGGACAATTTTAATGATATTTAAATCATTGTTATTGATTTTTGGTGTGTATCTTAGTAGTTTCAACCTTCACATGTGTTCCTACAACATATCTAGTGACTCCCAAATGATAAATCTCTTGGTTTCTAGTATTTTAGCCCTCCCCATTTCATGAGAAGAGTCCAAAAAAGGTTTAGCATATCCAGAGGTGAGTCGTTCGACTATCTACAATTCTCCCCATGAAGAAGAAGAAAGGAAAGATATCTATAGAGGTTGGTGTCATCTCCAAGTAGAAGTATTTCAACCCCACCCTTATATAGATTGTTTCTACTTCCTATCAAAGGTTTGAGGCCCATTCTATTCATGGCACATCAAATAAGCTTAGAATTTGTAAGTTTTAGCATTTTTCATCCTTTTCTCATAGCCGCGCAACATGATATCCCTATAGTCACCTTGAAGAGTATTCTTTTCTTCAAGTTAGAAAAAATTATACCACACCTGTGAAGCACATTCAGGATGTTTCAAACATGTGTTTAGTACATGTGGTCATAGAATATGATGTTGCGGTGCGGATTTTGACATCATCTCTCAAAGGAAAAGTAATGCATTAGTATAAAATCTTGTCGACTACTTTAATCTGCACTTGGGATGAACTTGGGACTAATATCTATTAGAAAATTGATGAAAAGATAGACAAAATATCTCTTCTTGAGTAGTTAACATCTATCAATCAGGCCCCAAATGAGATCATGGAGGATTTCAACTTCAGATACCAAATAATATGGGACAAAAATTTAGTCCTTTTAAAACCAACTCCTCAAGGTGCATTTATGTATTTTCCCAGAGCTTTGAATTATGATATTGCAGTAATGATTTAATTTATGGATGCTACTCAAGTACCAAATGCTTATGCAATACCCATTATGGATAAAATGGTTTGATCTAAGCAAGTAAACTAGCCCCTAGATTTTTAATGCATATTTTCCATAAATTACCAAAAGGTACCACACTTATCATTACTCATATTCCTCAGTCATTTGATTCTTCACCCGCATCCACATTTGGTTCCTCTCTGAAGTAAGGAGAAATTGAAATCCTTAGTGTCCACCTAATTTTTTTGAAAAAATGAGATTGTTTCGCTTAAGAGATAACAAACTCAAGCCCTAAAAAATTATATTAATCCTCCTCAGGGTTATCCACAGCAAGGCTCTTAATATTCAAACCAAAGATTTGGATAGAATTAGCCACCAAGGAGACCACCAAATCTAAATCCATAACCTATACCAACTCAGCGTGAGTAAAGCTATTGTTCATTGGTGTTATCCATGTGATCAACCTCATAACTAGTATGCATGTGAGGTTGGAATGAAATATTTGTGGGAAAAGGTTCTTATGGTGTAAAATTCACTTTATCGGCAAGAGAAATTTGTAAATCCATTAGAAAGCAATGCAAAAGAAGAATAAGAGGCCACTCCATAACCTAATTTCTTACTTTTTGGACTGGAAGATTTTTTTGTGGCTAACCAAATCATGGGAAATTTGAAAAGGCCACAGATTCATGTAGTGGAAACTACAAGGTCCAAAAAGAGATAAATGGATGTAAGGTCTCCCCCCTTGTTTCTCCAACTCTGTATAACAATTCTAGTCATTCCGCGGACTTGGGTGGAAATTTAGCTTTATCCAATCAACTATAGGTTAGTCAACAGTAGTAGAATAAACAATATCTGTGAAATACAATTTTTTTTAATACTATGATTCCACAGAATAGGAAAAAATTGTAACTCAACATGAATCTATAAAATACAATAACTTTGATAACCAAAGACCCTTAGTGAATGGAACAAACAAGGAAAGATAATGTCTCTCCCTCATTACAAAAGGCCACAGGTATCCCCCTCAACATTGAGGAACAAATGAAAAGGAAAAATTTAAATGTCACAATGTGGGATTCCTTATCCATCCCATCTCAAAGGGATCTCTTGCGAGAATCCTTAAATTAAATTTCACCTCTTAAAACTGCCATGTATAGAACGACCCCATGGTCAACATTTCTCATCCCAAGGAAGAGAAAATAAGCACAATTGTCAAACCTCCTCCTTTTTAAATGTCTCTTATCATTGGAAAGCACCTTGCGCATAACTGCATGATATATTATGGTGCTATTACCTCACTGATGCCTAAGAAGATTACAAATATTCTAGGAATTGAGTACAATCCTACCTCAATTTTTTTTTTGCATTTTAATGGGTCAATAATGTAATTCTTAGGTGTGATCAAGGATCTGAAGTTAACTCTTCATGTTTGCCCAATCCTAACTATAATGCAAGACATATATGTAATCGACTTACCACCTTTTTTCACCCTTTAACTCTCCAAGATTTCACATCCAAAGTAAGTAGATAGCTTTCTTTATATTGGTCACATATGCTATTTAGCACAAGGTATAGAACTAGGTTTACAATAAAATATAAAACCCATTTTAGCTTATCATGTTGAATTTCATGATCCAATTCCTATCAACGTGAATTTCATGGTCCAAGGAGAAGTAATCAGTGATCCAAAATCCACCGAAACAGTGCATTCATATCATTTAATTCTTGAGCTTATGCTTGATGAGTGGGATAAAGAGCATTATGAGTTCGATTCCTATGACAAAACTATGGAGACTGGTCTAGGAACCTATTGTATCCGTGAATAAGAATTCATAGTTCCCATGTCACACAAAGAAAACAATGATGCTTTTGGTTTATGTAAGATGTTATTTGATGGATCTAGAAGTATAAATGGAGTTAGGTCCTGTGTATTCATTTTCTCTCCAATGGATAAGAAATTACTCTATGCTCATAGGCTGCAATTTACATGCTCAAACAATGTGGTGGAATATGAAGCACTGATTCATGGTTTGTTGATTACATAAAAGAGAAGTTAAAATCCTACAGATATTTGGAGATATTGAATTGGTCATTCATCAAGTCAGAGGCTAGTGTGAATCCAAAAATAATCGTTTGAGACCTTATAGGCACCGAATTTGGGACCTTTTAAAGATTTTTGAAACTGTAAACTTTCAAGCAGTTCTGCAGAAGATGAATAAAGAAACAGATAAAATGGCAGTTATTGGATCACAATTTTCACCAGTGAAAGACCTTATCCAAGGTAAACAACATGCCAAAAATGGTTGTAAGACCATCCATCCTAGATAATGAAGTCATCTTGAATATTTTTGAGAATGATGAACAAATATTCCAATTCATCCAAACGAGGCTAAGTTATCTTCTAGCTTGCAATCTAGTCTATAAAAAATTTATGGTGATCAAATAATTCAGATATGATCTAATAAGTTACCCAAATGGTTGGTCACTCTTGAACACATTTTCAGTCCTAATGATGAGTTCAAAGGATAAGGAAAGAACATTACAACAAAACAAGAAGATTGCAATCTAGTCACTATTGCATGAGACAAGGAGATATTGCTTGGAAAGCTATGTGATCAAGAGGAAGAAAAATATTTTATTTCCTTGTACTAGATCTTTCATGATGTATTTTCATGAAGTTATGAGGTCCTTAGAGGTTTTGACCTCAACATTTCCTAACATACCATAGATCTTGATCCTGATGTTAAGCTAACTAGATAGAAGCAAAGGCCTATTAACCCCAAGATTGAGCCCCTCATGAGAAAAGAGATAACCAAGCACATTGAGTAAAAAATCATATTCCCCATCAAGTACTCATCTTGGGTGGAAAAATTGGTCCTAGTGTGGAAGAAGAATGGAGAAACTAGGATTTGTGTGGATTTTAGAGACTTGATCAAGGCTTCATTGAAGGATCGTTATCCTTTTCCTTCTATGGAAATTTTTTTGTAAACACTAGTAGGAGCTGAAATATTTTCTATGCTTGATGGATACTCATGCTTTAATCATATTAAGATCAAATAATAGGATCAGTACAAAACCACATTCATAACCAAATGGGGAAAATATGCATATCTGAAAATTCCTTTTGGTTTATCAAACACAGGTGCTACCTTTCAATCAATGAATATTTATTTTCCATGGACTCATCAATCAATTCATCCTTATCTATTTCGATGACATCACAATCTTCCCAAAGTAGAGCCAACATGACATGGATTATTTGGAGAATTTTTTTTAGAGATGTAGAGAATTTGGAGTATCCTTGGACCTACAGAAATACATTTTTGCAATTATGTAGGGTAAACTCTCAGATCATGTTGTTTCAAAGGATGGAATTGCAATCAACCCAAAAAGAGTCTCTATCATTCTTTCTATTTAATTTCCAACTCATAAGAAGGCCCTTCAATCCTTCATGGGTAGGATCAATTTCATCAGAAAGTTCATTCCTAACTTTGTAGGGTTATTCAGGACCATCACCTTGATGTTAAGGAAGGACATAGCTTTCAAATGGACTACAGAAGGAAGAGAAAGATTCACCAAGATCAAATCTGTGATTTCCCAAGCACCAACACTCGTTAATCCAAATTTTACAAAGGGCTTCATATTTTATGCCTAT
Organism: Taxus chinensis; assembly: GCA_019776745.2. NCBI lineage: Eukaryota > Viridiplantae > Streptophyta > Pinopsida > Cupressales > Taxaceae > Taxus > Taxus chinensis. The sequence goes on along the minus strand of CM034154.1, from coordinate 700,212,900 downwards.
GGTGTTGATCTTAGTTTCATCAGAGTTCTCACTCAGAAGAATGACCAAGACTTGGAGCAGCCAATGACATGTGTCAACCAAACATTGAAATATTTCGAGCTCAAGTATAGTAATTTAGAAAAATGGGTCTTTTCCATCTTTTAGACTCTCAAAAAATTCAAGCCTATGTTGGTCACTAACCACATAAAAATATTATTTTCACATCCCGGTGTGAGATATTTTATCATGGGGGTGGAAATCAGTGAAAAAAGAGTTAGATGGGTGACCAAAACCATGGAGTTCAATGTGACCATCAAGGACACAAAATTGGTGAGAGGAAAAGCATTATGTGAACAACTTACTCTATATGTTTGGGTTAATCAAGACAACTCTTTCTTCATAGAGGATGAGAAAGATCAATATGAAAATGGCCCATGGGATTTGAGGGCTCCTAAAAACTTAGAGCCGCAGAGCATTACAAATCCATGGAGTGATGAATACTCGCATGATGTAGAGGAGCCACGGAATAATGATTTTTCGTGCAATACAAAGTTTCTATAAGACAAAGAAGGTCAACTTGGCTCCAACAATTAGATTGAAGGTATGATGACATTTCTAGAAACTGTCAGCTACGTTCTCGATTTAAACAAAGTAAAGAGAAGTCACCTAAGGTTGTAATCAGTTCCCTATACATTGATTTGTGGGTTTCTTTTAAAAAAGAACATCGATGGAGTATTGTTGAGATGCATTAAGGGTGAACAGGTAAATAAGGTCTTATCAGAGTTCCATAATGCCTTCTCTGGTGGAAACTTCTCGTCTCTGGCCATGGAAATAAAAATAATTAGAGAAGGATACTTTTGGCCCATGGTATTTGCAAATACACATCAATGGATCAGAAATTGTAAGGAGTGTGCTTTCTCTATTGATAAAAAGAAGATGACATCCCATCCCCTTCATCCTATTTAGGTGGATGAACCCTTTTCTTAATGAGGAATTGATTTCATAGGTATTATTAATCCTTCAAAGAGTGCGGATCATAAATGGGTCTTGATAGCAACAAATTATTTCACCAAGTGGATGGAAACAGTGGCACTTAAGGAAGCTATTGAGTCACCCATCCTTGATTTATTGGTAGACATTGTGACAAGGTTTGGGGCTCTCTAAACCATCATTTATTATAATGCTAAAGCATTCTTAGGTTCTAAAATATGTGATTTATCTCTAAGAGATGGATTTTATTTAATAACTTCCTCAAATTACTACCTGCAAGGTAATTATTTGGAAGAATCAACTAACAAAAACCTAATTAGGATTATGAAGAGGACTATGGAGTGGGCCATACATCAAAACTTCTTGTAAAGAGGCCAAATCCTTTAATTTTTCAAACCTTAGTGGATAATCATTGCAAATCCTAGTCAATGGGATTCATCTAAAGTATTCCCATTAAGTAGTTCCATTACATATTGTAAATACTTGTGTTTTGTGTTTTGTTGTTGGAGGTCCCCTCATTTGTTGTGTTGATCATTGATTGAGTTATTTTTCCTCAATCCTTGTGGTGGTAATATTTATTTTCAATAAGTTCTTGTGCATTATTTACATGCTTCACTTGAAACATGTATGATCTTCCCATTTGTATATAGGTTTTGGAAGCCCTTTGTAATCATATGTAGATCACCTCAGATCAGGTTCCATGGTAAAAGTTAAATAGTTGGGGTATTCTTCAATTTACATTCTTCCAGCTACATAAGACTAATTTGAGTTCATGAATATTCAGGAGAAAGGTTTAAAGGTTTGAGATCATCTTTCAAGATTATGCTTGACTTCATGTCTAATGGATGCTTCAAGGTTATTGTTCTTCATCATCTAGTTATTAGATGTCCCATGAAAGTCACCAAACTATTGTCCAAAATTATTCCCCGTGTAATTTTGAACAACTTCTCAAATTGGACTTAGCCACTCTTTTGCTTAGGAAAATTCACAGGACACTAAGTTATTCTTCCTCAAAATGTCAAAATGTAATGTTTTGCGGGAACTCCTAACCGGCAGAACAAAGGAATGAATAACTTGGAACTTAGGTGAATTTTGGTAAAGTTTGTGTTCCACGGAGTCTATTGAACCTTTGTGGCACTAAGGAAATCAATCTCTTACAGATCGAAGTCAAGTCAGAACACCACAAAGTTTTATTTATGTATAAATATGGAGAAATTGTCTAAGGTCAGAAGCCCCAAAACACTGTCTTAGTAACCGCAGGTGTAGACACTCGTTTTTGGTAAACATCGTGCCCTCATCCCGCATTCGCCCCTCATCATTGCCTAGTGTGTTCATCCTACCCTTCCCACTTTTTAAATATCTTCTTTCCCTCATAAAATCCCATTTCCCCCACAACTCATTTATTCTCCATAATCCCCCCTTTTCCCCCATTTTAATCCTTATTTTTAGTTATTAATCCTTATTATTATATATATTCCCTAAACCTATTTAATTTTTCCCTAATCATATCACTTACCATAATTCTATACTAACCCCTTCATTGAATACCCTTCATTTGTCTCCACTATATTTCATCATTTCCCCCAATTTAATCCTTCCTAGGATCCCCACTACCTTCATTACTCCCCCCCATCATTCCACCCTCCTTTATTCATCCCCATGCCTCATTAACACGCCTCTAAATGGTCGAACAAAACCCGTTTATCCATTTTTGGCCTCTTTTTGCATCGAAATCTGCATCTTCTCCATAACTTTATGCATGTCTGCTACAATCGCTAACAAATCGCCTAGGTCGTCCTCAACCCTATATCACCACATTCGCCCCTCCTTTCTAAAGGTTGAAAACTGGGATATTTTCTATTATCTTTCAGGATCACTTCCTCTTGTATCATCTTTCAATCTTCTGCCATCAGTTGGATCATCTTGTTACCCCCCCTTACATATTGTCTTTGGAGCTTTGAGTGTTTTTAAGATTTTTTGAAGCTCTTGTTTGTGCATGTTCATTTTTTTAAGGTTTGCATGTCTCCCCTCAACTCTTTCATACCTTTCAGCCATTCCTAATCGTCCCTGGATCCATCTTTTCATCATATCATTTTGTCGAGTTCCCATATCCTTCTTTGGTCATCGTCGACCTAGCCTGATCGCCATCGAACCGAACCTCTATCCTCAATAAATCAACCATATTTTTCATCCCACCCATCCCATCAGCATCATGAAATCAAAATTTTCATCCCAGTATCAGACCCGTAGTCTCTATTTCTTGCATACTTTGGATCATCTATGATCCGGTTATCCTCGACCATACCATTCTGACTCGGGTTACCCTCAACCTGCACATGTTTGGCTTATTTCTTAGTATTATCATCATCAATTCATTATCTCAGTATCTTCTAGCTTATCATATCTTTTTTTTGTTTAACATTTACATCATTTCATTTATTATCACTTATCGACATCTCTCTATCAAAAGAGTGTTGACATCCATCCTAGGAAGTTCTCACTTCTCAGGACCGAATTTGTCGGGAAACCCTCCATATTTAGTACTAATCTTTTATGTGTTTTATTTCTCTTTGTTTTGCAGGACATCACAACTCGCATTAGAGAGGATTTCTTCTTTTGTGCCCGTATCATCTTCATCGTCACCTGCATCAGGAGGTCACTTAAACCCTCCCATATTTTGAGGTTTCTTGATTTCTCGTTTGGTTTTCACTAATCTAAAATAATAAGTACAAAAATCTTGTCAAATATTATGACACCCCTGGTGGGACCACCCTTTCTTCAATAGTGCTTCCTTGTTCACGTGCTTTGTAGATTGGCTAGCGTGGATCATTGATGCTCATGCTTTGGAATTGAAATAAAATAAGGGATATTGTTATCTATGTATTCCTTGTTTTTTTCCCCATATTTTTCCCTTCTTTGCATCTCTTGTCTGCTACTTTTATCAAATCTTCACATTTCATTTTGCATATTAAAAATAATACCCTCATTGTTTGCTTATTCACATAATATAACTAGTGGGTTAATCCTTTGCATACACTACTTTCACACACATCCAAACTCACACATTAACTTACACATTTGAGACATCATCTACTAGGTGGAATTATTGGGATTTCATCACCTGATAGGAAATCTACCGTGGTGTTCTAGTCGTGTTATACATTTTTTGACTATCGATATATTGGGTTGAGATCTCTACATTCTTATCACTGTGGTGCGTGACGTGCATGGGGTAGGCCCCTATATTAGGCCATTTATTGGTATTCATCATAGATTCAAGCCTCACGTACCTTTGATTATATCGAGGACTCCATCCAAAACATCTTGAAACTATCCTTAGATTGGGTGTTTTCCAGGTTCCCTCTAAGCCTTCTTGTTTTCTTTTCACACTTTTCTAATACTCAAGATAATCAAAATTTTGGTGTGTGACTTGACTTGTTTTATTAAGAATTAGCATAGGAATTTTGGGTTGGTTGTTTCATGTTTGTTCTTACAAGGTCACATATTATACAAAATGGAACAAACCTTTTCATCTAACATTCCCATCTCTAACACTCTTCAGCAACATACGTCAGCCCTTGCTATCGTTTATTCTTCTGTGGTTTCTTAACCTATCACTTCCTCTAGTGAGCCACCCATGGTTCACACACATACCCATGTCGATACTAACCTCTTTCTCTACCATCATTCAATCCCTTCTAGACTAGCTACTCCCCCATCTACCACTTCTGTAGAAGCCTTCAGGCCCCCCTGATGTCCCCTGTGGATGCGTGGAGTTCCAAGAACTCCTAAATGCTAACCATGTGGCCCTTTATGACTATATCATCAGTAATTACACTCACCTTCCCCTCAACAGACATCCTCTCTAGTAGATCTATGTCTATCATTCACATCCTAATTCCACTCATGTCCTTACCTCCCAGCTTGCCATATTCTTCCCTCGTGCCATGAATGAGTTGGTCATGGCCCAGCACAAACATGGTTCCCTTGACTCTTCCACTCACTAATCTACTTAGTTAGTGACCACTATGCCACCTGGTTTACCTTACATCAACATTTTCCCTCATCCTTTGTCCTTGCTACATCCAATTGTTGTCACTGATGCCATCACTCATCCTCTTCAAGAATCTAACTTGCTTCCTCCTTCAACTGAGACACTTGCTCAACAACTTGGCCCTCGTTGCTACTTCCCAAATCCACCCTAATGTCATTTATTCACAACCAATCCCTTCATAATCTACTCAAACACATCAAACCCCTCTTTTGAACCAGATTTCAACATATGTTTTATCATCAACCGATCCATACTTCTCAGCCTCCTCATCCTACCCATCTTCAATCAAACCCTCTTATCACACATCAACATCCCCCTCAATCTTGCCCACCTACTTATATTCCTCCTCAATAACCTATCTCATAGCCCATCTAATCAAAGCCTCTCACTCATCTTCCCCCTTACCAGCCACCTCCTCAAACTCCCACTTACTCTTAGCATTATCAATCTCACCCTAAATCCAACTCATCCACTTCTTACATCCCTCAACCTCTTCCTTTGACCTCTCATCCATCCACTTCTAACCACCCCATTCAAGCATTTCTGAGAAGATTAGCCAACTTGGAAGCCACTACTTTGGGGACCGAGAGATCATTTATGTATGAATAAATTTGTAATCAACCCATCCATCCTTTTGTCCTCATTAATCCTTATCCTCCTTACTGGGGAACTTCCTAAGCTCTCTAAATTTATCAGCAAGGAGGACCCTCAGCAGCACATCTGTGTCTTCTGACATGCATGCTACCTCATCACCCATTATAAGGATCTCATGCTTAGAACCTTACCCATTTCATTATCCAGACCTGCACTGGACTAGTACGATGGTGTCCCCCAACACTCCCTCTTTTAATTCACACAGCTCGCCCAAATTTTCCTAGAAAATTTCTCCTATCAAAATCACTCACAAAATCACCATCACTGACTTATACGCCATTAAATAGTTTGAAGACAAGTCCATCAATAATTTCATCGCAAGATGGAATGGCATCATCAACCAACTATCCTTTTCTCTACCTCAAACCAAGCTCATCGATCTCTTCTCTCACTCTTGCGCTAGGAACATTTCTTCCATCCTTTAGATCCAATCCTTTTAGAGCTTCGAAGAAGCTTTCACCATGGATCATAAATAGAACTTTGTGCCCTGTGAGAAAGGCCATGTTAAAGTTAGATCTAAAAAACCTAACATGAAGTTCACCAAATCCTCTTCTTTTCACCATGATAAATCTAAAAGTGTGACAAGTGTTATTTTTGTTAAGTCTTCTTTTGCTTCCACCTCCCACACCGAGCCTTCACAAAGGGATCCTCGACCTACCCTGAACTATACTCCCCTTTGAGAGTCTTATAATTACATTTTTTATAAGCTTATGGTTATCAATCTCATCCTTCTTCCTCCAATCCGACCCACCAATGACTCGCAACCCCAAACCCACTTGGTATCGTGAGGAATCCTATTGTAAACATCATCAAGTCCATGGTCATGGACATTGGGAAGTGTTGTACCTTTAAGGATCTTTTTCAATGGATTATTGATCAAGGGGACCTCCAAGTGAATAATCTTAAACACCCCCAATCAACCACTCGATGTATTTAAATAGCCTTTTCCCAACCATCCTCTAGCCAACCAAGCCACTACCCCTACATCTCAAACACCTGATGCTCACACAATCAGTACTTTGGGTCAAATTCACGTGTCGTGCACCATCATCTACTCTGCCTACATCCCCTATACTTACTTATATCACACCCATAACTTCTACATCCACACCCATCACTCCTCAATCCCCTAAACCGCACATCCACTGCATCCACATCCGTCACATCTACCATGTCATATATGCCTCCAAAATCTATACCATCCCCCTTCCCTATTGAATAGACATTCTCCACTAAATCTATCACAAATGATATCCTTACCCCATCGCTCATCCTCTACATATTAAACCACCTCTACACCAACATCCTCGTAGCTTTCTCATAATCTCGCTTCATCCCCAATCTTAACATCTACAATGTCATTAACATCATCAACATCTGGCTCAAGACAACCCTCTCTATTGAAATTATTTTCATCCCCACTAAAGGTAAAACCTCCCAGCCTAAGTCTAAGAACCTTATAGATCCTATCAAGAAATCACTCACCCATCCACATAATAATCAAGAGATCCTCCCCCTTTAAATCCCCCTCAAACCCATCTATCTAGCATCTAAACATCCATCTAGCATCCCAAACATCTATCTTAGGGCTTGTCACTTCTAGGATAATGCCCTTCATTTAAAGCACCTATCATCACTTAATCCACATCCAAAACACATCTCCCTCATCCTTATAAACCTACATAAAAATACAAATCCTTTACCCATCCTCCTAAGTCAACATCCAAAATATCAATCCCTTCTCCATCCACAGTATCTTCTTCTAAATCAAAATCCAAATCTTCTCCCTAACTTCCTAAATCTGCACTCAAACCATCTACCCCATCTACGCCCAAGTTTTTCTAAATCCGTATACAAATCATCCTTGCCCCCCTCATTCTGAATTGAAACAATCCCGCTCCCCTCCACATCTAAATCTAAATTTAAAACTCCCACCAAGCCTCACAAGGAAAAAACCCCTCTTTTACCCTCATCCACTTCCTCTCAATCCAACCCATCTCGAGTCCATAAGCATTCATCCTCTAAAAATTCTATCAGATCTTATACAAAGATATTTCAGCATCTCCTCCATACATATGTGGTTACCCTTCCACCCATCAAGCCCTTTGATCCATGTGGGTCGAGGCCCACATGGTTTGAATCCAACAACTTACCATCACGTTCTTGGTTATGACATTGAGCATTATAAATCTCTTTGGACCTTTATTGACAATCTTATGAAAGAAGATGATATTCTCATTGAATAATACCATGCTCTCCCATCCCCTATCCCATCCACATCCAAATCTAATCCTCTAACTGAATCCATGACTTCTAAATCATCCTTCGTCGATATCCCACCTGTAGCTTCTCTCGCTTTCAAGGATGGCCCTCCTCTTTACATTGATGTCATCCATATCACCACTCGGTCTCTCCCTCATGAGACCCAACCATTTACCTCATCTAAATCAAAGGTCGTCGTCATTTCTCCTTCTAGTGAGACTTCTCTATCCCCTTATTCATCTAAGGCTAAGGTGGTTATCCTATCTGCTCCAATCCTACCACCATCAACACAACCATTGTAAAGCAGTTGCATCAAGATCCTATTAAGATGTTACTTTATGAGATCATCCAAATCTCTCCTAATCATCGATAAGATCTTATGAAACCTTTACGGTCCTCGTATCATCCAATGATCTTGAACATCTTACAGCCCTTGTTGGATCTCTTATAGCTTCTGCCGCTATCTCTTTTGATGACTCGAAGATACTTGAAATTCTTCCTGAAGACCATGATATTCCTCTCTTCATCACAGTTTATATCAATGATACCTTCATCCGTTGATCCATGATTGAAAATGGTGCTAGTATTAATATCAATTCTTCTCATACCTTTAATCAGCTTAAACTTTTTGCTACCATTTTTCACCCCACATCACCCCATCGTCCTCTGAGATTTTAATGACATTGTTGACCCTACCTCAGGCATAGTTAACATTCCCATCCGCATTGGTCATAAATCTCCTTCATGAGATCTTCTACAGTGTAGAAGGGGAGTTTCAGTATAATTTCTTTCTTGGATGTCCCATGGATTCATGTCATGCATTGCATCCCATATACCCTCCACCATTGCATCAAATATGAATATGAGGGGAAGACTTCACCCTCTCCTCACCAACCTTCCTCCCTTTAAAAAATGGTCACATAAATGACCTGCTTGTCCCTAAGAAAGACTCTTCTTCTAAATAATCGTACCAGCTCGTCCGTGCCTGCATCTAAGTTACCCCATGGACGGATCTTTGATGATGTGACACAAAACCTCTCTCAGGGCGAGTATCAACTCCTTGTCCTCAATTCCCTTCCTTCGCTCACATCGACCTTGGTCACTCTGATAAAGTGAATATGTATCAATCTAATATCAAGGATATCATTTCATTCTACCCAGCAGATATCAAAACCAACCTTGTTTATGGCAGCATCGATCACCCTTCTTCTCATTAAAATGATCATCCTCACACCAAAACATACACCAATGGATTTGATTTCCTCTACAATAAATCCTTTTCTTATACCCACCTTGACCATTGTGCATGAAAAGGGTTTGGTCTCAGACTTTATGAAAAAGGTATCCATGATCTTGCCTTTGACCAATCCCACAAGCCTCATGAGAATTTTGGTTTTAGATTCAATGATCCCCTCCACTCCTCCTCTATGCACTTCTTCTTCATATCACATCGCCATTAAACCATCATCTGCTCCTTCTCCATTCGATGCAGGCCATGGAAATGGACGGGATTATGTCCCTTTCTATCCCTGACGGAATTTATTTTTAATCTCCTCCATTCACCGTAGACCGGTCATGTTACTTATCAGACTGAAAAGTGAAAATAGATCCCTTCCTCTCAAATATCTTTGAGATGATAGAGGAGGATTCCCCTATAATCAACATGTCCTCCAATGCAACAATGATGATTCCATTCTCTCCTACATGGGGGAAGAATATTATCATCTTTATAAGGTTCTTACCTCTTGACACATCTACCCTTCTCAATGAATCCACCATCAAAATCAATGCATATGGACTCCCTGACACGATCCCTGCATCCTCAAAGTTAGCCAATATCTTGATCCATGTAAGAGCTCATAATCCTTCACCACCTTTCTTATCCAAACATATCCATTCCTTCATCATGGTCATATTCGATGACATGTCAAGTACTTAATCCCAGCTATCATTTTCCATAACATTGTCACCATCCTCGATGCTAAACTAGTTAAATCAAAGTTACTATCGCCGCATGCACCTTCGTGTTTCCCTCCTCGTTCAAAGAAGATCTAAAAATGCCAAGACATTATCCATAAAATTGTAGAGGATTATGTTGATGACCTATTGGGTAAATCCAAGCATCTCTGTGATCACCTTTCCATCCTTGAAATCCTCTTCATGCGTCTTATCCAATTTTTCCTTTGTCTGAATCCGGCCAAGTGTGTTTTTGGATTTCTAACTGGAAAACTCCTTGGATTCATTGTTTCTATTAGGGGTATTGAATTTAACCCCGCCAAAATCATATCCATATTCAAGATGCTCCCTCCTTCTGATCTTAAGCAGCTTCGTATCCTCCAAGGCTGGCTTCAATCAGTTCTTCACTTCATCTCAAAACTTTTGGATAGTTTCCAGCCTTTTTGACTAGTATACCATCCAAGCTATCCCTCATTCATCTAACCAATTTTCTAATACCATGTCTTCCCTTGCCTCTCTAATCCCTTGGAAAATGGAAGAATATAAGTTATCCATTATTTTTCAGCATATCTATTAGCCTTCTCATGTCCATGAGTTCCCTTACGTCAATCATATTGACGCCAATCGATCTGATCTTTCGTATTCTAAGATCTTTGACTATCTCTTCCAATCCAAAATCCCCTCCGACTTGTCTAAAAATGGTACGAGATCCTTCCTTCAATGCACCATTCGTTATGTTATCCTTGGTGGCATCCTCTACAAACGTGGGTTTGATGGTATTCTCCTACATTGCCTTAAAAAATTTGAATCTACCTGGGCTTATCCAGGAGGTTCATGATGGCATTTGTGGTGGGAAATTTAGTGGCTTGGTTGTTGCTAAGTGTGTCCTTTTATTGAGATATTATTTGCCTACTCTTAATCAAGAATATTGTGAGCATATTAAAATGTGTGTTAAATGTTAGCTACATTCTATTCTTATCTATGTTCCTAGCCAGGCCTTACAACTAGCTCCAGACCTTTGGCCTTTCTCATAATGGGGACTCAACCTTATTAGCCTCATCAATCTGTACTCCTCTCAACACCATCATTCCATCATCGCCACTACTGAATACTTCACTAAATGGGTTGAAGTCCATTCCACTCGTATCCACTAAAGCCAACCAGATCATTAATTTCATCTATCAACACATCATCTTCTGCTTCGACGTTCCTCATAATCTCATCATGGACAATGGAAATTCCTTTTAAAAAATACCTTAAGAATATTTGTGACTCTTTCAATATAAATCTTATATTTTCCTCTCCTTATTATCCCTAGGCTAATGGCCAAGTCGAAGCCTCCAATAAGACCCTTCGTAAAATTCTTGCTAAAACCATTGATAGGTTGGGTTGTAATTGGCATCTTCACATCCCCTTCACTCTTTGGGCTTATTGGACTAGTCATATACACCCCCATGGGTGTTACTCCTTTCTCCCTTGTCTATGGATTCTGAATTTTTCCTTCCTCTTGAAGTTCAAAATCCCATCCTTGCGTGTTTCTCTCATGACTTATCTCGAATAAGGGTTATCGTCAAGAGCATCTAGCACAACTTGAGTTGTTAGATGAGCATTGCTTGATCTCTCTTCAACATCATCAATTCTATCAAGATTGAATCAAATGTTGCTTATAAAAAACATCTTAAGCCGTGCGACTTTAACATTGGTGACCTTGTCTTAAAAGAAAATTAGAATGTCACTACTCTAGAATGGAGCCAATGTGAAATTTTTTCTCCCAACTGGATTGGACCATACGTTATCACACATAAGTATGGGTCTGGAGCTTATCGTTTAGCCTCTCTTGATGGTAAACTAGAATAAGAACCTCTCAATGCCTTACACTTACAACCTTTATATTGTTAACATGTCTACCAACATGACCTTAGTCACCTTAATGATCCTCTTTCCATAGCTAGCCTCTTCCATATTTCATTATAATGATTTATAATTATGTGTTCTATCATTACTATCCTATCTATGACCTTAAATATGGGCACCATGAGGCTCTGCTCATAGCATATTCCTTATGGTTAAGTTCTTCCTTCTGGGTGAGAACTCCATGATCATTACTTCCATCTCCTTCTTATCTACCTCCTAGAACCATGATAAGGGTCCTCAAGTGTAGCTTGTACATATTTATTATCCCCTCTCAAATTGGTCTACTTGGCTATCCCTAGATCTATCTTAAAGTTGAAATCATGGATGCTCTTATCAAAAGTTATCTTATCCTAAAAATAGAGTGCTCCCTTGAAGGATAATTGTTCATATAAAAATCATATCATAAAATCATAGACTAATCCCTTGAAGGACAATTGTCATGTATCCTGCCATCAAAAGTCAAAGATCAAAAGAAAAGAAAATAAAAATCCTAAAATGTAGACCACTCCCTCGAAGGATGGCTGATATCTTATATTATGGTAGTAAAAGGTTCCACATATTGATCAACCTTCAAAATCTCAAAAGTAAAGTAAAATCAAAAGCATACATCCTAGGAAAATTTCCCCCATCGATTAGCTTTCCCATCAAAAGAAAACTTCCCACATTGATCAGTTTGCGTTATATTATCCAGAGCTATGGGAATAGTCCTAGGAAAACCACCTAAGGAGAACCTATATTCCCCCTCACACATGATACATCTTAATCCCCTTATTGTGTCAAAATTATGTGTTTAGACACACCTTTCCATCTTTCCTTTCATGATTTTAAGTGTGACTAATTATTGTTAGTCCTATGTTAACACCAACCTTTGGTTTACAAGTGCATTGCTTTGGTTAATTCCTTTTCAGGCTTTACCTCCAATCTAATTTGGGTCACCCCTTCCACGTGTGCTCTTTGCTATGATGTAGTGCCCCTCACCCATTCAGGATCATAACATTTCGAAGTCATGTCTTATCTATCTAATTTGATTCACCTCACCTATATCTAGCTATCTTCATTCATCTAATCTACCACACCATGTCCTATCTTCTATCACATCATGTGAGACCTAATTTAAATTCATTATCATTTTCTATCTCTAACATTCATTATCATCCATCACATCTAATCTAGAAGTATGTCATCCTTTATAGATTCCTATCTAATCTAAATCCATACATCACATCATTTAAATCACATCCATAATCATAATCAAACATCTATCAAAACATAATTATAAGCCATCACATCTATCATCTATAATCATCAACACACATATAAATACCGAAAAAATAAACCATCATATATATATATATATATATATCAATCAAATGTTTTATACATATATATATATATTAATCTCAAAATGTTTACATCATATCATCAAAATCTATACATCATGCCTATCACATTCACTAGAATCTATACATCAAAAAATATATACATCATCCTCCATCTCCTCACTCTCTACGCCTCCCTAACCTCATTTGCGCCATACTCATGCAGTACTCCCTATCACGTTCTTCTCCTCTCAGTGATGTGGTATATTAGGTACAATCAAGTAATATTCATAGTCACAATGCACTCTTAATAGCACATCCTTTGTGAGCTTGATACTGATCCATCATATGCCTCCATATCATCTTCAGTCCCTATGTGGTTCACTTGCAGCCTCACTCCCCTATGAGCTCCATTGTCTACATCTGGTCTCCTAATCCCTCTCTAGCTATGTATCTATCTACATATTATATGGTGACCTCATGTTGTAATCTTCATGGTCACAATAAGCTCCACTAAGGAGCTCAGCACCTGCTGCTCCATCCCCATCCCCCTCACCTGAGCCCACCTACTGATCCATTGGTCACTGTACCGCATCGGGTACCATGCCATCTACCTACCTATACTCTATCTCCTCATGTCCTGGCTCCTTGCACCTCATCCTACCACTCTACAAACCCCTCTCCTACTCCCACATCATTGTCATCATCACATGGAGCCCTTGCCTCCTCTAGTGGGTTGTCTTCCACCACCGAAGTAGGTAGATCCCTCTCAGTCTCCTCTTGTCTATATGCAATGGGTGCCCATACCATGCCACCTGAACCAATCTAGACTATCTCATAACCCATGGAAATTGGACAACCTCTATCATCTCTAGCCTCCTCCCCTTATATCCATATAACCCTCCTCATACCATACAACTCTACATCTAAACCAAGCCATGAGGGGAAGTCTTGATCCGGCCTCCATCTCACATCATCCACATCTAGTCTACCCAATCTATCCCTTAACAAGTCCTCATCCCTATGCATCCCTATCCCCATGAGCCTCATCCATTCTCCATCTCAGAAATCCTACTACCAGCTCGATGTGGTCTCTGTATGTGACCCATGGAAGCCCTGATGGACCTAATCACTGATATATGCTTATACGTTTAATAATGTAAGAGGAATCTCACATATAACCCTAATCTCCACTCTTTCACATACATCAAGCACTCGTGATAGACCTAAGCCAAAAATACAGCCCTGAATGAAAATATTTTCATGTGTTCTACCACGTCTTCCAACACACCTGCTAGTGTCCATGGGAATCTATCTCCCCCTGAATTTGGTAGAGCATAACATGAGGTAGCCATCATGATTAAGCATATCAATCTACTCCTCAACGTACCTACCTCATATCGTGCCTCTATATGGAAGGCCCCTAAACTGAACTCAATATATTGAGCCTCCTCCCCAAACAATAACCTCGATGCATGCAACCTCTTATCTATTGTGATATGCTCTATAGGCTCCCCATGTATCGGTAGCCTCAATATAAGGTACACATCCTCCAAAGTGACTGTCACCTCCCCTATCCTAAACTAAAATTTGCTCATCTGCACATCCCTTCTCTCAATCAATGCAAAAAAAATCCCACGTCTCTTGGTATCCTCTAATAATGGCGGAACCCGCCCAACCCCACTGCGGCTTAGTGATCCCACTCCACATTCGTCACATCTTCCCTGATCCAATCATATAAAATTGAGACTCTATCTTTGAGGTACATGTTATCTATAGCCTGAAAAATCCAATCAAACAATCACCTATTAGTAATCAATCATCAAAATCCTCATTTTTCAGTCATTTAAATCATTTATCCCCCTAGTTGACATTGACCCAGTTGGGTCAACGCCCCTTTTCCCCTTGGTTGACACTGCCCTAGTCAGGTAGACATCTTCCTACCCTGGTCGATCGTGTCTATGCCTAGTCACCACTGACCACCCCCTGGGCGCCCATCAAAATCCAAAAAATGTAATAAAATTAAACAAAAATCAATTAAAACTTTAAAAAAGGCTAGGATTTTGGTACTTACCATCCTCCAAGTCCTCTGGTGCTTCCTCGATGCTCCTCTAGCCTCCATCGCTTTCAAATCTCATATCTTCTCTCTCTTAGAGCTCTCAATCATTATAAGCCACACCATCCAAATGAACCTCTTTACCGAACCGCGACGCTTATATATTTGTCTTCGCATCACTCACTGTTGACCCATTCCAAGTCGCCACCAACCCACCCAATTGGCATTAACCTGACCTCCCATTGCATATTTAATCCCCACCTTATCCAATTTTATCGTCAATCTCTCCTTCTTTCCTTTCAGGCTTGTGTGTCATCCATAACACACTTTCCCTTTTCTCACATCACTCTTTTTTTTACCTATCTATCAACCTTTGTTTGTCCTTTATCACATCTTCTGACCCATTCTGTGGCCATTTCTATGTCCTTCCTGGGCACCATATCTCATCCTAAGCCCACCATTGTGGCCATATTTTTCATCTTCATCCCACCTGGATGCATATTTTTGCATCCTCTTGCTTGAAGGACAATGCATATCTTTCACCCCGCTTATTTTCCCGACCATCTTGATTGACCATCCTCGTATTTATTTTTGCATAATTTGATGTATTCCTCTGACTTGTTGTTCCTACGGCGTTTGCATCCATTCAAGTGATTTCCCATTAGATTCCCTCCATCCCGTAGTGATCTTTGCTGACTCACATGGTCTCTAAGATGTTCACGTAACCCTTTCCGTAGGTTGTGCTTTGTCCCTACTGATGTGTTCCCAAGTTCACTGCCATGCTTTTACCTTTTGTTTTACATTTTATCCGTTCAATGGTCAACCCCCTTAGTTTGGGGCATCTTTCTTTTTTCCCGACCTTCCTCCTTTTTACCCTCCCCTTCTCTATCTATCTCTTTCAAACTTGTAATTGATTCCCTTTCATATCATCAATCACTAGTTTGAGGGGGATCACCTCAGCCATCACCATTAATCCCTTCTTCTTGTTGTTTGCTTTAGTGCAAACCACTCAAAAAAGGGCAAATGTAGACACTTGTTTTTTGCACCCCTCGTGCCCTTATCCCACATTTACCCTTCTTCATCATGTACGCGTTCATCCTATCCTTCTCACTTTTCAAATATTTCTTTCCCTCATAAAATCCCATTTCCCTCAAATCTCACCTATTCTCCATAATTCACCCTTTTCTCCATTGTAATCCTTATTATTATCCATATTCCCCAAACCTATTTAATTTATCCCTAATCATATCACTTACCCTAATTCTATCCTAAACTCCACATTCAATACCCTTCATTTATGTCCACTATCTTTCATCATTTCCCCCTCATTTAATCTTTCCTAGGATCCCCACTACCTTCATTAATCCCCCTCATCATTCCACCCTCTTTTATTCCTCCCCATGCCTCATTAACATGCCTCGAAATGGTCAAACACCACCCTCTTGTCAATTTTTGGCCTCTTTTTGCATCTAAATACGCATCTTCTCCATAACTCTACCCATGTCTGTTGCAGTCACCAACGACTCACTTGGGTCACCATCGACCCTATATAACCACATTCACCCATCCTTTCTAAGGCTAAAAAATGGGATAATTTCTAGTATCTTTTTAGGATCACTGCCTCCTACATCATATTTCAAGATTCTATCATCACCTGGATCATCTTGTTACCTCCTTGCATATTGTCTTTGGAGCTTGGAGTGTTTTGAAGATTGCTTGGAGGTCTTTTTTGTAGATGTTTGTTTTTGTTTTGTAGTTTTGCAAGTATCCCCTCAACTCTACCCAAGCTTTCAACCATTCATAATCGTCCCTAGATCCATCTTTTCATCCTTTAATTTTTTAAAGTTCCCATATCATGCTCTGGTTTCCATCAACCTAGCCTGATCAACGTCGACCTGACATCTATCCTCAACAAATCAACCATCTTTTACAACCCACCAATCCCATCAGCATGTTGAAATCATAATTTGCATCCTAGCATCAACCCTCAGTCTTGTTTCTGTAGACTTTGGATCATCTCTTTTGTGGTCGTCGCCAACCTGTATAGGTTTGGCTTATTTCTTAGTATTATCATCACCAAGTCAATATCTCAATATCCTCTAGCTTATCATATCTATGTTTTTGTTCAGCATTGACATCCTTCCATTTATTATCACTTATCAACATCTTTCTATCAAAAGAGGGTTCACATCCATCCTAGGAAGTTCTCACTTCTCGGGACCGACTTCATCAGAAAACCCTCCATCTTTAGTACTAATCCTTTCTGTGTTTTAGTTCTCTTTTTTGTGTAGGACATCACAACTCGTAGTAGAGAGGATCTCTTCTTTTATGCATGTATCATCTTCATCGTCTCCCACATCAGGAGGTCACTTAAACCCTCTCATATTTTGAGGTTTATTAATTTCTCATTTGGTTTTCACTAATCTGAAATAGGAAGTGCAAAAATCTTGTCAAACAACAGGTTTCCAAAATCATTATTTTCCATGGGTTGTCTTTTTCATGGATCAAAGCAACATAGCCATAGGTAAAGCACCGCGAAGAAAGAAGAAAGGTATCAGTGACATATGGAGAGCATCTAATAGTGGAGTTTAGAAATACTCAAGCACCACCAAGCAAATGAAACTTATCTCATCATTCATGAATCATGAAAAACCATGGGAAACCATCGAGACATTAGACCTCCATGGATAACTTCAAGATCATGCCCATTTTTGAACTAGATGACCAACCACCCCAACCATCGAAAATTAATAAAGTATGGAATTGTCTTGTGTATTCTGATGGTGTGCAATAGAATCAAGGTACCTTGTTGTAGTTTTTGGATATCTTTAGAAGATGCCCATGTATGCACTATAAGTTAACTATGCAAGAAATCATGGCATCCATGTTTTTTCAACATGATTTCAGAAGATCAGTACTCTAACATAATAATCCTTTATTATTTCTTCTCTTTCTCTTTCTCCCTCCATGGAGGTATAAATGTGCTTGCTTGTGCACATTGTAAGGGTTCTTCCCCCAATTCTTCCTGAACACTTTTTCAGGCTTCCCTCTAGAAAACTAAAAATTTAATGCTTTCGACCTCTGCAACTCATGAAGGGATATTTTATTGCCTTGGATCTGCATTTAAGTTGCAAAGGATTGATTTATGAAAGTTTGGTTTCTCTCTTTTCTTCAAATACTATGTATTTAGCATGAATATCTCTACCCTCCTACATGTTTTGCGTTCTTCTACTTGTTTACATTAGAACTGTGTGCATCCTCATGGTCTCCTTTCTTATGAACTCACATATATGTCACTTAGAATTAGAGTATTTCCACCTTATTTAATGTGCTATCACCACCCATGTTAGCTTAGGTTTTCATTTCTTGTGTCTTCCTCTCCCTGGTCCCTTGGATGTGTTATTATAGGATAGCTTAGGATAAGTTTTACCGTTAGAGTAGGTTGTTCTGTGGGTTTTCCTAATCCACAAAATAGAGAAATTTAGCATTCCCTGGAGGTCTATCTCAAGCCACAATTCCCACACTTATAGAGAATCCCATGTTGCCTCAAACTTTTGGATGTTCCATGATTCAAAGAAGGTTACAATTTTGAGCTCCAATAGAAACCATCGAAGATAAAATGATTGTTAGAAATATTTTTTAGGTCTTTAACACCAAGATGGTTGCATAATGTGATCAATCTTAAAGAGTGTAAGGACATGAAATCTATAAGTTTTGATGAATTAGTACGTTCTTTTTTTGTCCCATGAGGATAAAATAAATATATATGCAGAAAATCCATAACATGTCCTTGAAATTAAGACTAGAGTTTAAAATCCAAAGGGAAAAGAAAGTTAAAAAAAATCATAAAATTCAAAGAAATTTAATTCAAATGGGAAAGAACAAGAAAAATTCACAATAAATAACAATAAATCCTTTATTTGCCATTATTGTAAAAAACTAGGACACTTTATAAAAGATTGCGGGAAATTGGCAACAAAGAAAGAACTAATCAAGAAGGTGAGAAGAAGGCACTCCAAGATGAAAAAAATGAGATGAAAGATGACTCAAATTATTTTCTCACAATAAATTTGGGAAAATAGGATGCCAATAATATGTGGTTTCTTGATTCATGTTTCTCAAATCATGTGACATTTTAGAAAGAGGGTTTTAGCATGTTAGATGACACCTTCAGAAGCCAAGTGAATTTAGGGAATGGAAAATCCATTCAAATTAAAGGAAAATGAAGCATGCAAATCATCTCAAGTAAAGGTAAGGGTGAAATTATTGATGTGTGTTTTTCTCCTAGTTTGAATCATAATTTGATGAGTGTTGGACAACTAGTTGAAAAGGGTTTCAAACTACCTTTTGAAGATGGAGTTTACTCATTTTTATAAGAAATATAGAAATAGATTGATTGGAAAATCATTCATAGAAAATAATAGGATGTTTCCACTAAGTATCAATTTGATTAATATAGTTAATTGTCTCTCTTCCATTGAGGATGTTAACGTGTTGTGGCGTTCAAGATATGGTCATATTAGTTTCAAAAATCTACATATTCATGACACAAAGGATATGGTAAGAGGTATTCCCAAGCTAGATTCAAAGAATTTTGTTACATGAAAGTCATGTATTATTGGGAAACATCATATGGAGTCCTTACCTATCAAAAAATGGATAGAAATCAAACTGTTGAAGTTAATCCATTCAGATTTGTGTGAACTAATGTCTTACAGAAGTATTGGTAAGAATTTGTATTTCAGTTCTTTCATTGATGATGTTATAATGTTAATGTGGGTTTTTTTGTTAGAAGAGAAGAGTAGATATTTTTCAATTTTTATAAATTTCAAATATTTATTTAAAAAATAAAGTGCACATTCCATAAAAATCCAAGAACATATAGAGGTGGATAATTTTGTTCCAATGAATTTTCTGAGTTTTTCTCTTTAGAAGGCATCAAGAGGCATCTAATAGATCCTTATACACCACAACATAATGGTGTGGCTGAAATAAATAATAGGTCCATCATGGAATTAAATTTGGAAAATAAGCACATGGAATTTTTTTTTTGGGTTCAAGCAGTAAAGACTTCATTTTACATACTAAACAAGAGCCCTACAATGGCAATCAAATACAAGACAACTTATAAGGCTTGGTATGGTTCAAAATCGGATGTATATCATTTAAAGGTATTTGGATGTTTAGTTTTTAATCATGTTCCTAATCAATAGAGAACAAAATTAGATCCGAAGAGTGTAGCTCATATTTTCATTGGTTATAATGATGAAAGAAAAGTATACAAGTACAATACTACTAGTAAAACTTTAGTTGTTTCAAGGGATTGTAATTTTTTTGAGAATAATATGTATATTGATCTTCATCATACAAATAATATGGTTGTAAGTTAAGGGGCTAAACTCCTTCAAGAATATTTTTAAGACTTACAAAGTCCTACTCATGTTTCTAATGCTACAGAAAACTGTATGAGCTATTTACAAGAGACTAGTCATCCATCTACAATAACTCCAAGTAAGAACAAGTGATTGTTGAATGCACATCCAGAAAATAAAATTTCAGATCAAAATTATGAGAGAAGGGTTAAAAGGATGAAATATCAATAAGGTAATTTTTATGATGAAAATACTATGTTTGCACTATCTTCAATGGCTGATAAACCTAGATGTTTTGAATAAGCTAGTCAAAAGAAAAATTGGGTTGATGCTATGGAAATTGAGATGGATTCCATTGAGAGGAATGATGCTTGGATGCTTATTCAGCCTCTTACTAATAATTATTTCATTGGTACCAAGTGGGTCCACAAGACCAAAGTAAATAGTGATGGTACAATTGATGGACTAAAATTTATATTTGTTGTCAAAGGCTTTGAACAAACTTTTGGTGTTGATTATGAGAAGACTCGTGCTCCCATTGAAAGGAAAGATACTATAATACTAATGCTTTCAATTTTTTCTCATAAATTTTGGAAAATATGTAAAATGGATGTAAATATCGAATTCTTAAATGGAGTGATTAAAGAAGAAATGTATGCGGAGCAGCCACAAGATTTTGAGGTAAAGGGTAAAGAATTTCGGGTAAACGTGTTGAATAAAGATATTTATGGGCTAAAGCAAGCTCCAAGAGCTTGATAATCAAGAATTGATAATTGGTTTTTGGTACAAGGCTTTGTAATAATTCAAATTGAGGTAACTCATTACATACAAGAATTTTGTTCTAATATTTTGTATGTTTGCCTCTGTGTAGATAATTTGATCTTCACAAGTAGTTCTATGGAGATGTTGTATAGCTTCAAATATGCTACCAATTTTTTTTGAGATGAGTAATCTTGTAATTATGAAGTACTTTATTGGTATGGAGGTCCATAAAAATAAAGATGAAGTATTTAATTTTCAAGCAAAGTATGTCCTAGATATGTTGTTAAATTTCAATCTGCAAGATTCTTAGGCTACAGATACTCCAATTACAAGCAAAGACAAACTAATGAGAGAGGATGGAAAAACTATAGATAAAGAGAATATTTTTAGAATAATGGTGGGAGTTTTGATATATATCACTTTTACTAGACCCAATATCACTTACGGGGTTTCACTATTTTTAGATCCATGGGCAAGCCTTCACTCAAACACATGCAAATTGTGATAAAAAAATTAGATATGTGAAAGGGACTTATGGTATTGAATTCAAACCAACAAGTGCATTATGTCTTGTTGGATACTTAGATTCATATTGGGGAGGTTTTCTTGATGATAGGAAGCCTACTTCAGGTTATTGCTTCACATTAGGAAGCAGTTTGGTTTCTTGGACTTCAAAGAAATGGGCTATTATTGCATTATCCTTTATTGAAGTTGAATATGCATCCATTACATCAGCTTGCACATAAATAATGTGGTTGAGGATAATTTTATTTGATTTTAAAGAGGCTGAACTTGATCCTAAAAAGAAATTTTGTGATAAAACAATCCAATTGTCCAAAAATCCATTTTTCCATGTTAGAACCAAACACATTGAGCTCAAACATCCCTTTATCAAAGACTTGGTCAATGATAAATATTTTTTCATTGAATATGTGAGAACAGAGGATTGATTTTATGATATACTTACCAAGGTATTGTTGAAGCACACACGTGGAAGACTTAATCAGATGACTGGAAATTTTGCCTTTTGCATCAAAGGAGGGAATGTTGGGAATGATGTCAATTTTGGCATTTTAAATTATTTTAAATTTAGATAATTTCTATTTTAGAAATAATTTTAAAATGTATTTTAAGGATGTTTTAGAATTTATTTATTTAATTCATATGTTTATTTAGTCAAGTAGGACCAAATAAGTGATTTTCAATGATTTCTTAAAAAATAGTTGAAAAGGTTAAAAATAGACTGTTAAGTGTCAGTTTCTGGATAAGTAAAAATTCTTGTGTAGTCAACCCAAAAGAGGTGGGAAACACTTTATAATTTAATATAAGTGAAAATATGATAATGTTATTACCATACCTACATTTTAGGTACTTTGAGGTGAATTTTCTTGAAGAGGGCTATAATGAGCTTTGAAAACATGCATAACTTGCATAATTCTAATTCTAGAAAAGCTTCTTGCATGTGTGGCTTTGTCCATGGATTGCATGAGCCTATTTTAAAGTTAAATAAAAGTCCAAAATTAGTTTAGGAGAGTTTTTATATTATTATTGGTTCTATTTTGAGTTTAACTTGCTTCACAAGTTTAGTTGTAATTCCTAAATTTAGCTGTTTTGTGTTAATAAAAGCATGGAAAAAAGGAAGGTGCTACAGTGCTCCATTATTACAATTTATGCAAGTGTTTTTCACTATTTTTTATTGCAGGTATTAAAATTTAATAACCATAAATCTTTAAAATATTATTTTGAATTTTATTGGTGCGTACAATGCCCAATTTGATCAATTAGATAAACAATTACACTAGCTTAATCACTAGTTTTTAGGGGCCTTATTTGGATGATATAAAGCTTCTTTTTGGGTTATATCATAGGTTGATCAACACTTCAAGTTTCTAGTTTTGTTATCCTTCCACATCCGTTTCCGTCCTTTTCAAATTTAGCCTCCCACTTATAATTGAACCCTTGCTAACCCAAAAAGGTGTGTTACCCTAATATCTAAAAAAGTTGGTAGAGAAAAAGACTAATTACAAGACACATTTCCAATCATTTTGAAATTATTCACTGCCAATAACCATTCCAATTTTGATTCATTATGGAAAAAAATTGTGTAAAGCTATTAATGGAAAACAATAAATAGATGCCAAACTATTGGAAGTCCAATTGTTGTGTGAAAAATATTTTTTTATAGCAATGACACTGGACGATATTGCCATTAGATATATAGTGTAAAATCTAATACTAATTCCTTGTGTCAAAATACAAATTTTGATGGTCACAACATATGGTGTTTTAAATATGATCTAATACTCTAAAAATCATGAAATTCCTATGAAAAAGAAGAAAATGTCAAACTAAATAGTGTTTAAATCATTTTTTAGGTGAACTCCAAACTATGACAACACTAATATGATGAGGAGGGAAAGAAGAAGATGAAGCCAATGTGGGTATTGTGAAATTAAAAATTTATATTTTTCCTTGAGGAAGGAAATATGGATGAGTTAATGTGATCAAAGTAAAAAGTATGTGAACTCCAAAAGGAAATGATCGGGTGTTGTTATTGTTCAAATAACAAAGATTGATCTTATGTGAGAGAAATAATAAAACAAAATGAGAGAATGTGGGAAATGCTAGAGTTGATTCATGTTGATGACAAAGGAAATAAAAGATGCTAAAAGCAATGCAACAATGCAATTAAACAAGTCACAAATGAAAAATCCAATGAAAAAACATATTGATGTACAACTTGTATGGTTTGAAAAAAATCAAAGCATTTTAACTTAACAATGGTAACAAGACGTTGGCTCTGATACAATATAAGAGTTAAGAAAACATAATATCCATGATCACTTCAGTATTCCATTATCATAATGAGCATTAGTGTATACACATAATAAGAGAAATCAACGACACACACAATTCTTGGTGTGATCCATAGGGATCTAGAAAAACACCGCTTCATCAGAACAACTAGGATCAGAAGGAAAAAAATGAGAAGAAGCAAGAGAAGTGGGCAGGTGACATAACCATCGCTTTAAGCATAGCGGCGATTATGCGATCTATATTGGTAGTTTTGTAACCACCGCGGAGGTTGTGTAACCACCACGATGGTTGCATAATTTCCCCTTTGTTGTCACTAGTGGTCCTATTACAACGTAAGACAAAAAAATTACAACCCACAAATAGTCATGAATTTTGAACATTTGGGTTGTGTCTCTTCCTTGGATGTCTCCTCCTATTCTCCAATGCATGGGTGGACATAGGGAATAGGCTATAAATACAAATGAAGCGTGTGGAATTGGGAAATCTAGAATGGGAGAAGTGAACAAGAAACCATTGGTGTTAGAATTGTTTTGTAGAAGCAAGGTGTATTTAGTAGAGCAAATAAGTAGAGAGGGTGGAAGTAACATTGTTGTCTTACTTCAACTTCTTGTAATCTGTATATTCTTAATTGGCCAATATAATACTGGGAAGAAAGAGAAATTTCCCTTCCCAATTGGTTTTTCCCTCAATCTGGGGGTTTCCAGGATAAAAATATGGTGTTGTGTGCTTAATTATTCTTGTGTATTGCTATAAGTAGTTCTGAAGCACTAGATTTCATTCACTAAATTTCAGAACTGTCATTTTTGAATATAATTTAAAGTAGGACAACAATTTTGTGATTTCGTACATTTCCAAAGTAGAAGTTTATAGATCATTTTGGTAACAGAACTAATAATAATATCCAAAGGAATGTGGTATTTATTCTTGTGTGATTTGTATGACTATGACAAGGTCTAGAGGCGAAGATTTAATACCTTGTGATCTAGAGATAACTACGAGAAGGTGGAATCAAATGATTACAAAATAAATGAGAGGACTTGGTCCGTATAATTATGATTTTGGAAAGCACTATGGATAGGGTGTTTAAACACTAAAGGGAAATCTCATATCCACAAATGCCATCAATAGTTAAGCAAGACTCCATAGACTCAGTGGTTTGAGATTTAGGTGAGAAATTTGACATATGAAAGAGACATGATGGGAAGATATGGGAGAGAAGGAAGAGGAAACTCAGATGATAAGGGAAAGGTAAGACCTAATCATGTTCCTTTTAAATTTGAAACTAAAGTTGAGATTAAAAGCTTTAAAAGACAACTAGATGCAGAATTACTAGACAAATGGTTAAAACAATTGGAGGTATATTTTAGTTTTCATAATATCATTAAGGCACAAAGAATCACCTTTACACATCTCAAGATGGAAGGATATGCTCTGATTTGGTGGGAAACCCATCTATCCACTTATGAAAAGAAGAATTTTCCTATAGTAAGTTCTTGGGAGGGTTTTAAAGAATTGCTAAGGGAAAATTTTTACCCAATTGGCCATGAGACTAACTAGATGATTAAATGGAAATATTTTAGACAAACCAGCAGTCAAAGTGTGCAGGATTATACTATGGTTTTTTGGAGGTAAGCCATATTGTTCAATATGGACTTGGAGGATGAGGATATTCTTACCAAGTGTTGGCTAGATTTTCTGCATAGCTGAAAACCTAGGCAGTCATGAGATAAATCTCCCTCATTTACCGGTGAGGCTTCTATGTTAGATTTGTCAATAAAAATATGCTAGTATCTATATATGGGTTTTACTTTAACTATTCAGCTCATGAACCATAGTTGTATAGCTCTACAACAAGTAAGTAACTATGTATAAAAAAGGAAATATTTATAGAAGAAGGAAATAATAACACACAGGGAAGAAATAGGGAAGATGTACAACCCAATCAATAGATAATAGAGTTGATTGTATGCACATAGAAGAAACCAATAGATATCAACACAGAATTATAAGCAAAGGTAACTCCAAATCTAAATCTAAAATAACAAAAATTTTATTAGAAGATCTGAGATAAATAGCTAGAAACAAAATGCACCGTGACACAAAGTTCTCCAGAAATCTGCTCCTTTATATTCCTTTGCTTTAAGTGGATATCAGGGGATTTGGCACAAAGTCTGGAACACAAGAATGTTGCTTCCAAAATCTCATTCTTTAACCCATAGGTTCTTCCTCTACTTATAGCATACAGAGGGGAAATTACAAATAGGAAGCTTTTAGTTGAACTAGCACATGTGGAAGTTGGAAAGGAAACAACTGGCAATCTCCCTCCTGGAATTCCTCTTTGCATGACATGCATAATTTGCAACTGAAGATAGAACCTTCTATTTTGCATGTCTGCCACCTATTTCCAAGTAGTTGACTTCTTCAAGTAATGGCTTTTAAACCAATCACTTAGGTTTTATAATTTAATTGATCGCTCAATTACTTTGTCGGAGGAAATAAGAGACAGAAGAAGAAAGAGGAAAGTTTTTGTCTTGTCCTTTTTCATATTCTACATGCAGCTGACTCTTTTGCCTTTGATTCTCACCAAACTAGATGTGGAAGTGGTTGGATTAGTTCTTCTCCAGTACATGCATCAGTGTAATGTTTTTTGTAAATAACTCATCATTTTTATTTTTAATTGCATATGAGCAATTAAAAATTCTAGAAATTACTCCGGGTGAATGTAACTTCAATGAAGGCTTCAACTGGAAGATTAGGAGCACATGCAAAAGATCCTGGAAGGAATTTTCCACTTACTGACTTCTACACGGGATGTGTCAGAAACAAGAGGATGAATTTTTACCGGAAGCTTTTGCAATCATGAGATATGGATTTGGATTTGGATCTAGATCTGTGTCTCTGCTATCAGCAAATATGGAAGTAATGCATGATTTTGTTGAGATTTCTCGTTCATCCCGCTTTGTCATGGTTGTATTTGTCTTTGTCTGAGTAATTATTTTTCTCTTTATTCGGCTGGAATTCTTCACAACCGATGCAAATATGGATAATTCTTCAGATTCAATGGATATGTTCAATGTATTGGACATTTATTTAAGCTCCCTTTCTCTTATAAAAGCACCTGTAATGAATTCCTGTAACTAATTCAGACAAAAATGGCAACCGAAACATGAACCTGCATATATCAAGCTTGCTACCCTAAAATTTGATGTTTTATTTGCATGCAAAGCAAGCATGAATTTTACCAACTTCACTTGAGCACATGTATCACTTATGCAGACAATTATGCAGACACAAATCAAGCTCCTTCAAACCTAGCTGCCAAATTTGGAAGCTTCTAGCATTAATTACACCTTCTTCTGAGCAAAATTCCTCTTCAAATGGGGCGCACTTTTTGTCTAGGTTGCACTTATCTGCTTTTGAATTCATTCATTCATTCTTATGGCAGCCCCTGCTTATATAATCCTCATAATTCTATAATTAATTAATGTCTCTCATATTCCTGGCAATTAATTAATTATTTAATAAGTTTTACACTTCAAATGGGGCGCCTATTTTGTGCATGCTCATGGCTGCCATTAAATAAATTAAATTTATTTAATTTTAGCCTTCTACTTCCAGTTAACTTAAGCCTCACAGTATGCTTTGACCTTAGCCATTGAAAATAGGAATTAATTAAATCAATTAATACTTAAAAAGTATTATTCCTCTCCCAAATGGGGCACACTTTTTGACATGAAGGGGCTGCATTAAATAAATAATATTTATTTAATTTCAGAACTTCTAATTCTGACTTCCTTTGTCCACTTTCCCTTTGTTGACTTTTCCACAAGCCTAGGCGCCAAAATTGGAGAAGAAATTAATTAATTAATTGCATTAAAAGCTGCCCTTCTTTCCCTAAAGGGGTCTCACTTTTTGTCATGAGGAATTTCTATTTTTAAAAGTCAATTGACAATGGGATTATTTACCCTGCAAGGCAGCTCCAAATATCCCATGATTCACTTAAGTTGTTTGACTTTCATCATGGGAATTTTTACCTTGCAAGGTAGGTAATAAAATCCCATTAATGCCTTAAGTGAATTTTCTTTTATTTCACAATGAGAATTTTTACTCTACAAGGCAGGTAAGAAATTTCCGTCTGCCTGCTGCCTACAATTTTCCCATTGTGACTTAAGTGGCGTTGCTTTCACGGGAAAAAGTACCCTGCTAGGCAAGTACAAAATTCCCACCTGCATGTTGCTTCCAAAAATCCCATGATTCACTTCAAACCCTCTTTTTCCAAAAATGGGGCCAGCCCAGAAGAAGCTTTTTTGTGCACAACTTCATCTTTTCTGAGAGAACCAAACCTCCGATGGTGAATTCCTTCTGGCACAACATGCATAAGTGATCTCCAGATACTCCAAGTAAAGAATCAGACCAAACCGGCAAAGGAATTGATCCAGAGAAATTTCACAGAAAATGAAATGGGAAAACACCAAAAACACAATACGTTGCCAGAAGTCACAAATAAATCCCATAATTCATTCCTGGTTAAAACCCTACTGGTATATGGGAATATTGACATGTATGATCAAAACAGGCTTAAACCAGAGCACAAATTGCCTCAAACGGGGCTCAAAATAATTAAATACAAATTTCCCGCAAGTAAACCCTAGCGATAGAATATAACAATTTTGGGCATCTGGGTATTTGTCAAAAATGGCTTATATGGCTCTTTGGGAATATCTTGACATAATATAGAAATTTTTTGGCAATAAAAACACAAAACGACCCATTATTTTAAAAGTACGGATTTTTTTTAACATGGGGTAGTCTCAGATTTCAGGGTGAAATCTAGGGACACCATCAAGTATTTGGGAGGATTTCACACTCACATGCGAAGAAATTTCATCTCCACAAAATCCAAGGATCTCAATGAAGCATGTGTGCAAGAATATTACATAGATGATGAGAAAAATCAAGAAGCGGAGTCAAGGACAAAGCATTCAAAAAATAATCCAAAGAAAGAGCAAGGACAAACAAATAACAAGGGAAAATGGAAAGGACCGCTACTACCTTGTATACTTGTAAAGATCATAAGAATTTTTGTAAGAATTGTGATATCAATGGTCATACATACACTACATGTTGAAAGTTACATCATGAATTGTATCCAAAGAACCAAACCAAGGACTCAAAGAAATCATGACAGCCGTAAAGACATATGGTGAGGTAGAGATGGAGGATGATTCTGATGTAGATGAGCGGTTGGGATGCATGGCTACCAACATAGTTAGCCAGGAACAAGAGGAAGAAATGAGTAAGCTATTTCAAATCAAAATTCATATTAATAGGACTAAGGTAAATGCTTTGGTTGATATTGGTTCCAAATCTAATTTAATTTTCAGATGTGGATGTAAAGAAGCTTGGTCTTGAAACTTATGAACATACACATCCTTATCCTTTGGGATGGGTGAAGATAGGTGTAGAAATTCAGGTAACACAAAGATCTAGGTTCAAGTTTGGGATCAATTCTCAATATATAGATGCATTAAAAGTTGATGTAATTCCAATTGATGCATTTAATGTTTTTTTCGGGAGTCCTTACTTATATATCAGGGATTTTATATTCACAAGAAGGGAGAACCAATACATATGGGTCAAGGATGGAGTCAGTTACAACATCTTGGCACACCAGCGTAAGCCAAAACTTGTCATGATAAGTGCTAACCAAGCAAAGAGACTAATTCAGGAAAATCATAACCATTTTTGTTTACTTTTATTGAAAGATAAACAATATGGGGTAGAAATTTCATATGTTTCTAACCAAGGGATAAAGTATTTGGATAGCATAATTCAGTCTTTTCAGGAAGTGTTCCAAACTCCCAGTGGGTTACCACTAAAATGATAAGTAGCGCATGAGATTCAGTTGTTTCCAGAGTCCCCTCTACCAAATATCGGGTTGTATAGGAAATCCTTGTTGGAGAGTACAAAGGTAAAGAAAAAACTCCAAGATTTATTAGACCAAGGGGTGATATACCCAAGCACCTCGCCATGCAGTTCACCTATTATGATGGTGCCAAAGAAGGATGGTTCTTGAAGAATTTGCATCGATTACAATGCTTTAAACAATATTAGTATTAAGAACAAATATCCAATTGCACGCATAGATGATCTCTTGGACCAACTTCAGCATGTAGAATTCTTCACAAAGTTGGATCTCAAGTTTGGCTATCACCAAGTTAGCATGAAGCGAGAGGATATATGGAATACTGCCTTCAAAACAAAACAAGGTTTGTATGAGTGGTTAGTGCTTCCATTTGGTTTATGTAACACACTCGCTACATTTATCATATTGATGAATGATGCATTATGGGAGTTCATAGATACATCTATCATTATTTATTTAGATGATATTCTGATTTTTAGTGCCACATGGGAGGAACATCTAACATATTTGTAGCAAGTCTTGTAATTTCTCAAGGAGAAACAACTATTATGCAACATAAAGATGTGTGAATTTTCCAAACAGTCACTTATCTATCATGGGCACGTGGTTGGAGGAGGATAGGTATGAGTGGATCCAAATAAGGTAGAAGCCATCACTAATTGGATAACACCAAAAGGAGACACATAGACTAGGAGTTTTGTAGGAGCAATACAATACATGAGGAACTTCATTTTGGGCTTCTCCATTATTTCAACACCTCTACACATGGCGGCCGCAAAGATCAAGAGTTTTGACTATGGTAAGGTACAAGATCATGCTTTTGAGTTATTAAAATACAAAATTATTCATCCTCCATTACTTTCTCTTCCTACTTTACAGCAACCCTTTGAAGTAGAGACAAATACCAGCGATTACGCTATGGGAGTAGTGTTTCTATAGGGAGGTAAGCGAGTATGCTATCATTCTGAAATTTTCACTTCAGTAGTTAAGGGATATTCGATATTTGATAAAGAAATGTATGCACTAGTTCAGGAAATAAAGAAATGGAAAAAATATTTGTTGGGTAAAGAAACTATTGTGCACACTAACCACAAACCTCTCCAATATTTACAAGCACAATCTAAATTGTAGTAGGAAAGGAACTACAAGTGGATGGGGTTCCTTGAACAGTTCCATTTGGTGATCAAATACAAGAAAGGTAGCACAAATTTGGTGGCATACATGTTGTCTAGGTTTCCCACACAAGATAAAATCTCTAGTTTGGCCACTATCTCCCATTTTGAGCCCTTCACGAAGGAAGCGTATGGAGACACGTATGCTTAAGAAAAAGACTTTGGGGTGACATATCAATAGTTGCAGTCAAAAGGGGCTGAAAATATGGGTATTGATGAATGTTATCTCAAAGATGGGCTACTCTATCGATGGGAGAAGCTTTGTGTGCCAAAAGAAGAAAGGATTTTATTAATGATGGAATCACATACCTTGAAAATATTCATACATTTTGGTGTTGGCAAGACCATGGCCCACTTATAAAGGTATGTATATTGGCCCAATATGCAAGATGAAGTATCTAAAGCCATAAAAGGATGTAAACTTTGTTGTACAAGCAAGCCTAAAATCAGGAACGAAGGTTTGTATATACCTTTACCAGTCCCTACTTGACCTTGGGAGGATATCTCTATGGATTTTGTAGGAGGACTACCTTTATCTAAACATGGCCATGATTATTTATATGTTTTTGTAGATATATTTAGCAAAATGTGTGTTTTTATGACATGTAAAAAGACAATAAAAGGATATGAGGCAGTTGAACTTTTTTTTGTTAATGTATGGGTTCATTTTGGTTTGACGAAGTCTATTATTTCTGACAAATATTTTAGGTTCTTGGGGAATTTTCATACTATCTTGTGGGACAAGATGGACATGAGGTTATAGATAATCATGCCCTTCCATCACCAAATGGATGGGAAAATAGAGGTGGTAAACAGGACTATTAGAGGGTATAATAACAAATATTCAAGGACTTGGGACGAGTCCTTAGCCTACATTCAACATTCCTACAATAGGGTGGTACATTCATCCACTATGCAGTCACCTTTTGAAAAATGCTTAGGGTATTTATGTACCAATCCACAGGACATTATGGTTGGTCAACATGAATAAGGAGAGATACATGATTCAGAAGTGATTAGAGCAACAAAGTTTGTTGAGAGGATCCAGCAAATTCATCTCAAGATGAAAGAATAATTGGAGAAGTCTCATGCCAAGTGCAAGGTTAGGCATGATCAGCATCATAGAGAGCATGAGATTCATGTTAGAGATAAGGTTTGGCTGCACTTGAGCAAGGAAATACTACAAGGTGAAGCGAGAAACTCAAGCCACTATGGTATGGACCCTTCCCCATACTAGAGCAGGTTGGAGAAAATGCTTTTAGACTTGACTTGCCACACTTCATGTGGATGTACTCAGTAGTAAATTATGAGAACTTGCACTGATATGAGCCATCCATGCTTGATGAGGAAGAATAATTTTAGTAACTACCTTCCATAGAAGATTACATCCTATATTCATGAAGCAAGTTGGAGGAGGATGTAATATTGCAACAGAAGGTCAAGGAAACAAGGACAGGTCCACAAGATTCTCGGCAGGTTGGAATCAAAGGGAAGACACCAAAGCAATCTTGGTGGTACTCAAAGGAAAATGTGAGGTAATTTTTTCCTCATCTACTCCCCCACTAAGATTTTTTGGGACCAAAAGCCTCTTGAGTAGGGGAGGTGTGATCCATAGGGATCCATAAAAATACCACTTCATCATAACTAACAAGATCAAAAGGAAAAGAGAGAAGAAGTGGGAGAAATGGGAAGGTGACAGAACCACCGCTTTAAGTAGAGTGATAGTTACATGATTGTCACTGATGGTTACGTAACCACCCTTCTATGGTCACCCATAGTCTTATCAAAACGTAAGAAAAAAAAATAAACCCACAAATAGTCATAAATTTTGAACGTTTGGGATGTGTCTCTTCCTTGGATCTCTCCTCCTATTCTCCAGTGCATAGGAGGACATGGGGAGCAGGCTATAAATATAAGTGGAGCATGTGGAATTGGGAAATCTGGAATGGGAGAAGTGAACAAGAAACCATTGGTGCTAGAATTGTTTTGTAGAAACAAAGAGTGTTTAGTAGAGCAAACAAGTAGAGAGAGTGGAAGTAACATTGTCATCTTCCTCCAGCTTCTTGTAATCTATATATTCTTAATTGGCCAATATAATACTGGGAAGAAAGATAAATTTCCCTTCTTGACTAGTTTTTCCCTCAATCTGTGGGGTTTCTAGGATAAAAATATGGTGTTGTGTGCTTAATTATTCTTTTGTATTACTACAAGTAGTTCTAAAGCACTAGATTTCATTCACTAACTTTTAGAACAGTCATTTTCAAATAAAAATGAAAGTAGGACAACATTTGTGTGATTTCGTATGTTTCCAAAGTAGAAGTTTATAGATCAATATACATATCTCATTGCTGTGATATATAATACAACGAGTGCCTTAGAATACATAACCAAGGTGATTTTGTTACACAACTACAATGGGTGGAGAAATTGGCTAATTATACACAACAAAATAAATTATCATGTGCATAAAATTTTCTAGAAATATATCCACAAAGAATAATAACTTGAATTAATTCAAGCTTAACCATCTTCTAGTGTGAAACCAAACAAAACCAAACTAATCAACTAAAGACAACTACTTACCTAGTTATCTGAATACACAACACCAAGATAATAGAAAATAAATGAGACTAAATACAAATGATTTCTATGTATTATTATGCAAGTTTTTTCCATAGGAAAACACACAGGGAAAACATTGAAATTATTTTTATGCTGTATATTTAGATTCCTCTTGAAAAGTCACATGCTTCCAAAAATGGCACTTGATTATAAGTTCAGAAGAAAAATTTATGGCCTATGCACATTGCAAGGCCATTTTATATTGTAAAACCACTAGTTTAGGTAGGTGATAGTTACATAACTAATGGCTTAAGAACAATAGTGTAGACACATAAATTTGGCAATTTATTCTTTAGAAGTGACAAGTTTGGCTTTGTCTTTACAGTATGACTTGTGCACACATCCTAAGCTCAAGTGACTTATTTCTCTATGTCTCTCTCTCATATGACTTTATTTACTCCAAAAACTACTCAATCACTCACATACTCAATTTCATTTATGCAAAGTAGTATATCACTCCAACACATCTCACCTAGAATCTTACACAATCATCATGAATTGATTGTCCAAAACTATAAAGGCTAGGACTAGGTTGTACTATGATTTGGCCTAGACCGTAAGGTCATGTTTCCCTCTCTCAAAAAAATATTTTCTAATTTGATATATTTTTATGATTTGTTTCACATCTTATAGGTCAATCTTAATGTGGCATTTAACCTACAAAAACATATATAAGAAAGTTCAATGCACTTATAAACTCGCTTGGTAGTTTCAAGGGCACTCGTTATAAAGTATATTCTTGAAGTACACAAGGATATCCTAAATCCTCATAAAATAACATCACATCTTTCAAAGTAATCACTACACAAGTCTAAAGCACTCAAAATGGGTTTAAGATTCTAGCTTCCTTATCTACAAGTCTTTAAAGGGACAAAATACAAGTCATACCAAGGTCAAACCAACACAAAGTATTGCCAAAGTTTTTATGGGTCAAGGGAATAAATCTAGCATTTACAAATTACAACACATGCATCACAATCATGAAGGGAATATTCCAATTTATCTATAGTTATTCATGTTATCTTTGTGTCAGGAGACATAAGGGAAAGATAGGGGAATATTTACATGCATAATTACACAAATACTGGGAAAAATACATGGAGTTTTCTCCCACCTTCAAGGGGATTCAATGAAATTATTAGATCAGAGTAATAATGGGTGACCACTTGAGTCATTCCAACTCCACCACACACAAATTTATATTTTTTTTACTATCTAATCATGTTCATGAAATGGAAAAAAGCCCAAGCCTTGGGCTAGGCTATATCAGCTAAAAAAAATTAAACTTGATATGAAAATATAACACATTAATGCAAAACTAACATAACTAAATAGCCATAGTTATGTACAAAATTCTAGGCCAATGTTATTGTAACAAAAAAAGTAACAGATGCCCAAAATATAGGAACACATCAATCAAGAAAACTCCCTAAGTCCTTGATAAGAAAACAAATAACAATCAATTTACAAATAAAATAAGTGCATAGAGAATATAAAAAATTACAATCGACTATGTGGCCTCTATAATTGACTCACTAAAGGGAGCTATCTCATCGATCTCCTGGAACTTTACAAACATTGATCCTCATATCGCCTAAAATAACATATAAAATAATACAAATGTCAGAATCTATGGCTATTCCTCGCCTCCTCTCTCAATCCCTATATACTACCTTCAAGGCTTTTGACATAGTCAACAACCTCTAACATAGCGAGCTCCTCGTCCTTGATGGACAACCCAATAGACCAAGATCAAGGGACACTATTTCTTAGACTCCATTTGAGTTCTTGTGAGTCGTGCGCATCCATAATATACCTAAGAAAGATCCCTTGAAGTAAGACTAAACAAATAGATAGTGAGATTAGATTTAGTCTATATAAGACTCCAAATGTCCTCACTATGTACTCCGCTCAAGATTATGAAAATCTGGTCCGATCCTCCTTATGCATCCATGCAAATAAACTACTTAATGATTTCTCGCCTTAGGGTAACGTCTAGTGTACATGGATTCACAACATAGTGTCATGAACTACATTTGAATAACACAGAGTAGGTGATAAATCAGTACACATTAGACCATAGTCATTTATTTTGATCACATGGATCTATACATAGGCTATAATTCACAATCATTGACTTTCATGGAATTGACAACTACATCATGTCGACCACATAATGTACCCAAGGTTCCCAAAAGATAAAAGAGGCCCAAAATATTGCAAGCAATATGGGTCATATGATCATCATATGCACCCTGAGGGGATTCGAGGGCAACTATGAATTAGCGTCACATAGTTACATGAATGGTATACATAAGTCATGAACATAGATGACTAAGCTTTACATAATATAGTCATACTCGTTAGTATGACATGGCGACACACATCATTCATCACATCATTGTGGCGACATCACGATACAATCCATATGTCGAATATAGTTGTCAATTACTAGTTTTCATACAACACATCAACACACCTACATATAAATACAAGTATGATGTTAGGACTCTCCAACACTCTGCCATCCATAATAACGTGATTCTTGTGTCTACACAAGACTGAGGCACCACATCACACGTGGAATCCTCATCAAATCCATGAAAAGGAGAGTGAATGAGCTCTCATCACAAGCTATATCAACATAATAAAAATCACACTTCTAAGCAACATTGCAACAATATGTTATCATTCGATAAGTACCAGAAATTTGATCAATGTATAGTCACATAACAACATATATCACATTACTCTTCCCATATTCCACCACCATCATGCAAAACCATCACAACTCCAATTATGTCCCAGAGGTTTGATGAACAAGAACCTCTGTATCTAGATACTAAATGTCAATGCCCACATGATTTACACACATGAAAATCTAATGACTAAAACTATTGATGAATAATTTTCTTTGTGAATGTTACATCTGTACATATTAAGATGACACTACATGAGATACTCCTAGGACTGACACATAGCACATGATATGTCTTGTTCACAACATTAACCCACATTCAGATAACGTTGCTAGAATGCAACATTGTATGCACTCCCTCTAAGGCCACTTTTATTTTTGAATACAAGCACAATCATAACAATTCAAATACAGTATACACTTCCAGATACGGTCTTCCCATGATCTTTGAATGTGTTAGGAGTACACATTCTATTACATTTATGTTTCAATCTTTAACTTAAGTTCTCCAGAAAGGCTCATAATATGTGAAACATACATTATCAAATTTGACACATATCCTAAGCTAGATTTACACTCTACTATTGTTTAACATTTAACTTCTGATGTATCCACGTCCTAATCACAGGACTATGCTACATTATTTCAATTACTTGGTAGATTCACTCATTCAATAATGAGGATCATTTATTCCTTCTGCTTCTAGGTTAGGATTCAATGAGTACTCGTTTGACTGGTCCAACATAATAGGTTGCTATTTTTCCTCTTAAACTGGGTTCTTATGCCTTTGATGATACCGATATGGCTCATAATATATGTTTCTAGATAGCGCATTATGTTTGACCTCATTTAGGCCACTAGTCCCTCTTCTTAGTGTCTTGTTTGATTACGTTGTCTAAGAACAATATGTGCACATATTTTCACATCATACATCCATTACATAATAGGATATACTAGGAGAAAAATATGGTGTTTTATACTAAGACCTCTCTCATGAATGTTATTATACCTCTTATGGTTGGCCTTGCTACTATGGCTATTCCTTTTTCCTCACCTCTTCCCTTGGATAATGTGACACGTGTCTAGATTTCCCTTTGTTTCATACTCTTAAGGCTATACCATCTATTTTGGACCAATACATCAAGTTTATCCATAATCAACATGTTGTGAAAGTGGAGGGTATTCCATATGAGACCTCATTGCCTCTAGTCTTCTTAGTAAGAAAACAACAATTTCCACACCTAAGCCTATAAAATATACACACACTACCTCTATCAGGTCTATCCCTCGCACACCTCTTCCTAGGGCTCCTATTACACAACCTATGGTTCCTAAGTAGGTTATACAACCTCGAATACTTGATTCCCATCCTACTTCACATGTGACACATTCAATATTTGAGCCTCGTCTATTTTTTGGGATCACCCATACCCATGAATTCCATTTTACTACCACTACACATACAACTTATTTGAGATTTGAGCCTCTTTTTATTGACGCGTCTACTCATCCTCATGTGGACACTGTCATAAGGTAGCTATTGTGTTGCCCTTTCTCTTGATAAATATATTCCAAAACTACAAAAATGAATATTCCAAAAATGTAAAACATTAAATATTTACAAAAATACAAAATTAGGACCTGCATATGACTTGATTTGCAATCTTATTATTTTACATATGTTGTTTTCTATATAGTTTGATAAATAACATATTTTCTATACACTTTTTATACACATGCATTCGCAAGGTATCTTGAGATTGATGCATGACATACATATGAGTATACATGATGATAGGTATTGGCCTAAGTCCATCCTAGTGGCCTTGTTAATATGAGCCCATCTCTTACATTATTTAGGTGAGTGTGATCATATGAGCTATGACTGGTGCTTTGGATCCATTGGGCAAAGAGTTTAAAGAATTTAACCAATTAATATACTCGTATCAAAGAGAGGATAATAATTTACACAATTATTGCACATTCTTTCTTATTTTAAATGTATAACAAGCTAATATTACACATACCTTTATTTGTCCATCAAATTAACATATCATATAGTATCAAGAATATGATATTGAAGATAATTACAAATAATACAAATAAATTAGATTACGAAAGGATTTTATAACTCAATAGCTACAAATGTCTACACAACACAAACAACCATATCATTACCAGACTACAATTTTCAAATTTACCGATCTTCAACAAACCTATAATACTTTTTCAATGCCCTATTATATTTACTCTTTGGGTCAGAATGATTACTCCCAAAAACTACTATAAATGATAAGGAAAAATTGTTAAATTAGGAAACCAAGTTTTATCACAAGAAAAAAATACCCAGATGAAACATTTCCTCATCGATTAATAGTGTTCCTTCCTACAAGAAGATTATCCCTAAAGTGGATAACAAAGATACCCAACATATTCCATGAAAAATGATAAGAGGTAGAGAAAGATCCAGATGATGACATCATAGGAGATAATGCAATCCCTTATGAGAAGGAAGGATAAAGTGTGCTTTGAGATCATTCCAAGGTTCCATTTCCATATTAAGAAGAGAAAAACATAAATATGGCTTGAGAATAAGCCAATTGTGTATCAAAAATATGCTTTGAGAAAGCGCACATAAATCTTTAGAGAACAAAGCATGTGTAATCTCATGAAATCAAGGAAATAAAATAAATAAGAGGTTCCCATTTGTCCAATTGGATGTTGTATCCATACAAAATATCTATTGAGGATTCATCATTAGTTTTATACCAATCATGCACTTCGTTGAATGATCACAAATTTGATATAAATTTGTTTATAACAGACAAGTGGCCTCTTAAAAACTTTATCACAAATGTTCTTTGATCACTATAAATTTATTCATAAGGCTATAACCATTGTAAATATATTTAAGAGATATTTCCAATGATACCATCTATTTGCAAAACAAATTTCCCAGTAAAAAGTTATGTCAGAAAAACCAAAGCTATGATACCTAGCCCACACAATTTGAATTTGAGAAAAAGATTTAATTTTTCAACTATAGTCGCATTCCCAATCTTCTCATTGGGCCCCATGTGGTGGTATCTGACTAGCACTTTATTTCTATCAAGAATTGTGCCACGTGGCATCATCATGTGTCTACACTCTCCCTGACCTCTTCTCTATTTTTTCTACTTCACTTGTGTTCCCAAGTATCAAGGATCTCACCAAGTATTTCCATCCCTGATATTTATTTTCCCAAGCTCACCCTATATATCTACTTTTTAAAATATGTTTACAGAGTTCCTGTGATTGTGCCACACGGTCCAATCACAGGTCACCATTTCTCGGGCTCATTCACAAGCTTACTCACTATTTATTCCAACTCATCAAGATTATCGAGCACCTAGAATCGTACCATGTGACACGATTTCAAGGTCTTTTTTCTTGTGTTACCAAGTATTTATAATTTCACCACATGTTACAATTTCATGTACTCGTGTTTCTCCAACCTTAATTTTCCCTTAGTTGATTTTCATCCAATTCTCCCTCAACCAAACACATTGTCAAGTTCATAGAATGTTGACATGTCACATTAGAATATTATGAATGATGATAATATTATTATAGAAGGACTATGTTTTTCAAACTGAGGTTTTATAAGAAGAACAATTATAGTAAATAATGTCTTCCTTGCCTTTGAAAAATAAAATTTTCTAAAATATGGACAAGAATATTAAATAATGCACTTAATTTCCTTGAATTTTGAGGCATCTTATAAATTGTTGGCATGTCCTCTATGGGTTTCCTCATTTCACATACAAATCTACCAAGCCACTTGTAACTACAAACATATGAAAAAATATTAGCTTCAATAATATTTTATTGATGGATGACCATACCTTCATTTAGAGTTCTCAAACATATGCTAGTAGGTTGTTAGCCCTTTTATGCATATCTTGCAATTGGCATGGTCTATAAGACCACATTTAATATTTAAAGAAAATTAAAACATTTTATTTTGTGGCATCTAAAAACTAACACAGTTGACATATTTCTAAAATGTTTATTTTAAAAAAAAATGGAGTGTATGTCGAATGTAAATTTCTACCTAATTATCAACATTTATATTGTTCCTTTAACTCAAAAGTATTAATTTTACACGTGTGGATAAAATTGGTAAAAACGCTTCACTTGGGTTTTGCACCTACTGATCACTTACACTTAAAAATACTTCAATCCTCATCACCTTGACTATTTTGAGCATGAACAACATTAGTGAATTTCACAATCAGATGCCTTATTTCAAGGCTTCCACTTTCATTACACAACAACAAGTTTTGGCGATCATTGTATTTCTAATAAATCCATATCGTAAAAATAATTAACCTTAATGGAAATTACATCATTATTCATTCATGTATTGTGTTGTTTCTCCTTTCCGTATTTTCTCGTATGTGTATTGATATTTGTATTTCATTTTCCAACCGTTAGACCTATTCATCACTAAGAAATCTCATGAGTATCATCCTTCCATTATCCTCATAGTTAAAGTGACATCAATTCCATGTTTTATTGATAGTGAACTTAGTTCACACAACAAACAATTTCAAACTTCAACATGTTTGATTCCTGATTCACCCATGCCATGTAGAGTTGGTCATTTGCATGTCACTCTGGAGGTTAATAAGTGACACTGACCATTTGTTAGAGCTAAGTACTTTTTTAGGTATTCATTGATTCCTCTAAACTACCTAAAAAAATATTAGACCTATCAATATTGATTTAAAAAATAGTTTTAGGTGCTTATGAAAGGGTGATTTGCACTTGTATCATAAACATATACCCCCATATATATTTCTTATTTTCATCTCTAAGAATGATATTCATTAAACTAAATAACATATATTTCATTTCTTATTTAATATTTGAAAAATATATTCAATGATGTATGATGAGTTATGGAGATAATACTCTAATTTATATTTTATATTTCATTTTATTTTTCCCTATATTATAAACGATGGAGAAAGCCACTAAACTTCACATTTGAAAGCCTTAGAATACATATTTTAATATAAGTTGAAAACACATGTATATGGTATAAGAAAAATCCAAGATAAGACGCATAATAATACAAGCACTTTATTTGAGATCTAAAGGCGTTAACAATGGTGAAACCCTAGTTAATGTTGTAAATTTAGCAATAATTGGATAGTTACAATGAGTGCAGAAGTCAGGGCTCTACTTTACTAAAAATGGTAAAACATGGTTATGTACTCTCATAATTAAATAAATAAAATCTTAGGGGGAATTGTGCTCTTGCTAATAATCGACCTAAAATCAGTACCATTATCGGTTAAATTAGCCCTGCACCTCTAGGGTCACTTCATTTTTTCTTAGTTTCCACGCTTCATCTTGATCACTTCACGCTTTTACTTGTCTCTTCAACACTCTTCGGCACACTATTGCTATCAAGCTCTACAGGAAAAAAAGTATGCATCTTCTAACTACTTTATGTCATCAAGTATTCACTCAACAACATAAAGTGGGGGAAAATGTAGACACAAAATCATGCACTTGGGTACATTTTTAGGTCTTAAACAAAATACTTGTATTTACATGATTCCTAAATGAGAAAACTAGTATTTTACAGCTGTCTTTGACCTCTTTTATTTCTTTCTTTCCTTCTCTTTGGTCTTGCACACCCTACAATCCAGTCTTATCTTTATTGCTTTATCTTTTATGACTTCGGACACCAGCGCCCAGTGTTGTCGCCAAATCAATACACCCTCCGGATGGACAGAATGTTTGGTGTGATTAGGACACATGGGATCACCTCTCAAGCTGTAGGACTTGGGATTGAGGTGAACCTCCGGAGAAGGCCGGATTCCTCTTTCTAAACTAAGTGTTATACTACTCCTAGTGTGATAAAAAGGCTATCTAGTCTTATGCTAACATTTTCATAGGGTTTTAGGGAAAGAGATTTACATAAATGAAACTATACTAGGAATGGTGATGCACCAAATAAATGGTGTTGTCAGACTCAAGAAGGGTTAATTTGAAGAGGGTGTGTGCACCACAGATCAACTTCGCCTACTACAACTTAGAGAGGGTACAAAATACCACAGACTAAGAAACATGCGTTCCCTTTGTTAAACTTGATCGGACAAAGCAATATATTAGTTTCCCAGTGAATAAGGATGAACTTAAGAAGGGTGAACAAACACCATAACTCAACTGCATGCAATACTCCACCACTCAATAAGTAAAGAACTCCAAGAACCTGCAATAGAAATGTGAACTTGCACATTGTACCTGCAAGCATGAAAAAAGGCACAAGCAAGTATAGAAGAATGAAAGGGCCAAGATTAGTCACAAAACACACACTTTTATTGCTTCAATAACATGCACAATGCATCATACATTCAGAAGAGGCAATGGTTGTCATTACAGTCTTGAAGAGGAGGCTTGAAAGTTCTCTCAACACATAAGGACAACTTGCAGAAGAGAGAGGACTCTTGAAAATTGCACTTGCTTGAGATGTCTAACTTTCTAACCTATCTAACCTATTGGAACCCCTTGGAATGAGCCTCTAACTTACATTTATAGAAGAATTTGAGAGAGAGAAGAGGAAAGGTCATAATTACATCCTTAAATTGAAGGTACATGATGGTTCATTAATTACAGTTGGTTGAACCACTCTAGAAGGTTCCATCATGTGTCATTAATGCCCGGTTGACCTAGTCTTCTCAAAAAAGAATATTTAAATAATAATAATAAATATTATTATTAAAATATTTAAATAAAAATATTAAATTAATTAAAATTAAATGGTGGGACCCCCTGTTGACCGGTTTGTGTTGAAGGGGGGAATCATAAGGAAAAGGCCAAAATGAGCCCAACTCGGTGGTTGGCTAGTCGATCCAACTCACCGAGTTGGATCCAAGCTCCTCTGACTTTCACCACAAACAAGTTGGGTTCTTCTTGTCTGAACACATTGACCGAGCTACTCGGCTCATGTTATCCTTCAACTCAATGTCGAGTCATTCGCGAGCTTGACATGGCGAGTTATCAAAATAGCTCCCTTTCTTGCGAACTTGTTGATCGAGTCACATAATGCCTAACGAGATTGGTTCGAGCTACTTCATCAACTCGATTCTTCCTCGTGAGTCTGTCATCTCATCCTCCATGCAAGCTTTCCCCGATCTCTTCTCAACGAATGGTGAATGGGCCAACTTCTGTGTCATCGTCGCCAACTCGTGACTCGGCTCTATGAGACTGAAATGATTTGACCGTCAAGCTCCACAAGATTACACTCATGAAGTCATTTCGTGCATTCTTTTATAGATGGTTAAAACATAAATGTTTGAAATGTTAAACTATTTCGAACCAAGCTCATACCTGAGCACCGTGTACACAATAAGCCTCGTCCTTTGCGATTTATTTTCCCATGACCGAATAAAATTCCACTATGTCACCTAACCTAGTAGCTCATTCTCTTCATAGTATGACTAGCTCACCACACTGCGCCACCGAGCTCACAATGTGAGCTCTCCACCGAGCTCTAAACTGAGTTTCAAATCGAGCTATATCTTCTATTAAATCGAATCCTCAGCGAATATGTCGAGTTTCACATGACCGGGACCCATTGAACT
The DNA here is from genome assembly GCA_019776745.2 of Taxus chinensis. Taxonomy (NCBI): domain Eukaryota; kingdom Viridiplantae; phylum Streptophyta; class Pinopsida; order Cupressales; family Taxaceae; genus Taxus; species Taxus chinensis. Next base: position 700,168,707 of record CM034154.1, on the reverse strand, counting down.
ATCCACTGAGCTCTTCGCTAAGTTATTATTTGGGCTAGGATTAACCCGTCTCAACATCCCACTCTCGAGATCAACTTTGTTTAACATCGAGTCCTGACAACCTACGACTCGACGATTCACCCGAAGTGTTTCCACCGCTGAGCTCTGCTTCAAACACCGTGATCTCAGGTTTATGCATGTTTGGCTCAGACACTCCTCTTTAGCAGCCTTTACCAACATGAGCTCCTTTAGCTTCCACTGTAATCGTGCTCCCTGCGTCAAGCTCTCTCATCTCTAACTCGACGAGATTACACGTTACTCCCATACCGATTCGAGCTCTTAAGTTGTTTTCAATGATATGCCCAATGTATTTAACTCCTCGAGCCTCTAAGTAACTTGAGTCCAACCTTGCCATGTTGAAAGCTCTGCCAACCTTTTGTGGCTCACCGAGTTGCAACCCCCTCACTACAAACACCATTTCCTTAGCCTGATCGAGTCATGAATCACTGCGAGCTCCATCCATTCAACCTTGCCCTCCAACATTGTGATCGAGCTCTGACTCCCTCGTCGGTACTCTTACAATATGACTCCTCAACTACTCTCAATGCTCATCGCCGAGTGACTCGGTCCACAACTCGGCTCAACCTGAGTCACTTCTTCCCTTGACAACCAAGCTCGCATCTATGTTGACCAGTGATTCGACACAAATTTAGCTCACCGAGCTCTCTTTCGAACTTTGAGTTTGGCATTAATTCTCAATCAAATCAACAAAGTTAATCAGAATGAGTTACAGATCAGTCTCATGCTCAATCTATTCACTCGAATCGGTTCTCATGCAAGCTCTCCCCGACCTTGCTTGGCGCATGGCTCAACTTGGTTAGTCGAATCTTTCATGTGAGTTTTATGACACGATATCTCCTCAGTCCACATTCAACTTCTGTTTCTTATGAGATATTTCCCGCATACTTACCATATAGCTCAACGTCTTTCCATTTTCTGAGCTCGACGTGTTTTGATCGATCCACTCATCTATCTGAGCTCCTCGCAACCTCCTCAAGCTCACGAGTCACTTCCTGAGTTGAACGTTCGACCATCTTGAACCTATGCCGAATCGATCCAACTCTAGCTCAATGCCTGAGTTTTCTTTGGTTCGGTGATTTTCTCGAATGACAGTCTCCATGAGCTCAAGCTTCCAATGACTAAACTCAGCCCTACCGCTGCAGACATTTCCCTTCTTTACATGGTGATCTGTCTCTGCCATGCTTCATGGTTACAGGGCCGGAACTAGCTCCTTCAAAAATGGTAGTTCCCCCACGACTCACTCGCCCTACTAACTCTCCCGTTAACCTGGGAAGCAACTCGATAACTTACATGAATCTCGACCATAGACTCGGGCTCTTCGTTAACATGTCTGGCTTGCGGAACTTCTCCTTTGGATTGCCAAGTAATTATTCCCACTTGGCGATGCTTCTCGCAATCCCCGTGAAGTGGAAATTTTGTGATGGTTTGTAGTGGCATTATCTCCACTTGGCAATTTTCACCTAGATTTCCCTGTTCGTGCCTTAGCGCAGGTTTATGCACCCTTTCCTCCCACTTCACTGGTAACGGGCTAAAAAATTCCCCCAATGTGCCTTGGTCGAGCCATGACCTCCGCTTCGAGCTCCCCTTTCTCATTGTGCTTGTGCCTATGAAAAAATCTATACTAGCTCGATTCAACGAGTTATATTCAGGAATATATCAATTCATCTGGCCGACTTCACATTTCAATGCCTCATCTTCATGCTTGGTCGTCTGAGTTTCCTCGTTCCCTGTAGAGCTTCCAAGCTTGATCTTACATTCCCGGAACTCGGGCTATATGTGTTTTATATTGACTAGGCTTAGTTAGCCCGAGCTCTTCCTCTTACCAAACTTGCTTGAATAATGAGCTTCCTTTAATCAACTTGTTCCCTGTTGTTTGAACTCAATTCTATTCATTTACTCATGAACTCAGCTTCTCTTGGCGAAACATGTCAAGCTCCTTTCTTGCATTCGTGACATCCCGAGTTATCCTTAGCTTGATCCCGTGAGTTGGGTCTTCATTGAGCTCTTATGAGATTGGTCCTAAATTATGCTTTCATTACTTTCGAGATCGTCTTTGGCTATTCATTGTGAGCTCACCCAAATTTATTAACCAATGAGCATTTATTCATGATGCATCAAAGAACTTTTCTCCTAGCTTGGCTCCAATGTTTGAGCTCGCTCGAGATCTTATATAACTCACCCAAGCACAAAATGGCTCTTATTAGCTCATAGTTTAGTAAGATCCGAGCTATGTCTCAACTCCATCATGAGTCTCTAGTGCTTAGGATTTAAATCTATTTACATGACATGATTTTGGTCACATTAAAACTTAACACAAGTCCATGTCAATTATCTTATCGGGCTAATGCCACCTAGCTTTGACTCAAACTTTATTTATGATATCAACTCACTGAGTCACTCACTAGATGATCAATGAATTAATTGAGTTCATATAGATGTAGAGACATGTTAAAGCTTTTCAACATGATCAATCAATTATTTTAATCATTTTATCTTGATAATGACCAAAAGTGGGTCTCTTGGAGCTAATGCGTTCATTTTGAACAGAATCAGGACCCCGTTGTCTAATTTTGCCATGTGTGCAAAATTGGATAACACCCAACTAGGACACCATCGCGCAAGTGCCCTCAGTCCCCTTTGGGCGTGCCCTGACCTCTTTCTATCTTTTCTTGCCTCTTTTGGGACTCTTTTATCTTTTTGGGCATCTTATTTTCTTATGCGGTCGGACCTTCCATGCTGTCAATTACAAAATTCAACCAAGGGGAATCATATATAAATACAAAGCTACGTGATCAAAATAAAGGACCAAGCTTCTAAGCATAACTATCTATCACTTAAGCTTGCATCCAAAGGCATTCAAGGCACTCAAAGGCATCCATTATAAGGGATAAGGGATTGAATTTTCTACATACATGCATAGGAAGGGGGAAGTTTTCTTTTATTCCATATACACATTTGCATCTATATAGAAAATATAACCTTGCCTATCTAGTGCCACCTTACACAAGGGCTTCCTAGGTGGCACCATTATCACACACTCACAAAAACTGCATGGAGTCTAAGATGTAGTGTAATGCTCACCTCGTAAGTTCACTCAGTTTGGGTGACCCACCATGGGGTCAGTCTGACTCCCCATATTTCATCTTTTCTTTTTGGGATTTGAATGTAAGTTTTAGAGTTTTGCAGGTCATATTCTCTTTACAGGTTACAAGAATGAATTTTGTGATCATAGTGTGACACATGGGAGACGCGACAACGATTATCATTCGATCATCTTACGACACCAGAAAAATTAGATTATGAGCCTCCTTCATAGTCAAAAGGCACCCAATAGAGGTCTCTAATGCCCTCGTCCCACTCTAGGCACCCTAGTTCGTCTTCATCCTACACCGCACAAAACTTCTTGAGCATAGTGACAACAGTCTACCCTTCTTGTTCATCAGTCATTCCAGTTCATATCACCTGTCGAGAAAGTGTAAAATCAACTAAGTATTTTATTCTCTCTCTCTCTCTTTGCACTTAGGTGTTTCATATTTCTTTAGCTTATTACTTGTGTCAAATATGTACTTTAGCATTTATTTACCATACATGACTCTGCAATATCTTAAGGTTTTACAAATTCTATTTTTGTTAAATGATCTTATAGTGTAAAACATAATCACTAATGGGATCATTGGAGTCTTGTCACTTTTTATACATTTGATCATATGATACCTTTCCCCTATATTGATTAAAATTTTTGGTAAGTAATTGATTAGCCAAAGGGGTTAAAGCATGTATAAAATGTGTTTGGATCAAAAATCTACATCCTATGGATTTGGTGAAAATATTTGAAAATGATATCAATTGTAGCAAGTGGATCTCTTCACAAATCCAAGCTTGATCATAGGAAAATTGTAAGGAGGCAGGTGGTAAAATCCTTACTCTTAAGGGTCTATGAAACCTAGGGTGAGAGACCCTTTATGTAGTCCCTAAGGATATCTAATTACAAAGGATTATTAGTGAGGGTATAACAAACCCAATTAACAATCTCTAACCACTGTGATTTCCCACTGAAAAAATTGTCGCTAGCGTGGGAGAATCACAAGGTGTCTAAGGATAGGGAAAAGGTTGCAAACACAACAATTTTTATAAAAAATTCATTCACAGCTTATAAGTTCAAAAATCTCTAATAAAAATAATACACAATGAGATAATATTACAATCATGAATTTTGAGTTATATAACAACAAAGAACTTAAAGGATTTGTAGGGTTGAATGGAGATCTCAGTAGAACACAATTGTTTGCAGATATATTATAAAAGGGAGTGTGATCATATGAGATATAACTGGTGTTTTGGATCCATTGGGCAAATATTTTAAAGGATTTAACCAATTAAGATACTTAGTATCAAAGAGATGACAATAATTTACACAATTATTGCCACATTCTTTCTTAATTCAAATGTATAACACGGCTTAATCTTACACATACCTTTATTTGCTACATAAAAAATAACATATCATAGAGTATCCAGACACTCGATATTGAAGATAATTACAAATACTACAAATAAATTAGATTGAGAAAAAATTTTATAACTCAATAGCTACAAATGGTCTACACAACACAAACAACCATATCATTACTAGACTACAATTTTCAAATTTACCGATCCCTTCAACAAACCTATAATACTTTTTCAATACCCTATAATATTTACATCTTTGGGTCAGAATGATTACTCCTAAAAATTTACTATAAACGATAAGGACGAAGTGTTAAATTAGCAAACCAAGTTTTCTTATGAAGCCAAAAATACTTAGATGAAGCATTTCCTCATCGATTAATAGTGTTCCTTCCTACAAAGAAGATTATCCCTGAAGTGGATAAAAAAAGGTAGCCCAACATATTTCATGCAAAATGATCAGAGGTTGAGAAAGAGCCAGATGATGACATCATAGGAGATCATGCAATCCCTTGTGAGAAGGAAGGACAAAGTGTACTTTGAGATCACTCTTAAGGTTCCATTGCCATATTAATAAGAGAAAAACACAAATATGGCTTGAGAATAAGCCAATTGTGTATCAAAAATATGATTTGAGAAAGCACACATGAATCTTTAGAGAACAAAGCACGGTGCAATCTCACAAAATCAAGTAACTAAAAGAAAAAAAAGGTTTCCATTTGTCCAATTGGATGTATGTACCTATACAAAATATCTATTGAGGATTCATCATTAGTTTTTGTACCAATTGTGCACTTCGTTGAATGATCACAAATTTGATATAAATTTGTTTATAACAGACAAGTGACCTCTGAAGAACTTTTTTCACAAAGTGTTTTTTTAATCACTATAAATTTCTTCATAAGGATATAACCATTGTAAAGCTCTTGAAGATATATTTCTAATGGTACCAATCGTTTGCAAAAACAAACTCCTGGGTAAAAAGTTATGACAAAAAAACCAGAGCTATGTTACCTAGCCCACACAATTTGAATTTGAGAAAAAAGATTTAAATTTTTTAACTATAGTCGTGTTCACAATCTTCTCATTGGGCCCCATGTGGTTGCTGTTGAGGCAGACATAATGTTGCTCTAAGGAGTAGACACACAAAGGATGCACGTTGTAGGAACAAGGCGCATTTGAAGGCACGAGAAGGATAGGGAAGGAAACACGCACCCAAACACTTTGGCTCAATGACTTATCTATTTTTATGGATAAGAGGCTATTTTGGGAGAGATAACGTTCAAAGCACACATAGATATGAAGACTTGTGCTACACGCAATGATATTTAGGGGAATGAAGCAGTTGATAAGCACCATGCGTGTGGTTTGAGCTAATCATAGGATTGATTCTTCCAGTTAACTATAAGACATCTATTATTAGAACACTTGCATGTATGCATGCTATTGTAAAGGCACATGGCTATTATCAGCATGATACCTATTTTGAGAAGTGCATAAGGCGGTGAAGGGAAAGTCCCCACCTCTATAAATATGTATTGAACTGTGTAGTTTAGAGGGGGGATTGAATTATTGTATAGTTATGCTGCTGGATCTGATGCGCACGATGACTTATGGATATACTTTATAATGTAAGAAGCTTATCTGTTTTATAGTGTCTAATGTAATGGAGTATATTGGTTGGATAAATGGGTGTTGAACATAACTGAATCTGGTTCATGCATAGTTAATTCTTATTATAGTTATTGTTTAATTCATGATTCTCTAAGATCGAGATCTGGATTATGCATTGTGGAATGTTTATGTTTTAATTATGGATTTGAATATGTTTTATCACCATCACACTAACATCCTGCACAAGCAACTCTAAAGAGGGGGCCTGGGTACCTTTGCACACTTCGGGTGTGAGTGCTTAGCTCAGGTTGGGTGATGTTGCCAACGCGCCTAGGTTATTCACAGTAGATTCTAGGCTACATCATTGGTTTCATTGTTGGGACTTGATCACACCGTTTAGGAGGGCGGCTTGTCACATAAGACATACATGGATCCACATGAAGCACTTGAAACAGCATTGCGTGTTGAGGTAGTCAAAAGTATAGACACTAGGGTGAGCCGCCATTCCTGGAAGCACAGATTGCAGCTATGGTAAAGCAGTTGGAGAAACTATCGGGCCAATTCAGCACATGAGACACGCCTATTGAGGGTTTTGGGTGTACAGATTGTGAAGTGGAAGGGCATACTAAGGATAGTTTTCTCCCACAGGGCGGTAGTATGTTCATTATTTCTGGACTGCGAGATATGTCATTTAGACCATGATGCAAGCCAATGCCCATTATTACAACGCACGATAAGAAAGAATGTATCTTGCTATTGTAAGATTTGTCGGTCCTATGATTCACAATACAGAAGACTTGCAAGTTGATTGGTCAGATCTATGATGCTATAGATATTGGTGTACGATAGATAGGGAGTATCAGATAATTCTAAAAGTTAAAGTGCAGCACCATGATCATGATCACACTCAAGGGCGCTTGATGGAACACGGTTACCTAGTTACTTCAATGGGAGTAGGCTGAAGGCCCTCCTATAAATAAGTCTTTTTAGTGTTTGTAATAAGGCAATATTTTCCATTTAGTATAGATTTCCCTTTCTGTATTTCTTTTTAATGTATTTCCTTCCTCGTCGATATGCTTTGTTAATTTAGTTTGTTGTTGTGTGTAATAAGCGCTTTTGCACGCTGGAAGCTAATTACAATCTGAAGTATTTTTATGCACAAGAGGACTCCACATACCATTGGTGTGGGGTGGTTGTTATTTTTTATTCAAAAATGGGTACACATAAGAACAAAGTGTTTACAGGTGCTATTAAAGTATGGAAAGGAGCTGCTAGAAAGAAGATTTCTCCTAGAGAAGACCATAGCTGGAAATAAAATGAATGAATAGTATATAACACGAGTTAAGATGTGGGCCGTAAGAAACCACTAGAGAAAGGCACAGTGGCTAAGGTACTTCGGCACAATGGGAATGTGCACAAAGAAGGAGGTCTGTATCCAGAAGGTAGTGAAGGCGGCGATAGAAGGTTAATAGCTGGGGAGTATAGGTTATGCTCATGCGTGAAAGTTGGGGAAAATGGTCAATTAATGAGAAGATTGGTGGTAGGGTAAAGGATTAATAAATGTAATAACTTTTCAAAAATATGTATAAAGGACGTGATGCAGGTTCATTTTTACCTTTGCGATCAAAAGTATTCTGAGCCGCTAGTTGGCGACCAGAGCCAAACAAAAACCGTATTAAGGTGCGGAGAGTTGTGTGAAACCAGACATGGAGAACATATTTGTGTGCATAAGTGGTTTACGTCCCCATTGGAGAAGGGTTTGAGCGAAGTAGAAACATTGAGAAGGAGTTAGGCCTCGCGGTTTCGAGCTAGGGCATGTGGTTTCGAGCTAGGGCACAAAAGCTTACTCGACAAAAAGACACAAGGTGATATTTTTATAATGGCGTTGAGGAAGAGGCACCTACAGTAGGTACAAAGGAGAAGAAGAAGGTGGGAGTCAAGGTCAAAGTTGCTCCCAGGAGAAATTTTCAAGAAATGTAGTATCCAAGGAGATGTGGCTTATAGGGCGGGATTGGGATTCCCATATCCATAGATGTAAAGTAAGTGATTACAGCCACTACACCACTGACAACAAGAGGGAGTTGGACACTTTGCATTGAATAAGAAGAACAACAAACACACTAGATGAATGGAAGACATTGGAGGTTGAGATCAAAGAATGAATATCCAGAGCTAATCCTCCCAGTTGAAAAAGAGGGTAGCTGCAAAGTAAAGATTCATTCTTTTGTACAATGATTCTTTAATTATTTCAATACTCATTCTTTATTATTTGGGAACATCAGAAATAATTCCCATGTATCGGGGATGACAATGCAATTTAGTGTGGGGTAATGTTGAGCAGACAAAATGTTGCTCTAAAGAGTAGACACATAAAGGATGCGCACGATGCGGGGAACAGAGGGTGGCATTTGAAGGCGCGGGGAAGGATATGGAAAGGAAACGCGTGCCATAACACCTTGGCTCAGGACCTTAGCCATTTTTATGGATAAGGGCTATTTTTGGAGATAACGTACGGGAGCACACATAGAGATGAAGACTTGCGTTGTACACACAATGATATTTTGGGAACAAGTGGGATGATAAGCCACGATGCATGGTTTGAGCTAATAATATGATTGCTTCTTCCAGTTAACTATAGGACATCTATTATTAGAACACTTGCATGTATATATGCTATTGTAACAACACATGGCTATTATCAACATTCGACCCTATTTTAAGAAGTGCGTTAGACGGTGAAGGGCAAGTCCCCACCTCTATAAATATGTATTGAATTGTGTAGTTTAAGGAGGGACTGAATTATTGTAGAGTTATGTCTTGTTAGATCTGATGCACACATGACTTATGGATATACTTTATAATGTACGCAGGTTTTGTGTTTTACATTGTCTAATGTAATGGAGTATATTGGTTGGATAATGGTGTTGAACATAACTGAATTTGGTTTATGTATGGTTAATCTTATTATAGTTATTGTTTAATTCATGATTCTCTAAGATCTAGATCTGGATTATGCACTGTGGAATGTTTATGTTTTAATTATGGATCTGAATATGTTTTTATCACCATCACACTAACATCCTGCACAAACAACTCTAAAGAGGGGGCTTGGTACCTTTGCGTGCTTTGGGTGAGTTCTTAACTCAGGTTGGGTGACGTGCCAATGCGCCTAGGGTTATTCACAGTAGATTCTAAGCTGGCATCAGGTAGTATCTGACTAGCACTTTGTTTCTGTCAAGAATTGTGCCACGTGCCATCATCTCATGTCTATACTCTCCCTTGGGCCTGCTTCTCTATTTTTTCCACTTCACTCGTGGTGCCCCAAGCATCAAGGATCTCACCAAGTGTTTCTATCCCCTAATATTTGTTTTCCCAAGCTCACCCTATATATCTAAATTTTTTTATATGTTTACAGGAGTCCCTATGATTGCGCCACATGGTCCAATCACAGGTCCCCATTTCTCGGTGGTTCATTCACAAGGCCTACTCACTAATTATTCCAACTCATCCAGATTATCGAGCACCTAGAATCATACCATAGTGACACGATTTCAAGGTCTCTTTTTTCGTGTGGTACCAAGTATGTATACATTTCACCACATGACACAATTTCATGTACTCATGTTTCTCCAACCTTAATTTTCCCTAAACTGATTTTCATCCAATTCTCCCTCAACCAAACACATTGTCGAGTTCATAGAATGTTGACATGTCACATTAAAATATTATGAATGATGACATTATTATTATAGAAGGACTATGTTTTTCAAACTGAGGTTTTGTAAGAAGAACAATTATAGTAAATAATGTCTTCCTTGCCTTTGAAAAATAAAAATTTCTAAAATATTGACAAGAATAGTAAATAATGCACTTAAGTTCCTTGAATCTTGAGGCATCTTGTAAACTGTTGGCATGTCCTCTACGAGTTTCCTCATTTCACATACATTTCTACCAAGCCACTTATAACTACAAACATATGAAAAAATAAGCTTCAATAATATTTTTTTGATGGTATGGCCATACCCTCATTTAGAGTTCCCAATTTAACATATGCTAGTAGGTTGTTAGCCATTTTTATGCATATCTTGCAATTGGAGTAGTCTACAAGACCACATTTAATATTTAAAGACAATTAAAACATTTTATTTTGTGCATCTAAAAACTAACACAATTGACATATTTTCTAAAATGTTTTTTTTTTTAAAAATAAAAATGGAGTGTGTGTTGAATGCAAATTCCTACCTAATTATCAACATGTATATTGTTCCTTTAACTTAGAAATATCAATTTTACATGTGTGTAGATAAAATTAGTAAAAATGCTTCACTTGGGTTTTGCACCTACTAATCACTTACACTTAAAAATACTTAAATCCTCACCACCTTGACTATTTTGAGTATGAACAACATTAGCTAATTTCACAATCATATGTCTTATTTCAAAGCTTCCACTTTCATTACACAACAACAAGTTTTGGTGATCATTGTATTTCTAATAAAATCAATATCGTAAAAATAATTAACCTTAAAGGAAATTACATCATTATTCATTTATTTTCCATTTTTCATCACTAAGAGATCTCATGTGCATCATCCTTCCATTATCCTCATATTGAAAGTAACATCAATTTCATGTTTTATTGATAGTGAACTTAGTTCACACAAAAAACAATTTCAAACTTCAACATGTTTGATTCCCGATTCACCCATGCCATGTAGAGTTGGTCATTTGCATGCCACTCTAGAGGTTGATAAGTGACATCTACCGTTTGTTAGAGCTAAGTAACTCTGAGTTTCTAGGTATTCATTGATTCCTCTAGACTACCCAAAAAAATATTAGACCTATCAATATTAATTAAAAAAAATAGTTTTAGGCACTTAGGGAAGGCTGATATGCACTTTATCATAAACATATACTCCCGTAAATATTTCTTATTTTCATCTCTAAGAATGATATTCATAAAACTAAATAACATATATTTTGTTTCTTATTTAATATTTGAAAAATATATTCAATGACGTATGATGAGTTGTGGGGATAATACTCCAATTTATATTTTATATTTCATTTTATTTTTCCCTATATTATAAACGATGGAGAAAGCCACTAAACTTCACATTTGAAAGTCTTAGAATAAATGTTTTAATATAAGTTGAAAACAAATGTATATGGTATATGAAGAATCCAAGATAAGACATGCATAATAATACAAACACTTTATTTGAGATCCAGAGGCGTTAACCACAGTGAAACCTTAGTTAACGTTGTAAATTTAGCAATAATTGGATAGTTGTAGTGAGTGTAGAAATCAGAGCTGTGCTTTACTAACAATGGTAAAGCAGGGTTATGTACTCTCATAATTAAATAAACAGAACATTACAGGGAATTGTGCTCTCGCTAATAACCATCCTAAAATCAGTATCATTATGGGTTAAATCAACCCTGCACATGAAGATAAATTTGTAACCCTAATATCTTCTCATTTTACTATATACAAATTGATTGATTTGGATCTGGATCTGTATCTGTATCTAAAGCAGGTTCAATTGTCTCTGAGAGGAAAGGAAACTACTACCAGTCGTTGTTTTGTTTGTTGTAAGCAGAAGAAGAAAAAGATTGAGGATTAGGAGGCGTTTCATTCAGGCGTAATGTCTAGCTATATTGATTTTGCTTCTTCTACTTTTGAGCTCCTGTGCTACATGCACTGTAACCTTTGCAACACCATTCTTGTGGTAGATGATGGCTACAACTTCATTTTTCCTGCTCTTTATCTTTTATTTCGAGTAGGTGTTGTATTGATTAAGACATTGAAAGTGCCCTTTCTTGCTATCCCACTTATGTCTCTGCAAGTTTTGTTAATGTCACTCTTCCTTTGCATGAAACCCTCCGTTTGTCCATTCTCAACCTAATTTGTAATCTAACAAATTATGTGCTCCTCGACTTCCACGAAAATTAAATGTCACCTTTTTTGTTGTTGTTGTTGGGATTAATGTAGTAATGGAGATGAAAAGACCGAACAGAACGAAAACAATATATGACAAAATGACTACGACGGAAAATAACAGTTACTCAAAAACTTCAATTTAAGAAAGGCTTATCGACCAAAAATTAATTATTGAACTGTAAATTTAATTTAAAATTTAAAATTTTATAGAAATATCCACTTCTTTTTATATTGTTGAACATGCTTATATAGTTTGTTTATAATCATGTTTTCTCGTAATTTGTTCACATTGAAATTAATTGCGAGACAGTAGGCTCGTTTCACAAGCCAAAACTCCTACAAAGCTCGTTTTCTTTCGCATTTGTTTTAAATTTTTTCCTATGTAATTTTTCTCCCTTCTACCCACAAAACATCACTTTCGACATTATTTTCCAAATTGTGGCCTTGTTTATTTAGGATGTAAGAAAACGATTATATGTATTGATTTAAGTAGGCATTGCTTTCATAGCCTCAGGCTTAAGCAAGTGGCAGTTACGTAAACACCAACTCAGGAGTAATTTCACAATTGTTAGGGTTGTTTCACATTGTTCAAGCAACAATTTTGCCACGATGCAACACATGGGAAGAGTAAGCGATAAAGATCTCTGACTTCTGGGCTTCTTGTCAAATTCTAAGACTTCTTATGAATGAATCTAGAGAGGGTTAAGAAGGTAATCCAATTCATTCAAATAAATGAAAATGGATGGAATTACTATTAAGTGTAACTGTGAGAAGGGACAAGACTACCCGATTGAAATGGTTAACGACAATCAAATTAATTGAAGCCACTACTAATCCACACTAAATTACAAATAACTTTGGAAGTATTAGGGTTTTGTTGATTGATATTGGTGTCCTTGAAAGTACTTACAAACCCTAACTCCTAAGAAGAAAAAGAAGAAGAATATATTTAAAACGTCCAGGGGACTACCAAAACAACCTATGGGACAACTGATCAAGATCCAATGTAACCCTTGAAAAGTTGGTATGCAAAATTGACCAATTACCTAAGTAGTGCCTCTTTTTGACTGAACTTCCCGTTACCTAACTTGGAGCCCACTCGAAGTATACAACTCCTGTACAAGATCTAAGTTTATAATAAAAATATCAAGAAACCTACCACGCACCTGCCCCGGGTTCGAATCGCCGTTTTAAGAACCAGTGCCAGACCAACGTGACCCTCAAACCTCTTTTTAAAAAGGGTAATAGCCATTTGCTTGGGTAGATCGTTCCTTCTCTATTCTCTTCCGTTTTTTTGGATCTTTTTGAATTTAATTTGTATCTCTGGGATTCATTTTACTCCAAATATTGCTAAGTATATCCCATGGCAGCCTCAGCAGCATGCCAGCAAGCTTTCGCACTTAAAAATTCAACACAGCCCACAAACATTTTGGTGGGTAGTTCGCCTTCTTTCACCGGGAAGAAGCTGCATGCACCATCTTTATCCCTGAGAAAGAATACCCATGACCCATGCAACAACTCTCTGTCAATCAGATGCACAGCAGTTGCACCTTTGACGTCCGTCGTGTCAGATCCAGTGAAGGAGGATGACGAAGGCCGCGTGATCAATTTTGCTGCCGGGCCAGCCATAACTGCCTGAAAATGTGCTGAAAAAAGCACAGGCTGAGCTCTACAAACTGGGAGGGGGATCAGGGAGATGAGGCATAATGGAGATGAGCCACAGAGGTAAGGATTTTCTATCAGTTATACGAGAAGGCTGAGTCTGATTTACGCGAGCTTCTAGAACATTCCCGCAAATTATGAGGTCCTCTTTCTCCAAGGTGGGGGTTCTACACAGTTTTCTTGCCTGCCATTAAACCTTTTGTGGCCCTGAAGATACAGCAGAGTATATCGTGACTGGATCCTGGTGGGGTGACAAGGCCTTCAAAGAAAGGCCAGAGGTTTTGTAAGGCCAATATGGTTTGGTCTGGAAAGTCTACTAAATATACTAGAATAACCCTCTGAGGAGGAATTGCAGTTAAACCCAAGTGCAAAATACCTGCACATCTGTGCTAATGAGACCATCCATGGTGTGGAGTTTAAGGACTACCCTAAGCCAAAAGGGGACAGTACCATTCTTATTGCTGATATGTCCTCCAATTTTTGCTCCAAGCCTGTGGATGTCTCTAAGTTTGGGGTCATCTATGCTGGAGCCCAGAAGAATGTAGGGCCATCTGGTGTGACCATTGTTATAATTAGAAATGACCTTATTGGCAAGGCCCAAGTTACTACCCCCCTCATGCTGGACTACAAGATCCATGCTGAAAATAAATCATTGTATAACACTCCTCCCTGTTTTGCAATTTACATGTGTGGTTTAGTGTTTGAGGATCTCCTTGATCAGGGGGGATTGAAAGAAAAAGAAAAGAAGAATGTCCACAAGGCCAAAATTTTGTATGATGCAATTGACGAGAGCAATGGATTCTATAGGTGCCCGGTGGAGAAGGCTGTGAGGTCTCTGATGAATGTGCCCTTTACACTTGAAAAGAGTGAGCTCGAGGGTGAGTTTATTAAACAGGCAGCCGCTGAGAACATGGTGCAGCTTAAAGGACACAGATCTGTGGGTGGAGTCAGGGCTTCAATCTACAATGCAATGCCATTGGCAGGAGTGGAGAAACTGGTCTCGTTTATGAAGAGCTTCCAAGAAAACCATTAACCATGTCCAATGGACCCCCTTGATCTCGTTTGATGCTTTTGAGGAATTGAATAAATGACATTTCTGGCCAAGTTTGCAGTGATAGATATAGATCTGCTTTTATATAGATTAGGTATAATGAATTTTCATGTAAGAAGTAAAACCTAGTTGTAATTTTTATACCCATGTTGTTGAAACTGGGTATAGCTCTTCATTTAAAGGATTTTGATCAGAACATACTCGCTGATTAGCCTGATTTGAACATTTTAGAGTGAGTATTAAGAAGTTTGGCCGTGGAAGTATCTGCTCTGAGCTATTATGCTGTGTTATGTGGAAGTCTAACAGATGTATTTACGAATTGTAATACAGTTTGCAAAGCAAGGTATTTGAAGTTTCTTTTATATATTTCATTACTAATGTACTAATGAAATGTTTGATTGGCATGCATTACACTTTTATCTTATTTTCTAATTTGGCTTTTATACTATTGTCAACTTTTGTCACCTGATCAATTGAAAACATTGAACACGATAAATCATATCCTTAACATGTTAGAAAGAAAAAATAAAAGTAATATGTCTGTTTCAAGATGCTAATGCAATGGTAGAATCACTTCGCTTCAGATTCACTTTTCTGCATATTACAGTTGAGCTAATCTTCCCTCGTATGCTTAAGTAACTAGTAGAAGTGAACAATTGATCATGTACAGTCAACAAGGACTGTATGAAAGAACCATTGCAACCTTTAATTAAAATCAACACAGTCTTATAGGCAAAGATCTAAAATCAGGGCATCTGTGCTACTTGAGTTTTCTCAAATGTCTTACAGTCCCCAAAGGAGCTAACGGTACCAACTCACCAAATAGAAATCCCTAAGAGGTTCAAAAAGAATACATTTGCAGATTTATTCATGTGGTGTAGGCCAAAGGACGGTGCTTAAGCCACAAGGTTGCATGATGATGTAGGACTATCCATTTAACAATATACAGTCAATATTTATCAACAACCAGGTGACTGCTAGGAAAGTAGAGTCTAAATAAAGCTTAGCATTCTATATTCTTGTACCACCGTCACGATACACTCATGTCCTAAAATCAGTGCATATATATGGAGAACTCAAAGAAGGATCAAAATCGTAACCTACAGTCTAATGACTGGTAACAAGAAGAAAAGCTTATCCACTAATACAACCCTTTACTTCTATACGAAATGTCAAACAGTGTCCAAGGCAATAAATTCTAGAAGCATATTACCTATTGCAACTATTGTTATATCATTGATTACAAGCTGACTTTTTGAAGAATACTTAATGATAGTTTATAGAGATTTGGGGATGGTGGAGCTTTGCAAGCGAAACAATTAAAGACCCTTCAATTTTGGTTCTTTTGAAATAAATTGGTGAGTTTAGTTAGCACTTAATTTACAACATTTGTGTTAGCTGACATACTTGAATTGGACAAGTTCATATATTTATGGTTGGTGTTAACTATTATGCAATGCAGGAACTACTAGAGGATTTGCGGATGCCATCTGATGCCGATCTAATGAAAATATCAATAACAGACTTCAATAATTCTTCTCTTTCAACAGAAGACTGTTCTCGAGCTCCACATGAGCTTCTAGAGCTTGTGGAATCTATTGACAATGCAAATGGTACAACACCTTTGTTCCACATTTTTGGATTTATCATGTAAACTCAATTCTTGTAAACTTTAACTCTTTATCTCGTTCTCCTATTTCACAACATGCATGCTTAGCTGGTCTATTAGAATCATTTTAGATAAATTGAAAAGGATTATATTGGAGTTTGCTGATCAAAGTTACCTCAGGAAGAAAGGTGCTTTACTCGAGAATTTCTACTTCTATGACATAACTTCAATGGTTCAGAAAAATGTTTGAGCTCCAAGTTTTTAACAGTCTCATCTGAACGCATCACAAATTAGTTTAAATAATTTGCTACAGGCTTGATGTGCCTTGCACACCTATTCCTTATATGTTCCATTAACAGATGCTTATTCTAAGAACCTTATTCTAGAGAGTCTGTAGTTACCTTCAGCTCCATATTTTATTTTAATTTAACATTTATTGAAAGCAAATTGTGAAAAATGGAGTCGTCACTCTTCGTCTATATCTAGCTAGCTGACGATAAATTATCCAATCCTTTGGCCAATACATTATGGAAGATGAAATGAGTAATTTTCTTCTGAATAACATATATGGTTTAAATATTTTGATGATGCTTTATTTTGCATTTTGTTAAAATATAGAGCACTATAAAGCATGTAATGCAGTTATGTAGTTGTCATTTGGTAACTGTTCAACCAATCTATAACCACCACTCTCTATATAATAAACATTGTCACATTTATTTGTGTGTGCATTCAGCCTTCTTTGAATTGTTTCTTCTCTTTGCATATGCTAACATTGGTATTAAAGTGAAGGTTCGTAGTTCGAGGAAGAAAGAAGCCATTTAGTTTGAGGAAGCTCTTGGCGGAAGAGTACAGACAAAGGAGAAGCCTATGGAGGTCGTATAGACCTGGAGCATCTAGTTTGTGAGTTTTTTCGTGCACTGTAGTTGCTAGGGCAATCGCGAGTGCTAAAAGTCGTGATTCGAGGGTGTGAAGTCGTGGTTCAAGGAAAAACACCAATTGTGAGGGTAGACAAGGGCAAATATCGTGAACAATGACATTTTCGAACTTTTTTTTGAAGTAGCACTGTTAAAATCGACTACGAGGGCAGGAGCCCGGTCGTTTTTGCTCAAATTCGTGGGCAGTTTGAAGGGAACGTTCGTGGGAAAAGTCGAATGAGTCAAGACTGTTTTAAGAGGGCAAAACACAATCACATTTGTAAAAAATCGTGAGGAGTTTTTGAGCCTTCGTGGGGAGAAAGAGAAACGACAACAGAGTCGTGGAGATGAGGGCATAAAGTCGTGAGGGTAGAAGCAAAGTCGTGGACGAAACCCCAGTTGCAAATCCAGTTCAAGGGCAACACAGTCGCCAGCAGCAAGCAAAATGTGATTCTGAGCAGTCGTATGAACAGTTCGAGGGCAGAAAGAAAACGTGAGTTGAATATTCCCTAAGGGTTCGAGGGCACAATAATACTCCAAGGGTTCAAATGCAGAATAATATTGTTTTTTAGCAACAAAGGTATTGACCTTGTGCTTTAATTAATTTCATACTATTTGCTAGAGTAACTCATATATTATTTTATTATTTTCGTTACTCTGGAAAAATAAAATGGCAAATAATTCAAACTTGACTTTGCCGGAGACGCAAAAATTAATGGACACTAATTTCAATGTATGGAGCCATAAGATTTTGACTCTTGCAGAATTTCGTGATTGTGATAAAATAATCACGAGTAGTAAAGGTCAACCAATGAAAAACTTTGCAGATTATGAAAAATGTCATAAGGAAGCTTTATTGCTTCTCAAGATGTCGGTGTCGAATGATATGATACCGGAAGTGCGGAATGCAGCAAGCACATTGTGGGCCAGTTTGAGGGATAAATATCAGACGCCAGAAAAGAGTCAGGTTTTATACCTGAAGAATATTTCTTTTCCGTAAAGTTACAAGATGGATTGCTGAATGAGCACTTACTTTAGATGAAAGACCTCCGAGACCAGTTATCTTCCATCAACAAAAAGGTGGACGATGAGGATATGGTGGCTCTGGTTCTGAACAACTTACTTTCTTCGTATGAGTCATTTGTGGAGGCATTCCATTTAATGGCTGAAAGTCAAACTCTCATGTTTGACAAGGTGAGTTCTTACCTGTTGCAAAAGGAGCGGAGACAAATTCAGGTAGAATCTAATTGTGACCAATTAGAGAGTGCTCTTGTCACACAGTCAAAAGGAAAGTGGAGATGTTATTTTGATGAGTCCACTCGGTATCAGGTCACATGCTATTATTGTCACAAGGTTGGGCACCTTTAGAAGGATTGTCGGAAGCGGAAGTTAGATCTTTTGCAACAAAACAAAAAGCCATGCGATGAGGAACATGTGGCAGTAGTTGCAGAAGAACGGGATTCGGATGACGGGCATGCTCTTTAATGTCTTACGACATCATACTCACATGACAGTGGTACTAGTTGTTGGATCATTGACTCTGGTGCATCCACACACTTTTCATGTCGTAGGTTCTGGTATGTTTCGTTTATTGCAAATATATGTTTTGAATTAGTAGTACTAGCTGATGGAGAATCACTTGTAGTAGAAGGGATATGAGATATATGCATTGTATTGAATAATGCTCATAAACTGTTGGTACAAAATGTTAGATATGTGCCTTCTTTACAAAAGAATCTTCTATCTATTCGTCTCCCAATATTTTTGTGGATTTATGTGGTAAGAAGTGTATTGTTTCTGATATGGAATAGAGACGGACGACTGACCTTGGTATTGGGCAAGATGGCCAATATTGGCTTGTTGATCTTGCTACGATCAACATGAATGCACATGTGGAGGACAACTCCACCATACAGGATGTGCAGGAGGCTGCAATGCCTTGGGAGGAAGCCATTCCTCACAGATCTGTTGACTTGGATACAATCAACCTACATGCACTTACTATGGAGGGAGTATCCACTATACCAGATGTACGAGAGGTGGACATGCCTTGGGAGGATGGATTTCCTCATTTTGAAGAACAATTTGTTGTGGATGGAGACTCCACTATTCCAGATGCACTGACGGTGCATGGTGAGATGGCATGCCAAGCCACTGACTCAGAGGTACTTGCTCGAAGGACAGTAGAGCATGAACAATTTGATCATTCTGTTGTGAAAGATCTTTCTCAACAGAGGGGGATAAATGACCAAATAGATAAGACAAAGGAGTTGGTGCTCACTCCTACCACTGCTAAGACAAAGATGGTTATTTCTCCACCCATTACGGAGAAGACTCTGCAATAGGTGGAGAAATAACCATCTCTGTCTTAGCAGTGGTAGGAGTGAGAACCAACTCCTCCATATTATCTATTTGCTCATTTATCCCCCTCTGTTGGGAAAGATCTTTCACAACACAATGAGCAAACTGTTCATGCTCTCTATTGCAGGATAACTGAGTCTCTGTATAGACTACAGCAGGCTACACAAGATTGGAGCAGATTTTTCAATCCACTTCTCTGAGTTTCTGATTCTAGCACTCTGGAGATGGGGCTGACACTCTCAGCCGTTGATGATTCATCATTGGTCAATGAATCACGTAACAAAGAACCAGTGGACCACTTGCCATATCCTTTGTTCACACGACCAAACTTTTGTTTTGCGGTTCTTTTTTATTTGACAACCACAACACAACAATGGACTGCTGATTTCAAAGTACAAACTATGGTACAGTTTGTAGATCTAATGACTAAACATATGGGCTTTAGGACATTTGTAAAGTTTCAGGACAAACTTGGTATTGTTTCTGGTTTAGTCATTAAGAGTGGGTGTTAAAATATAGAGCATTATATAGCATGTAATGCAATTATGTAGTTGTCATTTGGTTGGTAATTGTTCAACCAATCTGTAACCATGGCTTTAGGATATTTGTAAAGTTTCGGGACAAACTTGGTATTGTTTCTGGTTTAGTCATTAAGAGTGGGTGTTAAAATATAGAGCATTATATAGCATGTAATGCAATTATGTAGTTGTCATTTGGTTGGTAATTGTTCAACCAATCTGTAACCATGGCTTTAGGATATTTGTAAAGTTTCGGGACAAACTTGGTATTGTTTCTGGTTTAGTCATTAAGAGTGGGTGTTAAAATATAGAGCATTATATAGCATGTAATGCAATTATGTAGTTGTCATTTGGTTGGTAACTGTTCAACCAATCTGTAACCATCTCTCTCTATGTAATAAGTGCTGTCACACTTGTTTGTGTGTGCATTCAGCCTTCTCTGAATTCTTTCTTCTCTTTGCATATGCTAACACATTTGGCCATAGATTTGAAGCACACTAAGTAATGTCAAGCAGTTGAATTACTTGTGGATTATGAAGGGCTCATATATGAACACATAACCTGTTGAGAGGTTTATAGTGCATGAGTTGACTGAGGGGAATTAGAACTTTTCCCAACTCTTGAGAGCATAATATATAATGGGTCTGTTTCCAGGTCATATTTTATTTTTATTTTTATCTGGGTTTGGGCTGTTCTAATGCTCTGAATCTAGAGACCAACACCCAAAACAATTTGGAAAAGAAAGTGAAAATATTAGTGGTCTCACCATTGTTGGTTTGTCAAAGTGGCAGCCTTCTGCACTTGTGAGATCATCTTCATGATCTGAATTAAAGCCACGTGCCATTACTGGCAGAAGAATGACAAATATATCTAGGAAATATTAATATTTACTCTTGGATAGTTTTGAATTTTAGTTTCTTTTATTGTGTTCTACTCTTTACTTTCTGTCACTGACCATTCTACTTGAAAAAATGCATGCAATGGTCAAATTCAAAACAACTCACAACGTTAACAACTTAAACTATTGCAGTTCTAGTGCAGATGAAGGCCATTGCCAGATTACATCAAAATGACCGCCCCTCCAGATCACATTAGAACGGGTGTCCCTTGAGACACATTACTGAAAAGGCCTAAAATATTTGAATCCTACCATCTTGTCTTCTCTACTAACTTCAAAATCAATTCCAACAAAAAAACTCTTAAGCAATTAAATTCACAGCAATAATGATAGCAATGGTGATGGTTTGAGGTAAAGTCGTGACTCGCAATGCCTTGTGGCAAGTACTGGGCAATAGCTTAAATAATGATCAGAGTGTGTGTTTCACTAATCACAATGCCTCATGGGGATTGCAAACTTTACCAATGGGAGCTCACTTATAGATGAGATCATTTTATGGCGGCTTCAATGATAACATATCCCTTAAATACGAGAGCATACTCTGGGGATTTAATAAGTAGCCATTCAATTAAAGATCAGAGCATATTTCAGGGGATTCGCCAAACCCCATACCTCATATTGGACAATTTGACTATAATTTTCCTCGGCTACACAAATTTTATAACAAAAATTTTACCCAAGAAAGTACCCAGTATATTTAGTCTGGAAAGGTACACAAGCACAGACAAATTTCTCAAGAAGCATTAGTATTGATTACAGCAGATTCTTGTGCATTTGTTGCAGGCATCTTGAGAATTTAGTCAACAATTTTTATTTTCTAACCAATCATATCTATCAATAGGGCAGACATTTCATTCTAAATTAACGATTTTGTCATGTTGAGGTCATAAATGAGTTCTGATGATGTCAAAACCCTTTCTTGGTGATTGTGTATTCCTTTTCTCATATCAGCTGTTAGGCTATCCTTCTGTAGTATGAGCTTTGAATATTCAATTAATGACTTTTTTCTGGAGTGAAGGCCTTCTCGGTGCCATAACAGAAGGGATTGTTTTGCAAATTGTCAGCTATTTAAGTCCACAAATTCTTTCTTTCGATATATGAATTGGAACAAAAGACTAGCTAAATTCCATGTTTATCTAAATTTTTTGGCAGGAGCCAAATAAGTCTGATAGGGAGAAGCACAACTTATCACTGCATCTTTCCCTTTTGGTGTACTAAAATAAGAGTGTAAGAAACCATTTAGAATAGTCTAACAACCCCACCTACATGGTTGTCATAACAAATCATCCAACCAACTTAGCAAATAAGATTAAATATATATAGTAATTTCCTAACATTCCCCTCCTCATTACATAGATTTCCAACACTGGGAGAGACCCAAACACTATATGTGAACTCTTGTAATAGATCAAACTTTCAAACACATTCATAGTGGTAATGGCCTTACAACACATACTAAGTAGGAAACGGCGTCGCTTTAATCTAAACAAACAATTTGTTAACGAGGACAAACACATTATTCAAGAAACACCAACGGATAATGAAGTGGGACACACACTCTAGTCCATATGCTCATGAATGTGTGAAAAGGGACACATCCTGCCGTCCATATGAACAGCATCCTCAAGTGGGATTGGCCACACCCTTTGGTTGGAATGGGCCTCATAGAGAAGTTACAAACCAGGAGTATTAGAATTCGGTCTTTACTACTTCTGCTTGTTGGGTGTTGACCACCTCACTGATCATCTTGTAGGTGACCACTGTCACCGATCACCAACAAGAGTATGGTCATCACTGCCACTGATTGTCTTTAGTTCTTTTGGAATTGGATTGCCATTAAAATAATAAACCAATCTTGGAGTTATTGGCGAACTCAAGATCGGTAAGCAACATCCATCATCAGGGGGTCCTCCAACTTCCTTTGTTTTCAGCTCAACTAGCTAAGTGGACCATAGACCATTCCATGATATACGCTGATGGTTCTGACATCTAACTCCCTGGTACTTATTCTCATTCATGAGTAGGGTTTCTGCACCACTGCCCTCACAATTGAAAATCCTGTATGGCGTTGGGTACTACCAAGTCACTGACCATGCACGCATATACAGTTGGATAAATCTTTTATTACAAACAAACATGTTTTATTTACCATTTATCAAAAATCAATTTAATTTTTGAATCATAAGGCTTCAATGAGCAATCCTTTTAATAGGCGGTCAATTATGAACCTACTGGACAATTTTCAGCGAAAAAATCCTTTCTGGTTTTGAAGTTATAGAATTTTCCATAAACCTTTGGGCAAGTTTAATACTTAAAAACCACAACCAATCAAATCTACAACACTATAAAATCTGGAGCAAAATCCTTTAATTGGGTACTTTATGGTTGACATTAGACACACTCGGCAAATTTTGAGGGACAGACTCCCTGGCTTGGCAGATAGACAATTAATATGATTCCTCCAGGAAAATATATATTATATATATATTGGTAAGGAAAACCATATAAAATATTTTAGGCCTTTTTCAAGACTTATAAGCTAATGAAGCCGTAGATTTTCATGTCTATAAAACTACTATAAAAACTTTCATAAAGAAAAGCTTCTATGCTGGGTGCTTAATTCTCTTTATAAAGGTGCTCAACTTTTCTCTTACTCTTGCCTCACATCATTGCTGCATTTGTTTATTTATTTCAGGTGTCTTGCTCTCTTCAAATCAAACCAGAAACAGCAACTCTCCCCCCTTCCAAATGCCCACACTTCTACTTTTGTTACTGAAATGCCTCTTCACATTGAGCAAGAAAGCTGTCACATTTTTGTAGTTGTATGGCTGCATATACTCTTCTGTTGGGTGCACCTTTTCTGAGCTGAAAATTTACAAATTATAACACCGTTTGCAAGTCCCAACACCTCTTATGCTTGCAACATGACTTTCACAAATCTGCTGTTTGAAAAAAACAAAAAAACAAAGACAAATGATGGACTATTCGACTTGTATGCATACGGACATCTCAGCAATCTGGCTTTGATTAAAATGCCCTAATATGGGTTGTTTTTAAATTTATTTTATGTTGTTGCCTTTGAAAATCGATCTTAAACACCACCTCTTTTAAGCAATGTCGCTCTCAAATTTTGTTTAACTCCCTCTGTTGATTCCAATACCTCCCTTCCGTGTTAGTACCTGCTTGAAAGAAAGAAATTATATCAATATCTGCAAATGACCAAAAGTAGGTCAATAGGACTCGAAGGAAACAACCAGTTAGCAATAGAAAGTTCTGGGAAAAGAGAATCCTAGAGGTGAACCGACAAAGTAAAGTACATAAGACAAAATAGAGTAGTATGCCATTGACATAGGTGGCAAAGAAACCACTACAAATAGTAATGAGGGGCGAACAGAAGCCCCAAGAGCAAGACGCCAATGAAGACTGGACGCAAATTTCATCAAATGTCTCTGTCTGTGCCTCAAAATAGAGCAGTGTACCAATAACACAAGTAGCAAAGAAACTGCTACAAATAGTAATGAGGGGTGAACAAAAGCCCCAAGAGCAAGTGCCAATGAAGACTGGAGGCAAATCTCATAGAGAGAAATAAGGAATATCTTAATGAAAAGACAGCTTGAGGAAAGTTCGGTTTGGGTCATAGAAAGACAGCCATTGTCCTACATCTAACTTAATGTGAGTTAATGAATCAGTTCAAACCTGCTAGTCTGAAGGCACTCCACATAGCTTCTTCATGCTCTTGTATACCAAATATGCATAGGCGAGCTGCTTCCTTCCCATATACTTGCCACAAAAGCCTTTCCAGTATTGTTCTTTCTCAAGAAGTCCTGATACTAGAGACCAACACCAAAACAATTTGGCAAAGAAAGTAGAAATATTTAGTGGTCTCACCATATTTTGGTTTTCAAAGTGGTCAGCCTTCTGCACTTGTGAGATCATCTTCATTTGACTCTGAATTAAAGCCACGTTTCCATTACTTGGCAGAAGAATGACAAATATATCTAGGAATATTATTTAAAATATTTACTTTACCTCTTGGATTAGTTTTGAATTTTAGGTTTCTTCTTATTGTGTCTACTCTTTTACTTTCAGTCCTGACTTCTACTTGAAAAAATGCATGCAATGGGTCATATTCAAAATCAACTCACAACGTTAACAACTTAAACTATTGCAGTGTCTAGTGCAGATGAAGGCCTTGCCAGATTACATTCAAATGACCGCCCCTCTCCAGATCACATTAGAAGGTGTCCTTGAGGACCATTACGTGAACAGGCCTAAAATTTGAATCCTATAACCATCTTGTGTTCTTCTCTACTAACTTCAAAATCAATTCCAACAAAAAAACTCTAAGCAATTAAATCACAGAAGCAATAAATGATAGCAATGGTTATGGTTTTGAGGTAAATCGTTGACTCGCACTGCTTTGTTGCATCGTACTATGGGCCAATGCTTAAATAATGATCAGAGTGTGTGTTTCATCACTAATCCATGCCTCATGGGATTTGCAACTTTACCCCAATGGGAAGCTCACTTAATAGATGAGATCATTTATGGCGGCTTCACTTCATGATAACATAAATCCCTTACTACTAGAGAGCATACTCTGGGGATTTAATAGTAGCCATTCATTAAAGATCAGGTAGCATACTTTCCAGGGGATTTCTGCAACCCCATACCTCTAGTTGGACAATTTGACTTATATTTTCCTCGGCTACAAGAATTTTATAACAAAAATTTTACGCCAATAAAGTACAACCGCATTATATTAGTCTGAAAGGTACACCACACAGACAATTTCTCAACGAAGCATTAGTATTGATTACACAGCCATTCTTGTGCAATTTGTGCTTGGCTCTCTGGAATTTTAGGTCAAACAATTTTATTTTCTAACATCATATCTTCAATCGGGCAGACATTTCCTTCTAATTACGATTTTTCATGTTGAAGGTCTAAATGAGCTTCTGAGGATGTCAAAACCCTTAGTTCTTGGTGATTGTGTATTCCTTATTCTCATATCCGCGTTTATGGCTTCCTTCTGTAGTATGAGCTTTGAATATTCAATTAAATGACTTTTTTCTGGAGTGAAGGCCCTTATCGGTCATACAGAAGGGATTGTTTTGCAAATTGTCAGCATTTAGTCAAACACAAATTTCTTTCTTTCGTATATGAATTGGACAAAGACTACTAAAGTTCCATGTTTATCTAATTTTTTTGGCAGAGCCAATAAGTCTGATAGGAGAAGCACATGGCACAACGTATCACTGCATCTTTTTTTCCCTTTTGGTGTACTAAAATAAATTGTAACGACAACCATTTACGAATAGTCTAACAACCACCTACATGGTTTTCATACAAATCCTCCAACCACTTAGCCAATAGATTAAATATTATATAATTTCCTAACATTCCCCTCCTCATTACATAGATTCCAACACGGGAGAGCGACCCAAACACTATTGTGAACTCTTGTACTCAGATCAAACTTTCAAACACATTCATAGTGGTAACTGGCCTTACTACACATACTAAGTAGGAACGCGTCGCTTTTAAATCTAAACAAACAATTTGTTAACGAGGACAACACTTATTGCAAGACAACACCAACGTATAATGAAGTGGGACACACACTCTAGTCCATATGCTCATGATGTTGAAAAGGGCCCATCCGCCGTCCATATGAACAGCATCCTCAAGTGGGATTGGCCACACCCTTTGGTTGGAATGGGCCTCATAGAGAAGTTACAAACATGAGTATTAGAATTCGGTCTTTACTACTTCTGCTTGTTGGGTGTTGACCACCTCACTGATCATCTTGTAGGTGACCACTGTCACCGATCACCAACAAGAGTATGGTCATCACTGCCACTGTTGTCTTTTTCTTTTGGAATTGGATGCCCTTAAATAATAAACCAATCTTGGAGTTATTGGCGAACGTCAGATCGGTAAGCAGACTCCATCATCAGGGGGTCCCTCCAACTTCTTTGTTTTCATTCAGCTCAACTAGCTAGTGACCTAGACCATCCATGAATATAGCGCTGATGGTTTCTGACATCTAACTCCCTGGTACTTATCTCCTTCATATAGTCAGGGGTTTCTGCACCACTGCCCTCACAATTGAAAAGCCTGTATGGCAGTTGTTGTACTTACCAAGGTCACTGACCATGCATGTCACGCATAACCGTGGATAAATCTTCTTAATATCAAACAAACATGTTTTATTACCATTTTATCAAAAACAATTTAATTTTTGAATCAGACGGCTTCATGAGCAATCCTTTTAATAGGCGTCAAGTTATGACTCTCTGGACCATTTTCAGCGAAAATCCTTTCCTTGTTTTGAAGCTTACGAGAATTTTCCATAAACCTTTGGGCAAGTTGTAATACTTAAAAACCACAACCAATCAAATCTACAACACTATAAATCTGGAGCAAAATCCTTTAATTGGGTACGTTATGGTGACATTAGACACAACTCGGCAAATTTTGAGGGACGAACTCTGGCTTGGCAGAATAGACAATTAATATGATCCTCCAGGAAAATATATATATATATATATATTGGTAAGGAAAACCATATAAAATATTTGTAAGGACCTTTTTCAAGACTTATAAGCTAATGAAGCGTAGATTTTCATGTCTATAAAACTCTATAAAAACTTTCATAAAGAAAGCTTCTATGCTGGGTGCTTAATCTTCTTTTATAAAGGTGCTCAACTTTTCTCTTAACTCTTGCCTTCACATCATTGCTGCATTTGTTTATTTATTTCAGGGTCTGCTCTCTTCAATCAAACCAGAAACAAGCACCTCTCCCCCCTTCCAAATGCCCACACGTCTACTTTTTTGTACTGAAATGCCTTTTTCACAAAGCTGTCCACATTTTTGTAGATGTATGGGCTGCCATATATTCTTGCTTGTGGGTGCACAGCTAGAGCCTTTTTTCTGACCTGAACCAAATTTCAAATTACAATATAAACACAACAGACGAAAACACACCGGTTTGGCAAGTACCCCCACCCCCTCTTTTCAATTCTTGCAAACACGTCGCTTCCACTAATCTAGTTGTTAATGAAAAAAAGAAGAGAGAAAAAACAAATGGACTTTTCGCTTGTATTCATAAATACGACATCATCAGCACTCGGCTTATGAAAAAGCCCTTAAATGGGTTGTTTTTAACTTTTGTCGTTGCCTGTCTTTTGGAAATTCGAATCGATTTAAAAACAACCACTCTTTTGAGCAATGTCCCGCTCCTAAATTATTAAAATCCCTTCTACTAGAAATGTCATCCCTCTACACTGATTCAATGCCTCCCTTCCCATTCTCAGCTATTGCGTGAAAGAAAGAAATTATAATTAGTGTCACAAAATGACAAAGTAGGCAATGGGACTGGAAGATACAATAGTTAGCAATAGAAAGATCTAGGAAAAGAGAATCTAGAAGCAAAATAACAAAAAGTACATTAAGCCAAATAAAACAATGATGCCACTACATAGGTGGGTAATGAAATCAATACAAATAGCAATAGAAAGAATCTAGGAAAAGAGAATCCTAGAAGCAAAAATAACAAAAAGTACATTAAGACAAATAAAACAATGAGCCACTAACATAGGTGGTAAATAGAATCAATACAAATAGCAATAAAGGGCGAGCAAGAGCCCTAAAGCATATTCTGATGAAAACCAAAAAGGAAATCTTGACTAATTTGTCTGCATGAAGTGGAGGAATCATTTGGGCCATCATCGGCTGCCATGTAAGATTTGACAATGTTGGGCGGGGAGTATCCAAGGTTAGACGGGCTAGGCCGGGTGATCCTAGGAGGAAGCAAAGCACTTCCTCTAGAATCTCTTCAAACATCCTGGGTCGGTGTAGCTCTCGCACTAGAAAAGAAACTTGTAGTATGAGTCTATCCCTATGGTTTGGGGGGCATCTGGTAAGTAGTAGATCCATGTTTCCGAGAAGGAGAAGGGACGCGTTGATGAGGGAGCAGAGCCATGAGGTTGAGGGGGTTTAGGATGGGGGGTTTGAGTACTCCGAGTAGCAATGGTGTGTTGAGAGAAGTGTTGCTTGATTGATCTATCAACGCTAATACGTGAAGTACTAGTGTCCAAAGGGCTCTTAGTGTTGCCTATTGCCTGGGTGGGATTGAGAAAAGAGGTGATCAACAAGGGGACTCTAGAGCCTCTAGACCCCTCTTGTAGGGATCTACATTGGAGGAAGATAAAAAGCTGAACAATGTCAGTTTGGATAACAGAAGATAGTAGATAGAGTGTTTGCTGAGTTCCTGTAGATGTGCTATCTTCCGCAGGATCTCACAGTAAATGGAATATCTAAAAATGAAGCATTTCTTAGTCTCCACCTTCTAGTGAGCACAAATACGATATATTCGGTCTTGTCGGTGAATGTGATGATTCGTTTCTACTTGTAATTGGTGAGAGCACACTCTCATCTGGTCAAGGATAAATCTGAAGCCATGGGACCAATGGCATTAGCGATAGTGACGGTGATGAATAATACCATCGACCACTTGTAAGAAATGTTTGGCATAAAAAGCAAGCTCGAGGCCAAGTGGCTCAAGGGAGGAGATTCAAGTGGTCTATATATATTGTTTGTAGATGTTCTCTTAGGAAGCTTTGGTGATGGTGTCCTTTGTGGGAAGGAGCCTGGGGGGCATCAAGGGAGTACATGAGAGGGGGTAGCCTATCAATGGAGACGCCAATAGAAAAAGGAGCAACCGAGCCTCAAAGTACCAACAATGCCAGTTTGGTGGGGACCAGTAAACAATCCTCTCTAAAGAAAAAAGAGCTAAGTATGAACATCTCTCATGACTTGAAGCTGAGGTCCCTAAGGATCTGAGTTTGTGGATGTAAAATGTAATCCTGAAGATAGTCTCAAGGTGCAGATGGGCGCAAAGTTCAGCTTGGATGATGCATTGAGGAATTGTCAGCTTGCAACAGATCTTGCACTATAGCAATCTTCTCAATACGGGCCTA
This sequence comes from Taxus chinensis, assembly GCA_019776745.2. Taxonomy (NCBI): domain Eukaryota; kingdom Viridiplantae; phylum Streptophyta; class Pinopsida; order Cupressales; family Taxaceae; genus Taxus; species Taxus chinensis. The sequence goes on along the minus strand of CM034154.1, from coordinate 700,138,640 downwards.
GTCAACGGTTAACAAACTAGGTCCCCGAACGTACAAACCACATAAAATTGTAGGCTTGATAATTGTAACTAAAAGGCGTAAGTTGGAAGGGATGTCTTGGAAGTGGATTTGAAAACATTGGTGCTCTAGGATGGAAAGAGAAGTATACCCATTGTTGTACAAAATTTTAAAATAAAAAATAATGTAAAGCTCATATTGTCATTTCAGATCATTATGATTTTTGGGACGTTTCAAGGTGCTTATCTTGAATTTGTCACATACTTCCGCCCATTGAAGGGTTCCACACGACTTGATCACCTTCTCCGCAAATTTCCCTGTCTGGTAATGGATGACCTCAATCTAGCCGCACCATTGCATTGGGCTCGAATAAACTTGAAATTGAAATAAATTTGGGAAGGACATATTGTACTCTTGTAGTGTAAGATTGTTTTCGGAAGCCACTCATTTCTATTTGAAAATAAGTCTATGTATAAATCTAATTAAATTTCACTTTGGAAGCTCCAATCACTTAACAAACTTACAAAGCCTATATGTATAATTCTATATGAAGAGAAAGGTTGTGTAGATGATAAAAGTAGTAAGGCATAGATCAAAACGTTTACTGGCTAACCATACCTTGATTGTATTTTATTACAAAGACATAAAAAAAATCAAGAGTGATATATGAATACAAATTTTTTTTTGAGCACAAATGTGGATAGTGGACTAGCATAGACTATTATTCGTAATTAAAAAAAAATTATTTATGTATTTCTAATATATATAATTTTATATATTATTTTAATAACCGTCCCCTAGCCATCCCCCCACCGTCCCTAAAACTTTGTTCCACATTCTCGCTGTCTTGGAGTCTTAGGTAATAATGGTTGTACCCCTTGCAATAGCGCAAGTGAAAGACATGCTTAATGCTAAAGGATGGACTAGAAAATTGGATTCCCAAGTAGGTGTAGGCTGATGCAATCTCTAGAAGTTCCCTTTTGTAGAAAAACTGGAATTTTGAGAGAGAGTGCTTGGACGTATTATAAATCATTACCTTAGTTTTACTAAGGTTGATTGCAAGATGTCAGAGATCAAAAAAATGAGCAAGGGTATCAAGTTATCACTGTAATCCCCCGACAAAGTGAAATAGGAGAACAACATCATCGATAAAATAAAAAAGATAGCTATAATCACCTCATGAAAAATACAACCGTCATCTAAATGGGTATGTTGTTGAAGAAACTCCTCTAACTTGTCAATGTAAATGATGAATAGGGTTGGAGAGAGAGGACACCTTGTTTGACCCCAATGGTGCTCTTCACAAAGTCAAAGAAACTATGAGAAGTACACAATTGTCCAATAACTATCTCATAAAGCTTCCAAGCGGCGGTAATTAGAGAATCTGGGATGCCAATATTTCACAACTTTTGGAAAATGCAGGTGTCTCAAATCCAAGTCAAAGGCCTTTCTAAAATCAATAAAACAACAAAAAACTTTAGAAGACCTATGACGAGCTTCCTCAATAACAACTCGGAGTGTAAAGATGCAGTTAGTTGTCTGATGGTCCTTCATGAAGTTAGCCTACCCCCGACTATGAGATTATTCCTTTCCCAAGTATTATGACACCTGCATATTGAATACTATGGCATAAAGTTTGCCAAATGTATGCCCAATCATAATGGTCTTGTAGTTGCTAGGGGTAGAGATATCCCTAGATTTACGAATAGGCTGAATGATATGTTGGGATCACGAGTGAGGAAAACTTGAGAACACCACATCACTAAAGAGCGTGGCAAGGGGATGGGCCAGTGAATCCACAACATATTTGATGAATTCAACTTGGAGACTTTCACAATTTGTTACCTTTTTGGTGCACCACTTCAAAATAGCTCTGTTGACAGAAGAAGTGGAGAAGGAAGAAGAGGATGGTGGAGGAGTGGGGGTAGTGACAACAAAGTGGCTTGGAATATCGTAGAGGGATCTAGCATAGGATACCCATTCGTCAGGGGTGATGTCACAAACTATGCTTTTTCTCGGGAGAAGGTTACGACAAAAGGTCTTAGGTGAGTGGTGGAGATCAATAAGGAGTGCAAACGGTCTAGATGCAAAAAACTCTCGTTCCTTACCTTGTAGAAGATAACAATACTCCCTACAGAGGTTGGGCATAGAGGGAGGGTCATGGGCTAGATAAGATAAGATAAAATAAATTTATTAATGTCCAATGAATGACCACAAAGTAGGTCAAAGGGACTGCAGATAACACAGTGAGCAAATACAAAGTTGGAGAACCAAAAGGTTCCCGAGAAAGAAAAGTACAAAGCCAAAGATGTTGGCAGAACCGGAAAGGGCAAACCCCCGAAGCCAAAACCGAGGGTGGAAATGCAAATGAGAAGAAGGAAGGGGGAGATGGCCAAGGAAGACGACTAGGGAGAAGCAATGAAGAAAGTCTATTAGGCTAGAGAAAATCGAAGTCTTTGATGAAGGAATTTACACTCATCATCATACCACTGGTTCATGGGGCAAGACCCATGGCGGGAAGGGGATTTGAGTAGTGTATGGTGTGAGGACAAGAGTCAAGGGCAACGTTCAAAAGGGTTTGATGTAAGAACTCATACATGAAGTTGCCTGAGGGAAGAGAGAGGGAGTAGAATGTAGACATGAGAAGGTAGAGATGGGCAACATAGTCAATGGTGTAGTCATCATCAAAGTGGATTGTGTCATGTCTAATTCTTGGGGGTGGGTGCAAAGGTGAAGGGGTGGCATGGGAGAATCAATGTGAAGGGCGAACGTTAAGATGGCATGGTCAACAAGTGGTAATGAGGAGAAATAAGGAAGCCACAAATGTGGGGGATGAGGGATCTGTTGGTGAAAACATGGTTCACAACACTCGCACCACCACTATTGGGAAAACAAGTGAATCTACTAGAGTCATGGAAGCGAGGAATCCCGTTGAGAATGTTGAGGTTCCAAGATTCACCCAACTGAAGAAGGTGTCTCACATAGTTCATGACCGTAGAATTCCTATCAGCAAAGGTTCTCTGTAGACCAAACTCCTCTAGATCCAACTCATGAAGGCACAACTCATCTTGTCCAAGATCATGAATAGGCATTTGGAAGTTCCCTGTACGGGCATTAAAATTGCCCAAAAGAATTATATCACCAACATTGGACTACTGAGAGATTTCTTGATAGAGGTTAAGGCATGGATCCCAATTACTGTGAATGACGAATAGAGATGCGGCGGGAGGGGGGTAGGGAAACGCTTTCAAATGCGAAGTATAATTCAAAGATTTCGTGAAACACTTGGCAGCCAACCAAAAATGCGTAGTGCATTGTGGCAAACAGTTGATGATCAGTTCAAAATGTCCAAAACTTTGGTAAAATGTGACAGAAATAGCCATGAAATCTGTTTGGAAACTGTACATAATTTGCAAATCGCAGTTAGGAAGATTTACAATTCTCAAAAATTAAATTATTTGAAGCCTACACCAAGAAATCTGAATGGGATCTGCAAATCGTAGATTCGGTGTTTCTAAACCTCTACAAACTACAAAATCTGTCAAGCCTGCTCAACACCTGTACGAAATCTGTCAAAACCTGCTCTAAACTTGCTTTCAAAATGCCTCCTTCACTCCAACACTCTTGTCTAAACACACACACAAAAACAAATCTGACACACAACAAACTCTTCTTCGTATTAAAATTATATAAACATAAATACATATTTATACTAGCTTGACATACTATTGTTTAGGATGTGAATTCCTATCTAATACCTTTAATATCTCAACCTCCCCTATTTTATGTGAACAACTATTTCGAATAGTTTAACAACCCCGCCTACATGGGTGTCATAACAAATCGCCAAACATACTTAGCAAATAGGATTGAACAACAAATATTTAATCCTATCCTACTATAGTGTAATAACTAATTTCTCAATGGTCATAGAGGCCTTACGTTTAATGACTCAATAACCCAAACATTCTAGCTTAGGATTCTCATTTCTCAGAGAGTGACTAGATTCTTATCCTACAGAAGAGTTTATTTTGTAGGAGATTCTATCTTTAACTTTCTGGTTTGCCTTCAACAAATTTCAAGGATTATATTTCTAGAAATAATCAAGCCTCCTGAAATTCACATTTTCTCCTCACAAATATCTCTCAGATTACATCACCCTTCACTTTTTCACAAATAGGTGCTGAAAAACATTCCCTAACATTCTTATTTTCAAACCCAACGATTGCTTTATTTTGTAACTGTAGTTAGTTGGATGTATTTCCTAAGCGAAAGGACTGCATCTTATATTACATCAAAGAACATGAAAGCTACAACTTTTGAGCAACATTGATGCCTAGGAAGTCTCATCCTACGAAAGCTAAAAATGCAGAAATTTGAGCTCATCCACGAGCAACAAGTCTACATCCTTTGGGAAACACCTGTCTCAGGGATGGGGGAATGGAGTTTCCGGAACATATTACTCTTTCTCAGATGTTGGGGACAGCGGAGGGACGACTATTAAAATAATATATGAAAATTAATATTTAAATATTTTAACTTTGTTCAATAAATTATAAGGTTTAAAGTTAAACTCTATATAAAGTTTGTCAGGGTACTTTCAGGATTAGAGTTCAATGTTGTAAAAATAACAGTATTGTTTTTTTGCAAACGTGTTTGTTTTAAAATTAAAAACTCGGGGATGACTCCTCCTGGTCCCCCCCGCCCCACACCACGTTCAGGATGTCACTAGAATGTAGGAGACACTAAACACTAGTTTGTACCGTATATATATATATATATATTATATATATATATATATATATATCTGGGGCTGCTAGATATCTTAGTGGAGTATGGATATGGCTCGACCCTATATAGATAGATAGATGGTCCCATCTATCGAGAAGAGATCTGATTTGGGCGGCCAAATATCTATGTAGGGCGGGTGGATCATGCTCCGCTAGCAGAGCCCCCTACCCTATAGAGAGATATGGCGCAACACCATATCTTAACAGATGGATGATGGATGATGAATTTAGACCCCGATTATATCACATAGATAATGGATGGATACGTGCATGACCTGACCATAGATCTCTATAGGGACAACATTACATTGATATCACATATATAATGGATGGAATAGATGATGTGTACCGGATGATTGATCCATCGTCTCTTGTGTCGATGTATGCGTGCCCATCCATCCGCCCATCCCTATCCCCCATATAGTTAGATAGAGATAGGGGAGAAATGACTTTCCGCCATCTCAACTATTCTGTAACCAACTATATAACTAATCTACCCCCATAGCATATGGAGTATCTGGGGCATATATCTAGAGGGGGGGGGGGCACCCCCCCCTAGATATATGGGTGAGTGCATCGATCCGATCAACCCATTCAAGCTTCAACCCATTCCCTTGCCCCCCCACCTCGAACTATCTTAGAGTTCTAGATAGGGCCCATCAGTCCATATAAATAGGGGAGGGCCTATATATATATTGCGTATTGTATATTATTGCCGATTCTAAGGCTACATACTAATAATTAGGTGGGATATGTCATATGTTTTGGGATTGCACCCTAGAGATATTATAAATACCCAGCTACAATTGGTGTAGATGGCATATATATATATATATATATATATATATATATATATATATATATATATATATATATTTTGGGTCCTTCGTGGATTTCACATATTAGACTCTTGGTCTATTACAAGTATTAGAGCATAGATAGGCTCTTGTCATTTATCTTGGACCTTTGTGGTTTGACTTCTGGTCTATGGCAGAAATTATTTAAAATTGTGCCCATACTTTTTCAAATTTTAATGGCTATTTTGACCAAAACCCACTCGACACTCGCTTGACACCCAATTGGCATCAACCCACCTTGACATGTGAAGAGGCTTGACATTTGAAAATATACGAGATATGGAGACACGAGATAATATACGAAGAGTCACGTGAGCCACATAATACAAAAATTCATAAGACACGAAGGGATTTATTGAACTGGCCCAGAGTAAGGAAGACAGCTGAGAGTTAGATGTCATAGTCTAATACATGTTTTTGAAAATGAAGATGCAAAACTTCGGTGGAATGTGTGTGTGTACAAATTTTCTGGTGGATGCAATCACAGTGGTCAAATTGACCATAGAGACAGTCAAGAGTCAAAGAATGCCTCTTACTGATCTCCAATTGTACCTAGCAGTCAGTAGCTAAAATAGTAAAAGAATACCTCTTGCTGATCTCAAATTGTACCTAGGAGTCAGCAGGAAAGGTCTGAAACAGTGAAATCTTCTTGCTTATGTCATTACACAGATTCCCAAACAGTTATCTCTTTCATCGCCTCATGCTTTATGTGAATCTGTGGGAGCATGTATTGCTCATATGATGTTCTTTATGAGGTAATAGAACGGTTTATAATTTTTGAATGCATTTCATGAGGCTGACCTGGCTACCAGTTGCCCCAGTGAGAAAAATACAATTATTTAATGCTGCACTCTAGACTGCACGGAAATGCCCTGGGGGTCCTCGTACCAGCCTGGAAACGTACCAGGTATTGGTACGAGGACTGGTACTCTCTGGGTACAGCTGGAAACGTTTCCACAGAGACAGGGTATGCTATGGGTACGGTTTTGCCACACCCGTAGCGTACCCTGCCTCTGTGGAAACGTTTCCAGCCGTACCCAGAGCCTCTACACTTATTTTTTAAAAGACAACTCAAAAAAACTTAAAAAATATGCGCTTTTTTTAATTTTAAAGTTGAAACTTGAATGTATTATGTTATTTACTATCATGTTTTGAACATTATGAATCAATACAAACTCAAGGCTCAATTCTCAAAGTATAATTTATATACATATCTATATTTCAAAATGGAGTCAAATTCCATTAAAGACGTTTAAACTGCACTGTTTGTATACATATTTATATACATATATATTTATATATATATTTTGCACTATTTGTATACATCTATATTTATATACATATATTTTTATATATATATGATTGCATTGTTTTCTCTGAGCGAAAATGAAATTAATTTTTTATGGCGTTGGCTGCAGGTTCTTGTGATGGCAAGGCTGTGCTTCCCTCGCAGCCTTGATCACCCCTAGACTGCAGCAACTACTTGCACTTACTGTTTCTCTACAGTTAAATGTCTTTAATGGAATTTGACTCCATTTTTGAATTATAATATATATATATAATGTACCCAAAAGCGTACTGTACCCGAGATTTTTAAAATTTTGCCATTTCAGCGTACCAAAACTGTACCCGTACCCGAACCTGTACCTGTATCCGTGCAGTCTAGGTTGCACTTAATTCCTAGTTGGTCTGAGGAGAGAAAATGAAATTCTCATATTCAGTTATTCAGATTCTTCAAATAATAATGGGCTGGATGATGTCACACATGATGTCATAAATAATGTTTACTACTTATGTATGGTCTGGACTCTGGATACTTCATCGTCTTCACCTGTAAACTGTACCCCCTTAGCTTGAACATATAATTGATGGCTTCCTTATGGAGGTAGGTCTAGCCTGGGCCATAACGGCCTCTGTTCTTTTTTTATCCTTTTGTCTACTTATGGTATTTGGATGTGTTATCTAGCCATTTTGGGACTTGGTTATATTGCCTGATGTATAAAAAGCATTTGTAATTTGCAAAGCAAAATGTTGCCTGATTTTTTTTTTATCTTGTAATTTCTTTGAATGCAATTTCAGTGTGTATATTTATGTGTATATACACATAGACATCTACCTGCATCAGGTCAATAGTTAATCAGTGGACTGTGTGATCAACAGCACCAGATTCCAGTCAAACAGCAGCAAGTTCAGATCAAACAGTAGCGGATTTTGATCAAACAGCAGCCAAATCAGTCAACAAGTTACTGCTCAGCTATATGGCGGTTCTCTGATGGCATGGACTGCACTGGCATCAGCAGTGTGGACTGTGCTCTAATCTTCTGTTGTGTCTTCCAACTCTTAAATGGTCAATGGAGAGAGAAATTGGCTTCCACTGTACATTTAATGAGATCTATTTATGTGTCTTTAATGAATTAAATGAGGTTTATTGGGGCTATGGCATTGGTTGGCATAGTCAGATGTTCAGGTGTCATTCATGCAGTCAAAATGGCCAGGTCTTTCACAAGAAACTAACCAATCATATCTATCAATAGGGCAGACATTTCATTCTAAATTAACGATTTTTTCATGTTGAGGTCATAAATGAGTTCTGATGATGTCAAAACCCTTTCTTGGTGATTGTGTATTCCTTTTCTCATATCAGCTGTTAGGCTATCCTTTTGTAGTTTGAACTTTGAATATTCAATTAATGACATCTTTCTGGAGTGAAGGCCTTCTCGGGGCCATAACAGAAGGGATTGTTTTGCAAATTGTCAGTTATTTAAGTCCACAAATTCTTTCTTTTGATATATGAATTGGAACGAAAGACTAGCTAAACTCCATGTTTATCTAAATTTTTTGGTAGAAGCCAAATAAGTCTGATAGGGAGAAGCACAACTTATCACCGCATCTTTCCATTTTGGTGTTACTAAAATAAGAGCTTACCTCTGCCTTATTGATGTTTGAAAACATATTGCAAAGCATCAGAGCATATATATATATATAAAGTATAATATTTGATCTGCTACTTCAAATTTTCATAGAAAGTCAATACTTTCTCACTTTTAGATTTGGTCAGAGATAAACACTTGCAATATAACAAAAAAAACATCTGACACACAACAATATTGTAAGTATATAAACACAATTACTTATTTATACTAGCTTCACATCCTATTATTTAGAATGTGATTCCTCCTATGATATCACAACCTCTCATATTCTATGTAAACAATCATTTAGAATAGTCTAACAACCCCGCCCACATGGTTGTCATAACAAATCATCCAACCGACTTAGCAAATAAGAATAAGATTCAATATATATAGTAAATTCCCAACATTCCCCTCCTTATTACATAGATTTCCAACACTGGAAGAGAACCAACAGTATATGTGTACTGGAACACTCTTGTAATTCATCGAACTTTCAAACACACTCATAGTGGGAATGGCCTTACAACACATATTAGGTAGGAAATGACCTCGCTTTCATCTAAACCAACAATTTGTTAACGAGGACAAACACATCATTCAAGAAATACCAACGGATAATGAACTGGGACATACACTCTAGTCCATATGCTCATGAATGTGTGAAAAGGGACACATCCTGCTGTCCACATGAACAGCATCCTCAGGTGGGATTGGCCATACCTGAACCACTGTTCCTTTGGTTGGAATGGGCCTCACAGAGAAGTTACAAACCAAAAGTATTAGAGTCGGGTCTTTACTACGTCTGCTTGTTGGGTGTTGACCACCTCACTGATCGTCTTGAAGGTAACCACTCTCACCGATCACCAACAAGAGTATGGTCATCACTGCCACTGATTGGCTTTAGTTCTTTTGGAATTGGATTGACAATAAAATAATAAACCAATCTTGGAGTTACTGACGAACTCAAGATCGTTAAGCAACATCCATCATCCTGGGGTCCTCCAACTTCCTTTGTCTTCAGCTCAACTAGCTAAGTCGACCATAAACCATTCCATGATATACACTGACGGTTCTGACATCTAACTTCCTGGTATTTATCTCATTCATGAGTTGGATTTCTGCACCCCCACCCTCACAATTGAAAATCCTTTATGGGCGTTGGGTACTACCGAGTCACCGAACATGCACCCATATGCAGTGGATAAATCTTTTATTACAAACAAACATGTTTTATTTACCATTTTATCAAAAAACAATTTAATTTTTTGAATCATAAGGTTTCATGAGAAATCTTTTTAATAGGTGTTCAAAGAAGGGTATTATGAACCTACTGGACAATTTTCAGCTAAAAATCGGAATCCTTTCTGGTTTCAAAGTTATAGAATTTTCCATAAACCTTTGGGCAAGTTTTAATACTTAAAAACCACAACCAATCAAATCTACAACACTATAAAATCTGGAGCAAAATCCTTTAATTGGTTAGTTTATGGTGACATTAGACAACTCAGCAAATTTTGAGGGACACACTCCTCCTGGTTTGGCAGATACAGAATTAATATGATTCCTCCGGGAAAATATATATTTTGTAAGGAAAGCCATATAAAATATTTGTAAGGCCTTTTTTAAGACTTACAAGCAAATGAAGCCCTAGATTTCATGTCTATAAAACTAGTATTAAAACTTCATAAAGAAAAAACTTCTATGCTGGTTGCTTATCTTATTTTATGATGGTGCTCAACATTTCTCTCACTCTTACCTCACACCCATTGCTGCAGGTGTCTTGCTCTCTTCAAATCAAACCAGAAACATCACTCTCTCCCCTTTCCAAATGCCCACACCTCTACTTTTGTTGCTGAAATTGCCTCTTCACATTGAGCAAGAAAGCTGTCACATTTTTGTAGTTGTATGGCTGCATATACTCTTCTGTGGGGTGCACCTTTTTCTGAGCTGAAAATTTACAAATTATAACACTGTTTGCAAGTCCCAACACCTCTTATGCTTGCAACATGCCTTTCACAAATCTGCTGTTTGAAAAAAACAAAAAAAACAAAAACAAATGATGGACTATTCGACTTGTATGCATACGACATCTCAGCAATCTGGCTTTGATTAAAATGCCCTAATATGGGTTGTTTTTAAATTTATTTATGTTGTTGCCTTCGAAAATTGATCTTAAAACACCACCTCTTTTCAGCAATGTCGCTCTCAAATTTTGTAAACTCCTCTGTTTTTTGCCCATGATTCCAATACCTCCCTTCCGTGTTAGTACCATGCTTGAAAAGAAAGAAATTATATTAATGTCCACAAATGACCAAAAGTAGGCAATGGGACTCGAGGATCAATAGTTAGCAATAGAAAGATCTAGGAAAGAGAATCCTAGAAGCAAATACCAAAAAGTACATAAGACAAATAAAGTAGTGTGCCACTAAACATAGGTGGTAATGAATCAATACAAATAGCAATAAAAGGGCAAACGAGAGCCACCTAAAGCACATGTTGATGAAAACCAGAAGGAAATCTCGACTATTTTGTCTAATTGCATGAAGTGGAGGATCATTTGGGTCATCATCGGCTGCCATGTAAGATTTGACAATGTTGGGCGGGAAGTATCCAAGGTCAGACGGGCGAGGCCGGGTGATCCTAGGAGGACGAAATCACTTCCTCTAGAAGATCTCCAAACTCCCGAGTTGGTGTAGCTCTCGTAGTAGAAAAGAAGCTCGTAATATGAGTCTATCACTATGGTCCCGAGGGGCAGCTGATAAGTAGTATCTCATGTTTTCGAGAATGTGAAGAGACGCGTTGATGGGGGGAGCAGAGCCATGAGGTTGAGGGGTGCAGGCTGGGGGGTTTGAGTACTCTGAGTATCAATGGTGTGTTTAGAGAAGTGCAGCTTGATTGATCTATCAATGCTAATATGTTAAGTACCAAGTGTCCAAAGGGTCTTAGTGTTGCCTATTGCCCAGGTGGGATTCAAAAAATAGGTGGATCAACAAGGGGACTCTAGAGCCTCTAGACCCCTCTTATAGGTTATCTCCTTGGAGGGAGATGACCTCACAAAGATAAAAAGCTAGACATTGGTTAGTTTGGATAATGGAAGATAGTAGATAGAGTGTTTGCTGATTCCTATAAGACGCATGGTATCTTCCGCGGATCTCATAGTAAATGGGATATCTAAAAATGAAGCATTTCTCAGTTCCTCCACCTTCCAGTGAGCACAAATATGACATATTCGGTCCTTGTCAGTGAATGTGATGATTCGTTTCAACTGTAATTGGTGAGAGCCCACTCTCATCTAGTCAAGGAGAAATTTGAAGCCATAGGATCAATGACATTGGGAGATAGTGAGGGTGATGAATAATACCATTGACCACTTGTAAGAAATGTTTGGCATAAAAAGCAAGCTTGAGGCTAAGTGGCTCAAGGGAGTGAGATTCAAAGTGGTCTATAATACTGTTTGTAGATGTCCTCTTAGGAGGCTTTTGGTGATGATGTCCTTTGTGGGAAGGAGCGTGGGTGGGGCCATCAAAGGAGAGTACATGAGAGGGGGTAGCCTATCAATGGAGATGCCAATAGAAAAAGGAGCAACCGAGCCTCAAAGTACCAAGCAATGCCGGTTTGGTGGGGACCAGTAAACAATCCTCTCTAAAGAGAAAAGAGCTAAGTATGAGACATCTCTCATCACTCGAAGCTGAGGTCCCTAAGGATTTGAGTTTGTGGATGTAGAATGTAATCCTGAAGATAGTCTCATGGTGCGAGGGGTGGAAATATTTCAGCTTGGAGATTTCTCCTGATTTTCTTTGAACTGGAAGAGCTCCTTGCTCAGGACGGTAAGGGGGCAGCGCAGTCTTTGGGAATCACCTCTCGACTTCAGATTACGACTCTGATCTTGCACACAGATAGTGAAAAGCCTGACTCTATGTTACCTACCTGCTGAGTAACATACATCATCGTGTGTATGCAATTAGCCGATACCGACCCCACCATGCGGGTGGAGAAGTCTCAGGGAATGCTCCTGGTGAACACCGTATTGCTTCCATCCACACCCAGCCTTAATAAGAGGCCGCACAGCTAATCTCCCTAGTCTCGAAGGACAGGGGCCAAGTGAAAGAGAAACTCTTCCAGTTGTGTGCTTGACGGGAAGGCATTGCCCTACACAATCGTGCGTTGGATGATGCATTGAGGAATTGTCATCTTGCAACAGATCAGCGCTATAGCATTAGTGTCTAGACCCTCTCAATACAGGTCTAGTCAACGACTAACAAACTAGGTCCCCAAACGTACAAGCCATATAAAACTGTAGACTTGATAATTGTAACTAAAGGTGTCTAGTGGTTGCCAAGGTAACAAAAACAGAAATAAAAATGGAAAACGGGTACGAAACGTGGAAGCAACAATTTTCACAAAACCTTGGCTATGAAACGTTACGTTACCGGGAAAGGTCTGTACCAACTATATAATATATATATATATAGTAGTATATCCCTATCCATATAATATAAACATATATATAAATAGATATTATATATATCTACTATACTGCACTGTAAAGGCTTCATTTTTAAAATTGTACTCCATACACCATAAGAGTAACTACAATGAAACTGATAAAACACCAAAATAGTTTGTATTCATTGAATAATACATTATTGGCCTTATATGTAATACTTATCTTTCTGGAGACTAGGCACGTCTTATCGAATAGGTTTTTCCGTTTTGGAAACGAAACGGGGGGCCATAGCGTTTCCTCCGGTAATATGAGAAAGGCTTAGTTCGAGGGTATTCTTGGAATGGATTTTGAAAAGTTGGCACTTTACGTATGGGAAGAGAATTGTACCCATTTGTGAATACCAACTTTTATGAAAACAAAATAATGTAATAGCTCATATTGTCATTTCAGATGTTATGATTTTCGTGCGGCACGCTTCAATGTGCGATCTTGACTTTGTGCTACATACTTCCGCCCGTATTGATAGGGCTCCACACGACTTGATCACCACCTTCTCTGCAATTTCCTATGCTTGGTAATGGATGACCTCAATCTATCTGTCCCATTGCATTGGGCTCGAATAGACTTAAATTGAAATAAATTTGGTAAGGACCATTGGGGCTCTTTGTAGTGTAGGATTGTTTTGAAGCCACTACATTTCTATTTGAACTCTAAGTCTGAATGTATAAGTCTAATTAAGTTTCACATCTTTGAAGCTCCATCACTTGACAAACTTACAAAACCTATAGTATACATTCTAAACGAAGAGAGGTTGTGTAGATGCTAAAAAAATAAGGCATGATGAAAACGCTTACCGGCTAACCTTAACTTGACTGTATTGTAATTTACCAAAGACATAATAAGAATCAAAGAGTGATCTATGAATCACTTTTTTTGAGGCATCAAATGCGGACCACATCCAGTGGACTAGCTATACTACTATTCATAATGTTAAAATATAATGGGCTGGAGATGTCTACCCATGAAAAATGTCATAAATACTGTTTACTATCTTATGTTATGGTCGGGACTCTGGATACTTCATCGTCTTCCCCCTTCACCTATTAACTGTCCCCCTTAGCTTGAATATAATTGATGTGCCTTCCTTATTGGCGAGGTAGGTCCAGCCTGGCCCATAACCGGCCTCTGTTCGCTTTATTTTTTTTTTGTTATCCTTCTCTTTGTCTACTTATGGTCTTTGGATGGTTAGCTCTAGCCATTTGGGACTTGGTTACTATTGCCTTATGTATAAAAAGCGTGGAATTTGCAAAGGTCAAAGGGTTGCCTTCGCTGATTTTCTCTTCTTATCTTGTGTAATTTCTTTGATCGCTCTCAGTTTCAGTGTGGTATATTTATGTGCTAGATACACAATACATCTACCTCATCAGTCATCTATTTAACGCAGTGGACACTCGGTGTTTGATCCATCAGCATTAACCAAGATTCAGTCAAACACAGCATGCAACGTTCAGATCAAAAACATTAGCGGATTTTGATCCAAACAACACAGCCAAATCAGTCAACAAGTTACCTGCTCAGCTATCGGCGGTTTCTCTGATGGGCATGGATCTGCACTGGCATCAGCAGTGTGTCCTGTGCTCTAATCTTCTGTTGTGTCCTTCCCTCACCTCCTAGAAATGTTGTCAGGACGATAGAAATTGGCTTCCACTGTTCACTGTATGAGATCTAATTTCATGTGTCGTTTACATCAATGTGAATTACTAATCTTGCAAGTTATTTATTGGGCTAGATAGGCATTATGGTTTGAGCATCAGTCAGATGTTCAGGTGTCATTCCATGCAGTCAAAATGGCCAGGTCTTTCACAAGAAACTAACCAATCATATCTATCAATAGGGCAGACATTTCATTCTAAATTAACGATTTTGTCATGTTGAGGTCATAAATGAGTTCTGATGATGTCAAAACCCTTTCTTGGTGATTGTGTATTCCTTTTCTCATATCAGCTGTTAGGCTATCCTTCTGTAGTATGAACTTTGAATATTCAATTAATGACTTTTTTCTGGAGTGAAGGCCTTCTCGGTGCCATAACAGAAGGGATTGTTTTGCAAATTGTCAGCTATTTAAGTCCACAAATTCTTTCTTTCGATATATGAATTGGAACAAAAGACTAGCTAAATTCCATGTTTATCTAAATTTTTTGGTAGGAGCCAAATAAGTCTGATAGGGAGAAGCACAACTTATCACCGCATCTTTCCATTTTGGTGTTACTAAAATAAGAGCTTACCTCTGCCTTATTGATGTTTGAAAACATATTGCAAAGCATCAGAGCATATATATATATATATATATATATAAAGTATAATATTTGATCTGCTACTTCAAATTTTCATAGAAAGTCAATACTTTCTCACTTTTAGATTTGGTCAGAGATAAACACTTGCAATATAACAAAAAAAACATCTGACACACAACAATATTGTAAGTATATAAACACAACTACTTATTTATACTAGCTTCACATCCTATTATTTAGAATGTGATTCCTCCTATGATATCACAACCTCTCATATTCTATGTAAACAATCATTTAGAATAGTCTAACAACCCCGCCCACATGGTTGTCATAACAAATCATCCAACCGACTTAGCAAATAAGATTAAGATTCAATATATATAGTAATTTCCTAACATTCCCCTCCTCATTACATAGATTTCCAACACTGGGAGAGAACCAAACACTATATGTGTACTGGAACACTCTTGTAATTCAGATCAAACTTTCAAACACATTCATAGTGGTAATGGCCTTACAACACATATTAAGTAGGAAACGGCGTCGCTTTAATCTAAACCAACAATTTGTTAACGAGGACAAACACATTATTCAAGAAACACCAACGGATAATGAAGTGGGACACACACTCTAGTCCATATGCTCATGAATGTGTGAAAAGGGACACATCCTGCTGTCCATATGAACAGCATCCTCAAGTGGGATTGGTCACACCTGAACCACTGTTCCTTTGGTTGGAATGAGCCTCATAGAGAAGTTACAAACCAGGAGTATTAGAATTCGGGTCTTTACTACTTCTGCTTGTTGGGTGTTGACCACCTCACTGATCATCTTGTAGGTGACCACTGTCACCGATCACCAACAAGAGTATGGTCATCACTGCCACTGATTGTCTTTAGTTCTTTTGGAATTGGATTGCCATTAAAATAATAAACCAATCTTGGAGTTGCTGGCGAACTCCAGATCGGTAAGCAACATCCATCATCATGGGGTCCTCTAACTTCCTTTGTTTTCAGCTCAACTAGCTAAGTGGACCATAGACCATTCCATGATATACACTGACGGTTCTGACATCTAACTTCCTGGTACTTATCTCATTCATGAGTTGGATTTCTGCACCCCCACCCTCACAATTGAAAATCCTTTATGGGCGTTGGTTACTACCGAGTCTCCGACCATGCACCCATATGCAGTGGATAAATCTTTTATTACAAACAAACATGTTTTATTTACCATTTTATCAAAAAACAATTTAATTTTTTGAATCATAAGGTTTCATGAGAAATCTTTTTAATAGGTGTTCAAGAAGGGTATTATGAACCTACTGGACAATTTTCAGCTAAAAATCAGGAATCCTTTCTGGTTTCAAAGTTGGAGAATTTTCCAGAAACCTTTGGGCAAGTTTTAATACTTAAAAACCACAAACAATCAAATCTACAAAACTATAAAATCTGGAGCAAAATCCTTTAATTGGTTAGTTTATGGTGACATTAGACACAACTTAGCAAATTTTGAGGGACACACTCCTCCTGGTTTGGCAGATACAGAATTAATATGATTCCTCCGGGAAAATATATATTTTGGTAAGGAAAGCCATATAAAATATTTGTAAGGCCTTTTTTAAGACTTACAAGCTAATGAAGCCCTAGATTTTCATGTCTATAAAACTACTATTAAAACTTCATAAAGAAAAAACTTCTATGCTGGTTGCTTAATCTTCTTTTATGATAGTGCTCAACATCTCTCTCACTCTTACCTCACACCATTGCTGCAGGTGTCTTGCTCTCTTCAAATCAAACCAGAAACATCACTCTCTCCCCTTTCCAAATGGCCACACCTCTACTTTTGTTGCTGAAATGCCTCTTCACATTGAGCAAGAAAGCTGTCACATTTTTGTAGTTGTATGGCTGCATATACTCTTCTGTTGGGTGCACCTTTTCTGAGCTGAAAATTTACAAATTATAACACCGTTTGCAAGTCCCAACACCTCTTATGCTTGCAACACGACTTTCACAAATCTGCTGTTTGAAAAAAACAAAAAAACAAAGACAAATGATGGACTATTCGACTTGTATGCATACGGACATCTCAGCAATCTGGCTTTGATTAAAATGCCCTAATATGGGTTGTTTTTAAATTTATTTTATGTTGTTGCCTTTGAAAATCGATCTTAAACACCACCTCTTTTAAGCAATGTCGCTCTCAAAGTTTGTTTAACTCCCTCTGCTGATTCCAATACCTCCCTTCCGTGTTAGTACCTGCTTGAAAGAAAGAAATTATATTAATGTCCACAAATGACCAAAAGTAGGGCAATGGGACTCGAGGATACAATAGTTAGCAATAGAAAGATCTAGGAAAAGAGAATCCTAGAAGCAAAATAACAAAAAGTACATAGGACAAATAAAGTAGTGTGCCACTAACATAGGTGGTAATGAAATCAATACAAATAGCAATAAAGGGCAAACGAGAGCCCCTAAAGCACATGTTGATGAAAACCAGAAGGAAATCTCGACTATATTTGTCTATGCATGAAGTGGAGGAATCATTTGGGTCATCATCGGCTGCCATGTAAGATTTGACAATGTTGGACGGGAAGTATCCAAGGTCAGACGGGCGAGGCCGGGTGATCCTAGCAGGAAGAAAATCACTTCCTCTAGAATATCTCCAAACATCCCTAGTTGGTGTAGCTCTCGTAGTAGAAAAGAAGCTCGTAATATGAGTCTATCACTATGGTCCGGGGGGGCAGTTGATAAGTAGTAGATCCATGTTTTTGAGAAGGGGAAGAGACGCGTTGATGGGGGGAGCAGAGCCATGAGGTTGAGGGGGTGCAGGATGGGGGGTTTGAGTACTCTGAGTAGCAATGGTGTGTTGAGAGAAGTGCAGCGTGATTGATCTATCAATGCTAATATGTTAAGTACCAGTGTCCAAAGGGCTCTTAGTGTTGCCTATTGCCCAGGTGGGATTCAAAAAATAGGTGATCAACAAGGGGACTCTAGAGCCTCTAGACCCCTCTTATAGGTATCTCCATTGGACGGAGATGACCTCACAAAGATAAAAAGCTAGACATTGTTAGTTTGGATAATGGAAGATAGTAGATAGAGTGTTTGCTGAGTTCCTATAGACGCAGTGGTATCTTCCGCGGATCTCATAGTAAATGGGATATCTAAAAATGAAGCATTTCTCAGTTTCCACCTTCCAGTGAGCACAAATATGACATATTCGGTCTTGTCAGTGAATGTGATGATTCGTTTCAACTTGTAATTGGTGAGAGCCCACTCTCATCTAGTCAAGGAGAAATTTGAAGCCATAGGATCAATGACATTGGAGATAGTGAGGGTGATGAATAATACCATTGACCACTTGTAAGAAATGTTTGGCATAAACAGCAGGCTTGAGGCTAAGTGGCTCAAGGGAGGAGATTCAAGTGGTCTATATATATTGTTTGTAGATGTCCTCTTAGGAGGCTTTGGTGATGATGTCCTTTGTGGGAAGGAGCGTGGGTGGGCATCAAAGGAGAGTACATGAGAGGGGTTAGCCTATCAATGGAGATGCCAATAGAAAAAGGAGCAACCGAGCCTCAAAGTACCAACAATGCCGGTTTGGTGGGGACTAGTAAACAATCCTCTCTAAAGAGAAAAGAGCTAAGTATGGACATCTCTCATGACTCGACGCTGAGGTCCCTAAGGATTTGAGTTTGTGGATGTAGAATGTAATCTTGAAGATAGTCTCATGGTGCGGATGGGCAGAAAGTTCAGCTTGGATGATTTTCCTGATTTTCTTGAACTGGAAGAGCTCCTTGCTCAGGACGGTCAGGGGCAAGCGCAGTCTTTGGGAATCACCTCTCGACTTCAGATTACGACTCTGATCTTGCACACAATAGTGAAACCTAATCTATGTTACCTACTTGCTGAGTAACATACATCATCTGTTGTATGCAATTAGCGATACTGACCCCACCATGCCGGTGGGAGTCTCCAGGGAATGCTCCTGGTGAACACCGTATTGCTTCCACCCAGCGTTAAGGAGGCCTCACGGCTAATCTCCCCAGTCTCGAAGGACAGGGGCCAAGTGAAAGAGAAACTCTTCTAGTTGTGTGCCTGACGGGAAGGCATTGCCCTACACAATCGTGCGTTGGATGATGCATTGAGGAATTGTCATCTTGCAACAGATCATGCGCTATAGCATTAGGGTCTAGACCCTCTCAATACAGGTCTAGTCAACGACTAACAAACTAGGTCCCCAAACGTACAAGCCATATAAAACTGTAGACTTGATAATTGTAACTAAAAGGTGTCTATGTTGCCAGGTAACAAAAACAGAAATGGAAACGGAAACGGGTACGAAATGTGGAAGCAACAATTTTCAAAAAACCTTGGATATGAAACGTTACGGGAAACGTCTGTACAATATATATATATATATATATATATATATATATATATATATATATAGATAGTACTCATTTTAAAATTGTACTCCATACACCATAAGAGATAAGTATAACTGATAAAACACTCAAAATATTTTGTATTCATTGAAATAATACATTATTATCATGTATACTTATCTCTGGGAGACTAGGACGTTTCGAAAGAGTTTCCGTTTTGGAAACGAAACGGGGGGGCCATAGGCGTTTCCTGGTAATAGAGAAAGGCGTAAGTTGGAAGGGATATCTTGGAAATGGATTAGAAAAGATTGGCACTTTAGGATGGAAAGAGAAGTGTACCCATTGGCATACAAACTTTTAAAATACAAAATAATGTAAAGCTCATATTGTCATTTCAGATGATTATGATTTTTGGGACGCTTCAAGGTGCTTATCTTGAATTTGTCACATACTTCCGCCCATTGAAGGGCTCCACACGACTTGATCACCTTCTCTACAAATTTCCCTATGCTTGGTAATGGATGACCTCAATCTAGCTGCACCATTGCATTGGGCTCGAATAGACTTGAAATTGAAATAAATTTGGTAAGGACCTATTGTACTCTTGTAGTGTAAGATTGTTTTTGGAAGCCACTCATTTCTATTTGAAAATAAGTCTATGTATAAGTCTAATTAAGTTTCACTTTGGAAGCTCCAATCACTTGACAAACTTACAAAACCTATATGTATAATTCTATACGAAGAGAAAGGTTGTGTAGATGCTAAAAATAATAAGGCATAGATGAAAACGCTTACCGGCTAACCTTAACTTGACTGTATTGTATTACAAAGACATAATAAGAATCAAGAGTGATATATGAATACAAATTTTTTTGAGCACAAATGCGGATAGTGGACTAGCATATACTACTATTCATAATGTTAAAAAATTTATTTATGTATTTTTAATATATATAATTTTATATATTATTTTAATAACTGTCCCCAAACCATCCCCCCACCGTCCCTAAAACTTTGTCCCGCCGGCTCGTCGTCTTGGAGTCTTAGGTAATAATGGGTGTACCCCTTGTAATGGCGCAAGTGAAAGGCAGTGTTAATGCTAAAGGATGGTCTAGAAAATTGGATCCCCAAGTAGGTGTAGGTTGACGTGATCTCTAGAGGTTCCCTTTTGTAGAAAAACTAAAATTTTGAGAGAGTGCTTGGAAGTATTACAAATCATTACCTTAGTTTTACTAAGGTTGACTGCAAGATGTCGGAGATCACAAAAACGAACAAGGGCATCACGCTATCACTGAAAGCCCTCGACAGAGTGTGATAGGAAAACAATATCATCGATAAAATAAAAAAGGTAGCCATAATTACCTCATGCAAAATAAAACCGTCATCTAAATGGGTATGTTGCTGAAGAAACTCCTCTTAACTTGTCAATTTAATTGATGAATAGGGTTTGAGAGAGAGAACACCTTGTTTGACCCCAATGGTGCTCTTCACAAAGTCAAAGAAAGTGTGAGAAGTACAAAACTGTCCAATGACTATCTCATAAAGCCTCCAAGCAGCAGTAATTAGAGAATCTGGGATGCCAATATTTCTCAACGTTTTGAAAAGCAGGTGTCTCAGAGCCAAGTCAAAGGCAGAAATTTGAGCTTTTTCCACGAGCAACGAGTCTACATCCTTTGGGAAACCCCTGTCTCGGGGATGGGTGAATGGAGTTTCCGGAACATGTTACTCTTTCTCAGATGTTGGGGACAGTAGAGGGACGACTATCAAAATAATATATGGAAATTACTATTTAAATATTTTAACTTGTTCAATAAATTTTAAGGTTTAAAGTTAAACTCTATATAAAATTTTTCAGGGTACTTTTAGGATTAGAGTTCAATGTTGTAAAAATAGCAGTATTGTTTTTTTGCAGGCACATTTGTTTTAAAATTAAAAACTTGGGGATGACTCCTCCTGGTCCCCCCGCCCCCTACCACGTTCAGGGTGTCACCAGAATGTAGGAGACACTAAACACTAGTTTCTACCGTATATTATTACATTAAATTGTATATATATATCGTGTATTGCATATTATAGCTAATTCTAAGGCTGAATACTAACAATTAGGTGGGATAGGTCATATGTTTTGGGATTGTACCCCAGTGATATGATAAAAGAATGTGAAAGTTCCTAGAATCTGTTCCAAGATTCTACTAAATGTTTATCTGAAAAGACAGAGATATTGTTTATTTGAATAATCATAACCAATCACTAAAGGCTTTATGTAATGTCCCCATTCCTTCAGGGAGGGCCTAATGGCCATTTTTCAGTCTTAGCCTTGGTCATACCTGAGGGGCTAATGACGCTGCCGGCTATTGGGTATGGTTACATGGTTACCACCTTGCTTTATGTTATATTTTGTCGTTGACATTAAGTTGAGCCACTTGGTGGTAATAATTGTTATATTTTGTTGTTGGGTGACTATATGACACTTTATTATTCTATTTCTTCATTGGGGGTCACCTAAGTTACTTTTGGGCCATGGGGGGAAACAATAACTTAAATCATATTATATTTATGTGGTTTTCCCAAGGGGGGTCA
This sequence comes from Taxus chinensis, assembly GCA_019776745.2. NCBI lineage: Eukaryota > Viridiplantae > Streptophyta > Pinopsida > Cupressales > Taxaceae > Taxus > Taxus chinensis. The sequence continues at coordinate 700,116,373 of CM034154.1, read as the reverse complement.
ATTGGGGTCTTTTTTTGGGCCTCTTGTTGTATGGTGAAGTTATAAAAGGAGTGCTCGAGGAGAGTTATTCATTCATTCATACACTCACCTATTTTGATATTGGAGCAATTGTTGTTTGCACTTTCTTTGCTTGTGGAGTAAGATCCCACAGGAACCCTAGCTTCGGTGGTGAAAGATCCACACCTAGCTAGCAGGGCACTCTCCGATGGTGAAAGATCCTACCTAGTATGCTATTTTGGAGTTTTATTCAGATTTTTGGATCAAATTTAGAGAATAATTAGAAATTCAGTTTCAGAGTAAGAGGATAACCCTTCTTCATCAAAGGTTTCAGTTCAGATTTAGAATAACTACTTTCTAGGGTTTTATCTACTCAGTTCCAAATTTGCAGCAATGTTTTTTAGGGTTTCTAGGTGTCCATATTCAGATCCGAAGGTTGGGATAATTTCTATATATTTAGTAGATGTTATTTCTAGAAAATCAGATTTTTATCAGTTGTATTCACATAGTTATGAATTTTTGAAGTTTTCAGCAATTTAAGGCTTTTTGAAAATTAGTTGCAGTTATATATTACTCAGAAAAATCAAAAAATATTTTCTAGTCTTTGTTTTCACCTTAGCAAGTTCTCTATAAAATTTCGTGTGATTTGGGTAAGTATTTTGCAAGATATCTATAAATTTCAGTTCGCTGCCCTAATTGGTTCATTTCCAGAAATTTTAGAATATCATTTGCTGCAAATTTTTATTAAATTTTGTCAAATTTCAAGATTATCCTAGATTATTCCACAAGGGATATTTCACTTTAGCCTTTTAAAATTCAACATTATTAATACAAATTCTTTCAATACCTTTGCGCTATTTTTAACGAAATGAGGTACAAAGAGTCCTGAAAGTAATTTCTCAATCTGTCATCTGTTTGAAAAGATTCATAATCAAGTTTTGCTTTGTAGAAGTTAAAAAGTTGATAAAAGATCAAAACTTGGAACATGAAAGTAAGATGCAACTCATCAATAATGGGATGGTATCAAATGCAATTGTGGAGACAAGTTCGTTGATAAGCAATTTTTATTGAACCTGTATTGTCATCTTAATCATGAAAGTGGTGATTGTTGAAAATAATTTTATCCACACACACATCATCTTGATGACAAAGTTTTCATTCTTTTCGAAAACAAACTTATATTTAAATTGTCGTAGACACACATGAATTCAAGTTTAAAAAACAGTTCCTCTTAAAACTTGTATTTAAATACAGTGCCTGTCAAGTCTGATCTAGAATGGGTTGATTTTGATTCGATGTGTCATTATTTTGATTTTTTTATCTATCGTATTAATGTCCTTCAAGAAAGGAATTCGATCAATAAAGAAACTTGTCATCATGAATTTGAATCTTTTAGTTATACTTTGAGATTGAAGCTTTGCAAGAAAGGGGAACTTGTAGCAAACTTCGTTCCTGCTTTCTATTAAAACAATATATTATAATATGAGTTTTTGGGATGGTAAAATAATTCCTATATTTTTGGGTAGGGTGAGGGGACGACTATTATAATAATATATAAAACCTATTATTTTAATATTTTAACTTTATTCAATGAAATATAAGGGTTAAAACCTTAATTATTGTCTTATGGGTAATTTCTTGATTAGGGCTCAATGTTGTTGGTATAAAATAACAAGTTTTTTTGAAGTAAAAGTGTCGGGATTATTTATTTATTTTTTAAATAAAAATAAATTGGGGACGTTCCCTCAAAGTCCCCAAAACATTCCGGATGTTAGGGACACTACCAAAATTTAGGCTACGCCTCCTTGTGGTTATATTTCAAAAGGTAGATTGGATAGGTAATTTTTTTAAGGATTGTATCTCTTGGATATTATAAATATCCATCTACCACTGGTATAAATAACATCTTCCTATCTTTTATATTTATATATTCCAATATTGAATCCTTTATGTAGTATAGATGATAAACTCTTTAATTATTACAACTCACTAAGTGGAGTGGAGAACTATCCTTTGTGAAAGGTTGCCTTTCATCGTGTCTTCCAAAGAAAATTTGTAGTAGATAACTATCATACACCAAAGCTCATTGTAACTACTTTCGATCATCCATACATCCCTGAAAGAAGGCCTTTCCAAAATAGGAAAATGAAGAAAATTTAATTGAATTTTGCCCACAACTGTGCCAAAAAGTCCTAATAGAGGGGGTGTGTCTAGAAAAATGCCCTACTGTTTTGTCTCTTCCACAAAAATACATGCACAGTCAAATTTTCCATACCAAGTCTTGTTTAAACTGCCAAGCCTTGGCGAATCGCTAATCAATACAAAAGGTTGTTTTTGAAAAAATTCTTAGTCTCCAAAGGGTTTGATGTCTATTTTTTCACCTTTGTTTGGAGTCTCCTCCTCCCCATCATTTGTTCAGATGTGGAGCAATAGAGATAATTTTCCCTTCAATCATATAAATCTTGTCGCATAGTTGTAAAAATATATACTGTTATTCTACTTCCAGTCTCTCCTATAAGATCTCAATCCTTTACTTTGCAACTTGAAACCACTATATAAAGCCAATGAAATTTTGGTTTGTTTCCAACACCCAAATTTGTAACACAATCTGATCATATTTCCATTTGTGCCATTTTTGTAACTCCTCATTTGAAATATTCTCCCAGTAGAAAAGACATCATTGCTAATTCCGCAAGACAAGGTAAGAGGCCAAGTTGGCTATGTGGTCAAGAGTTGGTCTGAATAGGACTTGGTGCTATGACCCATGCATTATGTCACGGGTTCAGCCTATGGTGGAATCATTGACCATGCACGACACTGAGTTGCTACTCTACTGAGCTCACCAGTGCAGACTGAGCTACTCAAGTAGACCTAGACCACACCTCGTCTTCTCTTTCTCCTGACCTTAAGGTCCAAACCAACTCTCATGTTGGCATAACTCTACTCCAACATTAGCTTCATTCCTTTTGTGGAATCTTTTGGAATTTTGGTAGTTCTTAGTTTCATAAACTACTATTATAAAGCAATGTACATCAAGTTTTCTAATGTCTGCTTTGGTTTTTAAGGTTATGCCATGTGCTACAATGGAATGAATCGAGGGTGTACAATAATGCCAGATTTATGCTTGATCTAGAAAGTGTATGAAATATATGCTTTTTATATTTGTAAAAGAACTTGGTTTTTATTTCAAGGCAACAATTTGAACACATTCTAACTACTGTGAGAGCAGTCTATATGTTACAAATGCGCAAATCAAAGCTCTATCCAGCTGGACAGGTGCAATCAACAAATATCTTGACACAAACACTCATTAATCATACAATTTACACATGCATGCATGTCCATACCTTATAAGGACTTGTTTAACTCTATGCAAGTTGGAATAGTAGACTATAATGATAGGATTCCAGGATTAAAATGATCAATGTGGCAGACTTAAGCTGTTCCAAAGCAAGCTAATCTAAGACTTACCCTTCTCTGTCCTGGAATAGTATAATTTCAAGAAATTTTGATATCCGAGTTTATGTGAAATCTTACATGATCCTTTGTGCAGAGAAGCAGATATATCATGAAATGGGAATTATATAAAGCGAGACAACATGGAATCACTTTAATGGCACTTAGCTATTAGAGAAGTTTCGAGTGCAATCATGTGTTGGTGAATTATTTTTGGTTGTATTTTAATAGTATATATATATTCTAGTAAACAATGAAGCCTTTTTGTTACAAGAAGCTCAAATTTTGTATATCTATATATTTATATAGTTTCTCATCTGGTATTGTAGACTCATGTTGGGTTAGCCCTACATGCAGTAACTTATTTTAAAAACTCAACAATAGTGTAAGTTAGGTTTTCCAGCTTATTTTACTATAGAACAAGAGTTTTTACTCAAGAAATGCTTCAAACTTTCTCAGCATGAGTAGGAACTACATTATTGTGTCCAGTTCTTACATAGCTAATTTTTTTGGCTGGGCATCCAAAGTATGGCCTATTGGAAGGTTGCAAACTTGGCACTATTCTAGTGTTTCAAAGGGATTTGCTAGCTTTAACTTCATTTTAAGGGAGTTGGGCCTAGTGTTATTCAAGTATTACAAAAGGATTTGTTGGTTATAACTTTTTTTAATGGAATTAGGTCTGCTGTGACTGTTAGTTTCATATGTGAATGAGTTTTGAAAGTTGTTATATGAAAAATTCATTAAAGGAACGGGAAATTCATTCAAGGAACAGAAAATTATGAAAATTCATAGTTGACAAATATTTAATTTTGTTACATAAAGGTATGATATAAGGTAGGCTATTTTGTTTGATCTTGAAATGCCAATTTATTTCTTTGGTAGAGTAGTCTACATTATTCCTCATATCATTTTGGGCCGCCTTTAGAGATCTATTGCAGAAGACTGCATGCCACATTTTATCATTGCTGATGTATGCAGAAAGTGTTATCTTGTTTTAGTCTGGAGGTCTTTTCTTTAGGGTGTAATAATTTATATTTACTTACGTTTGCAAGCTTTGGTGGCATTGAGGCGTCTTATTCAACTTAGTGACAAAAATGCCCAAATTCTTAGAGATTTTTTAAAGTTGGAATTAGTATTGGAGAGGCTTAAAATTCAACTTGGAGAGTTGATGCTAGATGAAAATCTCAAAGAATTTGCGAGAGAAATAGAGGCACAATGCCAAGTGGTTAGTTCCATCTTACAAAAGAAATTGTAGAAGTGACTATAGAGTCCTTGACTCAAGGGGTATTCTTCTTTGTGTTGATTATCTTCAGGGAAAAAATGAAATATTACATAGTTCCCAATTCAATGTTTTCTATCCTATTTTGGGGTGTATATCTTCAAGGAATCAATGAAAACTTAAAAAGTACACTGTGGAGCACATTTTCTTTCTTGTTTGGTGTCAATTTGGTGGGCTGGTAGATTGTAGTACATACACAATTTTAACACCAAAGTGTAACCAAAAGTACATCTATTCCATTTTATATAAAGGGAATGAGAATTGCTTCATACAAGTAACATGTAGGACTAGCTATCTATTTCACAATGAGTAAGTGATGATCTTTGCCTTTGTGCTTTGATCTTAACGATAAAATTTTTCATCCTAGCAAGTTAAAAACTACATAATTTTGTATAGCCTTAGTGGGCCTCATGGTGGAGGTTTGGGTATTCCATAGGGAAGGTCCAAGTTTGTATCCAGGGGGTAGGGTATGTACACCCGGAAAATATGTATGGTGAAGGCTTGGGTACTCCGTAAGGAAGGTATCAAGTTAGAAGCTAGGGAGGCATGGTACGCACAACTGTGCAATTACATTACCATATCATTGAAGTAGAATCACAATAATTGAGCATAATATGATGAAAATAAGAGAACAACATTGAAACGCATGACCAAGTCACTTCGAGGGGCAACATCCACAGTTTTAAAATAAGAATAAAATATACAATATCATGATCTACTACTAACCATACCTCCTATATATACCCTACTTATGCTATGGATATTCCATAGGCTGACCCTAGTATTGATATGAAGATATAAGTGCTATCATATGATCAATTCAAGTGTTATGCTAGCCACAAGTCGGTCACACACATCAAATACATGCCATAGGTTAAGGGCATAACATGCCTCCCCCATCTCAAACAATTGTTATTTTCAATGTTGATCATTTATGGATACCATCGTATGAAATATTCATTTTCTCATGTCACATTCTCTATCGGCATGCTCTTCCCTTTGATAAGATATTGGTGATTGTTGTTGTCTGCATCTTCTTGAATTGAGCCTGGATAATCTCACCCAATTCTAATATGATTATTCATTATTCATTAAGCTTAGGTAACTTTTTATGTATGAGAATCTTTTAATTGAAGTGATTGATCCTTTGCCCCATCCCATAGTTTGTGGATTTGTTATGCAAGGATTTGAATGTAGAGAGTTCAATTTTCACCTTTGAGGAAAATTTGATTAGTCTATTTTGGAATGTGGTCGGTCTCAAATCCCAAAATATGGATATCAAACCTCCACATATTTTTTGTGAGCTTTCCGAAACTAAAATTTGTGGCTTGTTGACAAAATTTATTAAAACCCCTAAAATTACAATAACTCCCTCAAAAAGGATCACCAAATGCTAAATATTGGATTTGTATCCTCCTTTAATGATCATTAGAAGCTGAAAATTGGATTCTATCTCCCTTCAATGAAATCGAATTTGCACTAAAAAATTGCAGAAAAAATAACAATTTGCAAGATATAGGGAATTCTTTAAAATTTAGGGTTTTACTCTTGATTCAACTTTTGCTAAAATCAGAGCTCTAATAACACTTCTAATGAAATAAGAGACAAATATTGAAGCATATGACCAAAGTCACTATTATCACAAAATTACAACACCCCTGATTGGTAATGATTTTGTGTGTGAGCAATCAGTGTAACCTTCATAACATGGGATTATCCTGCAGTGTGAGACCTTGCAAGTTAGATAATCCTCCAGAGAAAGCAAACTTCTTCTCCTGCTCTGGGCTTTGTTTGAATTCTTCTCATAAACTTGAACACTTGCATTGCTGAAACCAATTGATTTTATAATGGAGTCTCCAGATGTGTTGCTACAAAGCCTTCAAAGGATGGAATCTCATTAAGAAACACACCCAATCTTAATAAAATGGAAGCATTGGGCGTGCCAAAAATGTTATCACAAAATTACAACACCCCTGATTGCTAGTGATTTGTGTGAGGCAATCAGTGTAACCTGTATAACATGGGATTATCCTGCTATGTGGGACCTTGCAAGTAAGATAATACTCCGGAGAAAGCCGACTTCTTCTCCTAACCTAGTGCCAAATTCTTTAAAGTGCAGAGAATGGAAAAATAATCTAATCCTACCCTAATGATTTCCAAGGAGACATGGAAAGAAGATACACAAAAGTAAATCTACTATAAGGGAAGGTGATGCACCAAGAAAGGGAGTGAGAGACTCTGAGTGAACAATAAGGAGTAAACAAGGTGAGAGAGGGTAAGTGGAGGTGCCACAGTTTAAAACAACATTTAATTCCCTATATTCATAAAAGCACAACAAATTAAAAGGTCCTGCAAAGAGATATAAACATACACAATATACTTGCAAATATAATGGAAGGAGAAAGATGCAATATAACCCGAATTAGGACAAGAAAGCCACAAAACACCAATTTTATTGCTCAGTAACATGCACAATCCACTACAATATAGGCACAAGGCAAAATACTTTACAATAAGCCCAAATTCGAGGCCTTTAGCTCATAATAGCTCTGGAACAATTTTGATAGAGTTCTTTTGTAAAACATAATGAATCCCCTCAAAATGAGGTGAAGTTTACAATATATAGAAGAAGAGCCTCGAAATTGCCTCACCAACTGATAGATTTCATTAAATAGGTATGGGATCCCATACGGATTCGGTACTTTTCCTGCATGGGTAATCATGGGTGACATACCTCATTAAGCTGGTAGTTAAACAACCTTGTACCGCTTCTATTAATTCTTGGTACGTTTTGGCACTCAGCTGGTTGCACGTATTTTCTTCTCCCAAATGGAAGTATAATCATCTTTGGTGTCAGTCAGTAACATAAATGCGACCGTCCGGTAACATGCTTTCCCCACTCCTGGCCGATAGCATCTGTACAAATGCTACCAGCGACCCTGTTATCGATCAACTGATCCATCATCTTCTTTGTGTAGCCGACTGGTAGCACTAAAAAATGCTACCGGATGCTAGCATTCTTGATCGCTTCTGGAACCTTCACTATCCTTTACCAGTCGGTAACATCCGTACATGCTATTGCTAGTAACATTTTGAGAGCTGCCGGCCAGTAGCATCTAAGGATACTACCGACGCTTTTGCACCGTTTACTTGTTTGCGACCCGCCGATTTTTCTACTGGCTGGTAGCACAAAAAAGTGGTGCTGCCCAGTAGCATCCGTTCCTACTACCGGCCGGTAGCATCTTTAATGCTATCGATGACATTTTACCACCATTTTTTCCCTTTTCGGCTCAAACCTTCACAGCGGATCGCTAGCTCGTTGTGAACTACCTTGTTAGCAAAACATTCTCCATTAACTGCCGATGTCTAGACCTGTAGGTTAGTCCATTTTGCAGGAGTGCAAAAAATGGATAACAATCACTTCAAGAGCGCAACCTTCACAAACTTATAAGAAAACAATATACAATATCACGTGATCTACTTTTAACTCCACCTCATATATATACCGTACTTATGTGTGGATACTACATAGACCGACCTTAATACTAATATGAAGATATAGAAACTACCATATGACCAATTCAATATTTTTGCAACAAGAAGTCAACCAAACATCCTAATACATGTCATATGCTCAAACGAACTTATTTTAGGTGCTTATTTATTATCTATTAGTATTTATAGACTAGTAGCAAGTTGAAACATGGTTAGAGCACTTACGTGTTATGAGCTAATATCCATATAAATATTGATATCTCTAGTCTATCTGGTATGGGGTGTCCCTTATCCACCTATATACAGAAAGGGGAACTTGATCAACATATATGGATATGGTCCCATGTTTCTCTATAGACAATCATTACTCAACACCAAAAAGGAGGTACAAGATATATAGGGTGGGTGTGGGGGTGAATCTGACATATCAACCTAAGACATATGTATGTGCGGGAAAACTATATAAATCTTGAATACATGGTCTTCATTTTTTCCCTTAAACATTACATTATTGAGATGCTTGCAACTCCTAAGAAAATTAATTCACTTTTTCATTTGTCAACGTTTATCATCTTAATGGATTCCACTATATTATATGACCGAGCTCTTAATTTTAATTTTCTTAATTAGTTGTAATTTGTAATTTTAGTCTCTCCTCGAAATTGCTAAAAATGACCTTTTAAATTGGTTCATGTAATGCATCTTCCACAGTCAAAAGTAAATTGGTAGTAATATTAGTGCAAAGCATAAATAGTAATAATATAGGGGAAGGACCAATACTTGAACATGGTCTAATAATGGACATTATTGGTCACACAATACCTTATAATTATCATGATACTATCTAGTAGTTATTTATTTTTGGCATAATAATGTTGTAGAGTAGCCAATCATATCATGTAAGAATTATAATTATTAAATACTCATTGTACAACAATTATCACTCGTGCAAGTATTGGTCTCCAATATAATTTTAGTGCAACTCAAATTTGTTATTTTAAATCAATTCAAAATATGGATTTCACTACAATTTAACACTCCAAAGGAAAAATGCAAGCTAAGGAAAACTCAAGTTACATGTCTAAGCAAAATTCACAATCCTATATGGCATGTAGTTGGTGTTGTGGACACATAAACTAAGGGTGCACCACTACTGGCCCCTCTCCCCTAGGTTAAAAATCAACGAATTTTTTTCATTTGACAAGCTTGCAGTTTATCATTTATGAATATCCCATTTTAGTGTTGTTAAACTTGTCAACTTTATGTTCAAAAGTAATGGAGAATAGTGTCAAGATAGAAATTGAAGTCTACTATTGATAAAGATTTGAAGATCCCAATTTAGAACTTTGTTGCAATTTGTAATTCATTAATTTCATCTCTAAAGTAATTAAAGTTAGTATTAATTTAGAAATAAAATAAAATGTGAGTGAATGCAAAGAATGACAACATCTACTTCATTTTGAAATAATAAATTTACAATTATATTTATGAAATCATATGTTTTTAACTGATAACATATATTATCGAAGCTCAATTAAAACACTTTATTATCAATTTCAGTAAAAGCTCTTAGTACTTTAAGGCATATACATTAATTAAGGGGGCTTATGCCACTCCATAATGAATATACAATAAATTGGTGATTTTAATTGACTATCACTGTCTCAATTTTCAATTTATTTGAGCACTTTCCAAAATAGAGGAGAAAAAAAAAGTGTTGATGTCAATTTTTATTTTGAAAGTAATGTGGCTCAAATATCTCTAACATTGCACCTAACAAGTCACGTTTGTGGACTGTATCTTGTTATCTCTCACATCTTTGGAAAATTTCACTCCCAATCAACTCTCATGGACATGATGTCATTGCATCCTCTTGGATGAAGACTGCCAACATAGAAATGGGTTGTGGTTGTCAGTGATGATGGATATATAGTTGGAGGAAAATGTTGACATGTTGTATGATGAATATTGTCAAACGATAAATGCAACTTGTATTGGGTATTGGGTAGGTGGTTGATGTGTGCTTAAACATGTCTAGTGGTAAACAACTTGATTCAAAACTGAAATAACATAAAATAAGTGGCTAAATAAAAAGGTTAAAATAAACACTGAACAATAAGGTGGACATAAGAAAACAAAACACACACAACATGGGAAAAGGGGGAAAAATAAACACACAGAAAAGATGAGAAGGGTAGAAAACAAAATGAATTACACACCAATATATTTGTGGTGATCCACACTTAAACATGTTTAGTGGTGAACAATTGCTTTAAATTTGAAGTAACATAAAATAAGTGAGCTTAAAAAAGGTTAAAATAAACATTGAACAACATGGTTGAACATAAGAAAACAAAGCGCACACAACATGGGAGAAGGAAATAAAACACACACATCATGGGAGAAGAGAAGAAAATAAGCACACACAACAATGGAGAGGGGAAGAAAACAAAACAAATATATTGTTCAGAGGGTAAGATACAACATTGGTAACAGGAAGGAGATCCAAGAGAAAAATTAACATAAAAATAATACACAACCCTTGTTTCAATATTAATATGAAAGTAATATAGACATAGAAATTGTGTTATAATGAGAATACTTAAGGATAAGTTATATGTGAAGGTATGATACATGAAATTAATAATTTGTTAATAACAATTTGTTATTCACATTGTGTTAGTATGCTATTTCTAGTAGGAAACTCCTGTCAGATAATTAGTTTGGATTTCCTTAGTTTATTGTGTGTTTTACACTAATATTTTATTTATTTGAAAACAATACACAAAAAAAAACAATTGTGTTATTTAAAAAACCAGTTTATGAAAATAACTTATTTGATTGTATTAGGTTTTTGTTGTTGTGAAAATATTTTTTTGAAACTGGAGTCGAATCTGCTCGGGTTTCCTCCATGTGCACTTGTCATTCTGCGGCCTCTTCGGGCACTATGGGATAGTAATACTATTGGATTTTTCTAGGGTTTCTCACCCTCTGGGTGCCTCTATATAATGAGTTCTCCCATTTCAAGCCTGGTTGTTACAACCGCAGATGGAGATTATGGAGCTTTGAACAATGGCGCCGCCACCAAAACACCCTCGGAAGTTTGTCTCAAAAGTTTCCACGAGGTAATGAATCTCCTCCTGATGTTGTTTTACCTATTCCTGAGTTTAATGCTGCTTGTCAATGGTTGGAAAATTTTTGTCTCATTGGGTATTTCGTGGGTCGCATCCCCTCTGAAAGTATGGTCAAATCTTGGATTAACTCGGCCTGGACTCCTTATGGAGTTCGACTTGAGAGCATAAAAAATATGACCAAAGGATTCTTCCTTTTTTTCTTCTCTGATCTAGCCAATGCCCCCAAAATTTTGGCTCGACAAGCCACTTGGTATGTTCGTAACTCCTTATTGGTCCTATATCCATGGACCAAAGACTTTTTGGTTTCTGAGTATGCTGTACTTAAAGTGTCAGTCTGGGTGGAATTTCCTGGCTTACCCTTGCCTTGTGTCCACTTCTTGTCTCAGAATGCATCTTCCATCAAGCATGTGGTCTGCCTCGAACCAAAATGTTTTTACAACGCTTGTCCATAGAAATGCGTATGTGTTGAAGTAGATCTTTCTCAGCAACTGAAAGAATTTGTGAAAATTCAAATGGGAGACAATTGTTACTCCTAGCGTATTTTATATATCAAATTACTTAATACTTTCTTCCGGTGCTAGGAATCTGATCATAAGATCAAGGACTGTCCTCTTTATGTCCCTCACAATCACCCAACAACTAAAGTGGCTCCAGAAATGAACAAACCCCTTCAGGAGGAAGGGTGGCAAACAACTAGTGCCCTGAAAAATAGGACTAAAACTTAGCAACCTAAGAACTCTAGTTCAAATGGCCTACATGAGCTAGATGTTAAGGAACAACCCCATAGGCCGCTGGCTAAAGAACCAACTAATGTTGCCAAATTGACAATCCAGTTACCTGAATTCTCCAGCATGCCCAAGGAAGCCTCGGTTCTCATGGACCAGATAAATTATGTTAACAATGACACCATTCCGCATAAACTGCCACTGCTTTTAACCAGTGATTCACATGGCCCTTCCAAAAGGGTCTGAAGTCCTTCTCGTCACTCCCAAGATCATATCCCAACACATAGTGTGGATTCAACAGAGGAGGAATACAATATTGAGTATGTCAAGCGGAAAAAAATTGATTTGTAGGATTTTTTGATGCACAACATGACCTAGTTCTTGTAAAACCAGTTTGATGCACTAGATGGCTTGGAGATAGATGGGATGGCACTCGACCACCGTTTCCCATGAATTGTCTATCTTGGAATGTGTGGGGTATTACAAACTCCAATCACAAGTATATTGTTCATGATGTTCGAAAAAAAAAATCCAATCTAGATGTGTTGTTTTTGTAGGAAGTGAAAATTACAAGTTTTCAGTTATATATGGTTTGTAAATCCATCTAGCCTGATAGCTTGAATTTTTGCAGTAATTATGATGGGGGTTGTGGGGGTTTAATTTCCCTTTTTTCTCCCAAATAGCATGCCCTTTTTTTGATGGATCATGGCGTCGACCCCACCAATCGTGCCATATGGGTCTTATTTAATATTGATGGCCACCCTTTTGGTCTCATTAATATTTATGCCTCTAACTATGCGGTCAAAAGGGCCGATCTGTGACAGTGGATAGCTTGCTTGATTCCCGATGCTTAGTGGGTCATAAGTGGTGATTTTAATATGGTTGACCTGCCCACTGATAAGTATGCAGGCACTTGCCCATGCATTGGACAATTGTTCGAAAAAGAGGCATGGTTTTTTATGTGTAATAAGTTCAAGTTTTTAGACCCTAATGCCTCTCGCATTCCCACTTCTGAAGCTTGGTTTACTTGGTCCAACCTTCGAGGTGGATCAGATCCGAGTTCTTAAACAACTCGACAAAGCTATGCTATGTCAACTCAAGATCTTTTTGAGTTCGACAACATTTATTCCTTACTTGTGGAGGTCATGCCTGAACTTTGTCCTTTCAGATCATTCTCCCATTTGATTTCGTATAACTTGGCATGATAGGCGTGCTTTTTGTCATAAAGGTCAATTCTTTCTTAATACTGTCCTTGATGTAACATGGGCCCACTCCCAATCACATTAAGTGTGTGTGGAACCTAGCCCCTCAGCCAAGTCATTGTCAGCACTTTTATCCACCTATACATGCCAACTAGACTCAATGATGGGAGGACGATATGACTTAGATTACTAGATTCCTCAAAATATATGGCAGATAGCTAGTGAAAATTAGACGCCGCTCATACTCCCCTGATACCTCCGCTCTTATCCAAATGGTGGTGGCGCTCCAAGGAAACCCCTTCTTTGAAACTCTGCAAATTTGAAAGTTGCAGAGCTTCACCAACAAATTCAAATTGTTGATAATTACAACGCTTAAGGTGCTCAAGTTTATCCCCACATGCATTTGCTTAAAATTGGCGATCAAGTTTCGAAAGAATTCTTTCTCTCTCAGAGCCAAAAACCCTTCTCTGCAAATCCATGTGCCATCAATGATGGCAGGGCTCGGGTCACTGATCCCAAGCTCATGTTACAAGACATTTGTGCAACATTATAAGTTGGTTTTTCAGGCCTCAACTACCCTTTGCCAAATGACAAGCAATCTCTCGATCAATGTCTGGATGTTGTGTTGTGCAACCTTTCTCCTGCTCAAAAGGTGGTTTGTGACCACATGCTCACCATTGATGACCTCCACGAAGAGGTCATGCAAATGGCCAGATGATAAGGATCTTGGATGTGATGGCTTCCCATGCAAATTTTATAAATCCCTATAAGTCATTGGGGCCATTGGGGCCATTGTGTCGTGCAAGCTCTCTTGCTCATAAGGTGGTTTCTGACCGCATGCTCATCATTGATGACTTCCACAAAACAGTCATAGAAATGGTCAATGATAAGGATCCTGGATGTGATGGCTTCCCATGTGAATTTTATAAATCCCTATGGGGCTATGTCGGCCCAAATAAGTTTATCTCGAGGGTTTTCAAAATTAGTCATTGAGGTTGTGTATTAATAAAGGTGAACATTGAATTCATCTCGAAACTAGGGGATCCTAAGTAAATTACTAGTTGGCAGCCCATCACCTTGTTGAATGTCTTCTACAAAAATATTGCTAAAGATTTGGCTATACAGTTGCTAAGTCATGTTCTTCCCGTTGTTATCCAACCATAACAAACTAGGTTCATTCAAGGGCGATATATTTTGGATAACATCATTATTGTTTGGGAAGGCCTAGAATGGGCTCATAGATCCAATCAATCTATTATGTTCATTAAAATTGATTTCAAGAAAGCTTATAATTGGATTGAATGATCGTTTATTCTTTGTTATGCTTCAATCTCTTAGCTTAGGCCCCATCTTCATTCAATCCGTCATTCAAATGCTATTTGCCAATTCCTTTACCCAGATCATTATCAATGGCCTTAATTATGAGTCCTTCAGATCATTGTTCCGTTCCATTCGCCAAGGGTGCCAATTAGCACCTGCGCTCTATGTGCTTGTTATTAAAGGCTTAGGGTATCTTCTAGCCCAAGCCAAATCCCAAGGGCTCGTTAGGGAAATTATGTTGCCTTTTGTGACCAACTCTCAATTGCTTAATGGTCACTTCATATATGACTCTTTTCTCACTCTCATTGAGGAAGAGACCAATATCTGTAATACCATGCATTAGCTCGATATATTTGATTTAGCCTCCTGTCTCTTCTATTCAATGGAAAAAAACTTAGTGTTATAGGCAATCTTTCCTCCATGTGCCCGCTTGGCTAAAATATTTTGAGTGGAAGATTCTTTCCCATGGTAAAATGTTTAAATTTTATAGAATTCCCTTTTCCTTTTAAGCATTGTTGACGGAACTATGACAGTATATTATCCAACGGGCCGGCCAAAAAATTGGAGTACTGGATCACCAGACCATTGTCCTTGACAGGGGAAATTCCAAATTTGTTCCAAAGTCCTGGTAGCCACTCACGTTTACTACTCTTCATGTTGGGTACCTTCCAAAGCCTCTACTCAGAAGTTGGAGAAAATTCTCAAAGCCTTTCTCTGGGCCAATGTTTCCATTGGAAAAGGCTTCCATAGAGTTTCCTGGGAGATATGCTTCCTTCCCTGAGATTCAAGGGGGTTAGGCCTTATTGACATTCAACACCAAGGGTGGGCACTCTGTGTGAAATGGATCATTCAATGCATTGAGGGGAAAGAAGCGTGGAGAGCGCTTCTGTGCAATGACATCGAGGAGGGTTCACCCTACGGCCGTTAAGCCTGGAAAGGTCTAGGGTTTGTCAATCTCCTTATTTCTCATGTTCCTATTAAAGTTGTTGGCACTTTTTTTTCTCAAAAGCATATGGAAGGCTTGGAAATGCATCAAATCATGGCTACAATGGAAAGGCAACAGTTTCTGTAATGATCTCTCCATTAACCAACAATATCTATGGTGGTCGCCGATCTTTCAGGCTCAGGATAGGTGTCTTGTAGATGTCCCTGGAATTCCTGTGCTCAATGATTTTTAAACATGGAATTTGTACCATTCAAGATTTATTCTGTAAACATTCTCAATCTTGGTATTCTTGGCCTGAGCTCAAAGCTTAGTTTTGGCTCACCACCCAGGATCGCACTAGCATTACTGAAATTATCAATTTGGTCCCTAATCATATGCTGCACAAAATTTTGGTGCATTCCTCTCGCCCTTGGTGGATGGATTAGAAATGATATGTTGATACCCCATTTCACAATTATTCATCCAGTAAAGGCTACCGTTAGCTCTCCCCTCATTTTCCCATGGTTGAAATACTCAATAATCGATGGGGGATTCATTCTACTCCATCATGCTGGAGAAGGAGATTTGACATTGTTTGGTATGTGTGTGTGGAACCAAAATTTTCACACTTTCTTTGGCGTATTCTACACCAAGGTCTTCCAGTTGGATCTCGTTTTGTTAAAATTGGGGGCCCCGACCTACCAAGTGTCTGTTCTGTGGCCATTTAGAAACCTTTGCTGCCCCTCTTCTAGTTTTTCCTTAAAGGACAACTTGCTTGGAATTAGATTCATTCATTTTTCTTTCCTCTCAGACCTCAGTTTTTTACTTGACAGAATGTTCTTTTAGGAGATAACCCCAAAATTCTGCACATGTTTGCCCAAATTTGGCATATTTTTAGAGGGGGAATTTTGTTTTGGATATGGAAAGAAATGAAATGCTTTCTTATTTTCTAATTTTGAGGTTGATCAACAATTTTCAGTGTATAACAAGTCTATGGTTATCTCCAATGTGCTTCTGCAGATTCAAGTCCAAGATAATAAAGTTTCCCTGGAGGTGGATCACCTGCAGAATTTGTTGCGGCTTTGGCAGGATGCCCTGTGTAATGTCATCTGGGTGCTAGCGTCACCTTCTCGACGCTCTTCACTACAATTGCCATGGTGGGATGTCATAGCCGCTCTCAACAACATTCTTTCAGCTAGTCTCGCCACTCTCCCCACAATCAACAATGGAGGAGCGTTACTCCCACCAACTCATCAGCAAGGTTGGGGTTTCCCCTTGCTCGTCAACTCGGGTGGGGCTCGATGGTTTCCCCCGGGCCACACACCTTGGATGGCTAGAATCTGCCACCTTCACCTTCGTCGCCTTCAGATAAGTTTCCCCACCTTCCTCTTACCATCTCTCCTACACGGGTGGCGGTGGCTAATGAAAAGGAGAACCCCACTGGTTGGGACATTCCAGATGTTGGCAAGGACCTCCCTAGTTCAGGCTGGGCCTGATGACCACGAGCCCTCTTGCTTTTGGGATGTTTGTTGTTACAACTTGATTTTGTGTTTTGATGTATTCCTAGGTGTTACCTAGTGTGTTTGGCGCTTTCCTAGGCTTGGCCTAGTTTTTTTTGTGGTTTTGGGGTGTGCTCTCATACTGCTCACTTTTTTTTTTAAAGTTTGTCTTGTATCTTATTGAATTAATATAAAATAAGATCCGTTTTCATAAAAAAAAGTTATTTAATAAAATCAAACATGTTAATATGACTTCTTCATTCACTTGTTGATAGAAATGTGTTATTCACAACTTGTAATAAATTATTAAAACCACAAATAATATTAAAAAACTTTCATGATTCAAAACGATATTTTAAAAAACACTTATTAAAGTAGGAAAAGACTAATCATGTGATAATATAGGGGAAGGGACTCCTTACTCTAGCAGAGGCCTTTGATTGAGAGTGTTTTGACACAATTTAATATCATTGTTAAGACAATTTCTCAAATGTTTAAATGAAAAAACACATAAACCTATATAATATTTCACCACTTTTTGCCAATTTTAACATGTGTAATTATTTCAATCGACAAATACAAATACATGTCATTCCCCACAAAATTAGGTTCACATTTGAAAAATACAAACTCCAATATGATTATAAAAATATTATCTTAACTACTACTTCTAGGTACCATTTATATTTCTGTTGGCTTCGACATTTACAATGTTAGATTTTTTTCATTCCCTGTCAATATTAAATTCGTTACCTTACACGTTATTATATTTCTAAGTGTATGCATTTTTCATAAACATAGACATAAAGGGTTTATAATTGTGCTACCCCCCTATACTAATTTTGTTAGATTCATACTCCTATGTAAAATTTATTCATCCAAAAATAATCCACCCTCCATTGCCATTTGTTGTACTAATACAAGCACACCCAAACATAAAAGGTGGTGTAAGGTTCACCATTTACAAGAAAAATTCATATATTAATATAAATTTGAAGCAGATTTCAAAAACAACATTATTTGAACCCCATAGTTCAACGTGTTTCCATACTGCCTAATTTTTTTTGTGAATTATCTTGTATCATTTTAATTTTTAATATAATATAAGATCCTGTTCATAAAAAATTGGGTACTCAAAATGATGTATTTCCCTCTCAATCTCCACCAAAGTATCTCTCACCCACTAGAAGACAAGTATGTGGATTAACAAAAGTTTCAAATCCAACCAATTGAATTGATTCATTTCTCAATCAATCTGTGCCAACCTATCTCAACCAATTGAAATCAATCCCATGGATATGATGAGGAGAAAAACATAGGAGTAAAATATATAAATTTGGAAAGATGAGTCATTTACATTTTTGCCATTCAGAAATAACTATTTCTATCAAATCATAAACAAACTTGCAGATATATCAACACTTTTCTTGTTGTACAGATACATATATATCTAAAAGTGTCAGGTGCAATCACTACTTACATATTGTATTCACCAATATATTTTATAACTATTTATTTCTTGTTTTTAGATCTCACAATTTACCATTAAAATTGTTATGAACAACAACGAGTCTAAACATGTAGATAGTTTATGAACAACATTAAATTTGCAACATATGAACCACTTCATCGTTGCAAATTCATGGTGTTTATACTTTATCTTCAAATATAAACTCATTGTTGCACATAACTAATTTGAAGTTGACTCACCCCTCCAAGTATGATTTGTTATGATAAATATATCACAATCCTTCAAGTTTGTTGGAAATGGAATTGTTAACACATTTTCTGAAATGTGTAGTAATATGGTAACTTTTGAAAATTTGAAACAATTAAAATACAAGTAAATATTTCATGCCTAATTGCTTTTACAATATTTAAACTAGTAGTTTCTTTGTTTTTCTTAGGTGTTAAAAATAGCCAATAATTTTTTCGGTACAATATCTTATATGTTATAAACATTTCATGAAATTCTACACGCATAGTATAATATTTATGCATTTATATGGTGCTAAATTTACCTCCATATAAACCATGCATCCAAACATGCTAACAAAGGACTGATTCAAAATACATTCTTGAATTTCACAATTGCATGTGTAAAGAAGGCAACCAGAAGATCAATGATAAGGATGAGGAGTAACTTGCAAAGAGGGGTAAGGTTTACAAATCTCTTGTTTGATGAGGATAAAATAGATGAGATACAACCTCAAAAAACTACCAATTCTAACATAAGGTAGTCTTATTCAAGAGCCAAAACACAATATTTTTACATGGATAATGCACCTAAGATACAACCATTAGAAAAATACAACTTCCACTCAAAGGAGGAATTCATCAAGAGGTAAAAAACAATTTTTTTGATGAGATAATATCACAGCTACCCAAATTCTTGAATTCAACACTGCTATGAACCCAAATGTTGAAGTAACTGGAGGGTTTCCTATAACAAATAAATTATACATAAGAGGATAATGGACATAAGAAGACATGAAGGCTGCCATGAGGGATGTGGAGGACACTGGAATGTCCATAAGAATATAAACCACAAACATGACTGATTGGTTGTATGGAAAAATAACCACAAAGAGGAAGAGACCTCCAACAATTCTGATGGAAAATGAAGAGGAATAAATTGTTACACAATGCAAAGATATGGCTGAACTTGGCCACAATATTGAAGTCATTCACCTAAAGGCCTATATAGCTCACATCTATCAATGCAAACCAAATCCATTTAATGATGGCTACCAGGAAGATCATGGTGGTATGGATTCTATAGGTGTTATCCTGATTTGACAATAAGAACTACAGAGGGCCTTGAATGAGATAGAACATTCATATTAAGACCAATAATTATTGTTTCTTTATATGATAACTTGCAAAAAATATTTATTACAAATTAGTATGTACCCAAAAAAATATGGGATTGTGAGGAAAATGGTGTACATACATGCAAGAGTTGTGGCATGCATGCCATTGCTAAATCAAGATGCAAAAGTGTTCCACACATTATGTCAAAAAGTAGAGAATGGATTACCATATTATGTTGTGTTAATGCATTAGGAGAAAAAACCATGGATTTTATATTTTTAAGGAAAAGAGACATCTTAAAAACTATATGATAAGATGTGAACTTGAAGCATGCATGGTGGCCCAACCACATGCGTGGATGACAAAGGAGTTGTTTATGAACTGAATGCATCATTTTGCAAGATATGTGATCAGAAAAGTTTCACCAACAAGGATACATCCTCTAATATTTGATGGTCATGGCAGCCACATAGCTTTAGGCACAATCCAAGAAGATAGAAATTTAGGAATTGATTTTGTGACTTTGTCAGCTCATACCAACCACAAACTTCAACCATTGAATGTTAACATTCCCTCCATTCAAGAACTACTTCAAAATAGTGAGGTCCAAATGGATGGAAAAGAACTTAGGTCTTGAAATCAAGAGGAAACAAACAACAAAACTTGGTAGTCAAGCTTTCCAATTCACACTTACACTTAAAAACACCAAGGCATGTTTTTCAGAGGACAGGTATGTGGCCACTTGATCATAATGTTGTTTCTAATGATATCAAGCCAATCAGGCCTTTGATGTTGAAGAATATGATGTGGTACTTATTGAAAACATATTGAGGATGGCAGGATCGGAAGATGAAGATGTACAATGATGTTTAGAAGAAACATAGCAATATGTGTTAGTTAATGAGGAAGCACATAAAACAAAGGAAGTGCATGTCGAATCAACATGTTTTGGCATGCCTCGAGATTTAAATCAGCCACAAACAATCAATAAAGAAGATGATCTCCTTAGTTCAATAACTCATGTGTTTTTGTAGATGTTGATGATAGCTTGAGTTTTCTAACACAACTTAGCTTGCCTCAATGAGTTAAAGAAAGGGAAATTAACATCAACATGAAAATTGATTTCAATAATGAGAAAGTTTCTCTTTCTGTGCCATCCCTTGCCCCACCTCTTCCAACTTGAGGTGGTGTGGTATTATGTTGATACTTTAGAGTGAGAGGCACATGATGCATCCCAATTAGATGCCCCAAATTTGGCTACATAGGATTTAGATAAAGGAAACTTCAAAGTTGCTGATTGCATAGCCACACAAGATAACCAAGAGGTGACCTACACCCAAAATGACAAAAAATTACTAAGTAAATTATTAAAGCTACCAAGAGGTTTCACAACAACCCTATGTGGCTAAATGATGGCACAATCAAAATTAGTAGGCAATCCCAAATACTTACCTTTGATGAATACAAGTGCATTTACTTAAATGTCAAGAAACAAGAAAGAGAGAAATTGAAGTTTTAAAGGGAAAGAAAATGGATCATTCTGAAGAAAGGAAATCACACAGATTGGTAGAAAAATAAAAGAAGGGGAAACTTGAAATTGAAAGAGAATTAAAAAGGCAGAAAAATGAAGAGGACAAGTTGTAGGGAAAAAAGGAGAATGAGTTGAAAAAGGAGTAAATTAGACTCTCAAAAGAACATGATTAACAGGTGAAGGAATGACAACAATCACAAAAGGAACCTGAATGAAAAAATAGACATGTGAGTAGTCCCTCTAATCCCCTTGCTGATCAACATCATATTCTGTTGGGAATGTATAACACATTCATCCCTGATTTTTCTTCCATTATCAATAACCAATCTAGCTGACCATCTTCTCCTACAAATAAAGAGACATATTATGGAATTTTAGATTAGACATTTCTTGGTCAGATTGGCCAAATTTTAGCAACTATGACATATGTTTCCAGGTAAACCTCCTACTATGTTACCTAATGTACTCCAATCTATGAATGCTAGCACATCAAAGAGTCACGAGGAAGAGTAGCCTTGACCATTTGTAGGATTATGGTCAAGTTGTTAAGTGAAGGCTTTACAGATTTTGTCCTATACTAGATTGAATTTTTAAAAGAATGCCTATGTAGTAAGCATTAGCAAATTTTGTGGAATATGTAATAGAATTCTTGAGTGCTAAGCCTTGGCTTATATCTTGAATATGTAAAATACATGATAGAACTCCTTATAAATAGGCCTTAGGCACATTTTTTTTAACTTTGTAAAAAGATACCTTAGTAATATGGTTTAGTTGATTTTGGTAAATGTTATGCACATATATATTTAGTACTATGGAATTTGGCTTTACTGTAAGTTTTTGGATGACTATCCAAAATAATAGAAAATAATATATGTTTTATGGTATGAAAATTAAGGAATATTTATTTATGTAATTTCTATGGCATGTCCTCATTCTTTGGGTCCTTTCCAACATTTGTAAATATTATTGAGGCATACAATTAAACTTTACTATATAAAGCTAGACTGTAAGCTCAATCATGTACTCAAAGACAAATAATTATAGACAAATCCACATGCCTTCAATTTGAAAAATAAATAGATCCTTTCCTTAATAAAGTCACAAATGACCTTACCTGCAATTGATTTCATGTTGTTCTTCCCCATCCAATGACCACCATCATCCTTCTTCTTATATGCTTCTTTTTTAGCCTATTGTAGTTATAACATTAATGAACTTATAGCTTTTTGAACTAAAAAATGGTTAAGAGTTTGGGTTGAGTAGTTCTTATAACGAGGTTAAGAGAAAACTTTCTAACATAATTCTCATATATGTAACTACTCCATTGAAGATTGGAAAGACTAGCTAAAAGGACATGATCAACTTTACATATGACCAAATGGGAAGCCGATAAAACATACAAGTATTTGAGTCACACCTTCAACTTTTTAAATTTCCCAATAAGTATAATCGACTTTTCCAAGCAGAAAAAGGAGGAAAATTTAGGTGGCTAAATTTCTATTGAATGCAAAGAGCTAATTAGGAAATTTTTGAACAGGGAGGTTCAGTTCACCAGGCAATCAATCTGTAGAAAGAGAGCTCAAAAACGTAATTAATAATGCTCATTCACCTGGGAAGGACTTTTAATCTCTCTGAAGGTGGTATATTTGTGCAATGCAAGATATTATCTCAAACACAAAATTAATACTGTCCAATTGAGTATTATGAGCTCAAATGAAGTAAACTTGTTAATGTCCATTGACCTTCACTTTTGTTCACATATTTTTAATCTTTGCCTTTGCTCATATTTTTTCTCATCAAACTAGAACAAACCAGTAAAATTTTATTTTCTTTCCTCGCAAAGGAGGATTTTGGTATAAGTTTTAACTACTTGGACTATATTTGCATGTCATATTTGTTTACAACAATTCTTGCTAGGGACAAGTCTCTTTAAAATTGTTTAGTAAGGATGAAGAGTTGAAAGGCTTTGAGAGGATAAAAACAACATCACCACCAACCTGCTTAGGAATACAAAACCCAAAAAAATCTACAGGAAGGTTAATAATAAATGGAAATTCG
The DNA here is from genome assembly GCA_019776745.2 of Taxus chinensis. Classification (NCBI taxonomy): domain Eukaryota; kingdom Viridiplantae; phylum Streptophyta; class Pinopsida; order Cupressales; family Taxaceae; genus Taxus; species Taxus chinensis. The sequence continues at coordinate 700,092,938 of CM034154.1, read as the reverse complement.
TATCTGTGATGAAACTTAATGTACAAATTATAATCCATCGTTTCCACAATCAATTTAGGATAGAAATTATGATCCATCACCACCACATAGAATTAAGTACATATAAAAATGGAGGGGTAAATGTAGGGCAAATGTTTGAGTTGATGTAATGTATTTTTTGGTGCTTGAATGTACTTCCTATGGAGTTTATTGCACAATTATGGAGACTTGGGTGTAAAGTAAAGGAGAGTTGGAAGAGATATCACTCCACCTATTAATATAGTACTATTCCGCAAAATAATCTTTACACATGTCTTATAACATGTTAGTAGGTTTTCTAACTTGTTGGTCTCTTCTTCGCTTTGGGTCTTTTCTTATCTTTATTTCATGACTTGGGTTGGATTTTGGTGTCACTAAGTGCCAAGTTTCAAATAAGGAAATCATATATATATATATATATATATATATATATATATATATATAGTATATATATATATATATATATATATAAAACTTACTATCATTAGGGGCTCGGTGACAATCACATTGGGGTGACCGCCGAGGCCAGTTCGACTCAAACATATACATTATTCATTTCATCTAATGTTTTTTTGAGCCTTGTGTAGGTAGCTAGGGTTTGTTTTGCAGGTTACAGTGCGACACAAGAACCCTATAGTAGAGTTATTACAAAAAAAAAACAAAAGAAAGAAGACATTAACAAACCCTAAAAATAGCAAAAGCAAAGCATCTACAAGGACACTAGCACTCGGGGCGGCCAGATCAGACACTAGCGCTTAGGGTGGTTCCTGTCCCCTTTGGGCGGTTCTGTCTGAAGAAGTTCCAAGCTCCAGTTTATCAGACAAAGACTACATAGTCCATATCCGACCTTCTCAACCTCTTTCCCAGCCCATAATTAGTCCAGATCTCCCAATACAAGCTAAGTCACTCTTATCTCCTATCTTGCACACTTGCTTGTACTTTGCATGTTAGATCTTGCTTGTTACTGCTATATCTGTTTGATCTCAGTCCTATGATAAAAGATATAAGTTTCTTTAAATCACGCTGCCAGTTGTTACAATTTTCTCTTCATTAGCGAAAACTAGTATTATTCTAGAAACCATAATTATATTGTCTTTTCAAGTATTTCCATTATTTTTTAGATGCTCCTATGCTCCTAGAAATTACAATATTGCTATAATTAGGAACATTTTATTACATGCTATATTTAGCTAGGCCTCACTACCCCCTAAATTATGGTTAGTGTAGGGTGTTTGTTAGTGCAAACCAATTTCTACAACTTAAAATCTTCATGTGTGTTGCACTCAGGTGAAGCCGACGTTTAAAATAGAGGAAAATTGTCATTGAGAGAACTAATAGTTGTGAAACTACTATATAAGGTTGTAAAATGGCCATTTCATGCAACCGAGAGTTTACAGAAGTGCAACTTGCTTTAACCAGTGGTTTCATGACATCAAAAAGTCTTGTAACTAGTGGGAGTTATAACTTTTGTTTACAAACTCAAAATCAAGTACATTTTTTTGCAAAGTGTTTAACTTTACGAGGAGAATCCAAATATGCAAACTAAAATCACTTTATATGTTTTCCCTATAATGTTTTTCATGTACACCATATCATATCTCATCCACAATCAACTAACTCAATCAAAGCTGATTTGTTTGGATGATGTACACAAACCAATTTCAAATAAAGAATCTTTACTATTTCAAGTCAAATAATCTTAAAATTGTTTCCTCTCCACAAAAATACATGTCATATATCTAAAGTTTGTAATTTTTCACCTTTCTTTATTATAAATTGGGAGCATTTTCCTCTTAGTGGAGTCAAAGTGATCTCAATTAGAGCCTCTACACCCAACCAATTTATGCTAGGTATAATGGCTTATGTGTAAGTTAAATATGCCATTTTAGATATTTAAATAATGTGAAAAGCAAGTACATATATTAGTTATGAGTTACTTTTAAAAATTTTAAGATCATAACTTTGCATCAAATCATATTTTTGGTGTGCACTTATGTATCAACAAATTTGATTTGTTGTTTCATATGATTTATTGTGATTTTTTAAATTCAAATTTTATTTCAAAAGTGAAATCTACCCATTTTTTTTTCTTATTATAAAAAAAACTATTTAAAAACTTAAAAAAAAAACTTATTTTTACATGTACTCCCATAAATTTTGGTTCGCAATAAACTTCACTCAAATTCAAGGTCATTAGAAACTTGGTTCTTGGCATGCTTTAAAATCTTGGCTAATACAAATGATTATATTATTTTGTTAAGACTCTTTTATCAAGCATTTTTGTTGCCCCGAATCTAGGTTCTTTTGATCACTCAAGGCCATAATCGACTAAGTATGAAAAGATCCACGGAAGTCTTCCACGTTGTCCCATCGGCGCAACCCCAAGGATGGAATTTCGAAGCAGGTTCTCAGACTAGCGCAAACCCTCCACGTGGAAAAAAGGGAGTTTCACCGACCAGAGACTCAGCGGCAATACCAAGTAGGGGGTGGATGCATAGACTCATATAAAGGAGCGAAATATTTATTCCAGATTTGAATTAAAACACTGACAGTGGTAGTGCTGCATTTAAAATATTTGGGGACATGAACCAGAAGGATAAGCACAGGGCCTTATCAAAATTGAATGCACAAAAGGTGGTAGCTGAAGGTGACACATGCAAGGAGGTCCTTAAAAGGAGCCAAAAAATGAAGGCATAAAAGAGAGAATCCTGGGCCAGAAAAAAGGAGGAGCAAAGCGAAGAGTTCTGTATGTTTTGTAAAATCTAGCCTTAGTAGGCCTATGTCATAGAAGAGAAGTGTAATCTGTGCTTTCATGGGCCTTATGTATCCATTCGCTATATGAATAAAGAATTCTTATTATGTGCAATTAGATTTTCATATGTTCTGAACCTTCATTTCTTTTATGAGAAGTAGTTCTAAATGAGTCAGGAAATTCATCTTGCTTGAAGCCCTTAGAATTTCCATGTTTCATTTATTATTAATCGTTTTAGTTCCTCATTTTGCGTTATCAGAGTAGTGGGTTGTGTTGTTTAGCCCTTCAACTATTCTAGATAAAGATCTTAGGTATCCTGTCATTTTCCTTTCTCTTAGATTAGCGCATCGCCTTTTATTTTTAAGTCATTTACATGCTTTCTTCTAACCCTGCCCCAACCACTAGAGAAGAGGAAACTTCTTTAAAATCTGGAGGTCACCTTAGGGCGCACGCATCACCAACCTAAGGTTTCCTACGACTCTGACGGTTCATTTGTAAGGATTATCGTCAACAGTTTTCCTGGCACGCCCGGTGGGACATTAATCCCTGGATTGAGCATCATCAAAATCTATCAATTGGAGTAAGGTCCAGATTACCCACTTGAAGGAACAAACGAATGTGAATGAGGGCGAGAGCAAGGGAGGAGGGTATGATCGATTATTTGCAGCTATCTCCTCCGCAACATAGAAGAAAAAGACAGTTTCAGAGGTCTCCGTCCCCCCCGGACTGGACTCTCTCAACCCCTCCACCAGGGAGGCCTTTTACATAGTCAACTAGGACCCTCAAACATATCATTATGGCTCATGTTCAACCTCCACCTCCGAGACCATTTGTTTCGTGGGATCAGGGAAGCCCACTCATCTTGCTCGTGCCCCCTGCGATATGGAACCATATCCCAGCCAATGCGTTAAAAGCGTTACCCAAATTCAGCGGTGAAGATTTCAAAACCCCTGAGGAGCATCTCTAGGACGTAGTAAAGATATGTGTAGTACATTATATAAGGGAACAAGGCGTTGCCTTACGTCTGTTGGCCGCCTCTTTTAAGGGAAGGGCCCTGGAATGGTACCAATCTTTAACCCATAACTCTATTGGTACTTGGGACCAGTTAGGGGGGCCATTGGTGACAAGGTTCAGCAAAAAGGGAGACCGGTCATCACTCCTACAACAACTAATTGGTATTAAAAAGGGTCCACAAGAATTGATGACAAATTTTAACACCTGGTTCCATAAAACCTGGCAAAGGATTCCGGCCTTGGCTAGACCACCTACAGGTTTGGCTATTGTCTTTTACCTAAAAGACCTAAATTCAAATATTTCAGTATGATTCAATCATTGGGAGGGGATTCTTTGCCACAGGACTGTAACATTGCGGTCCAAGACGAGAATAATCTAATAGATGTCGGGAAGCTCCCTACTAGAACTCTTTTATCGATAAATCCTGAGATAGCCCCCATTCCAAAAGTACAAACACCGAGCCCATCCTCAACCCCCACATCTTTATATAATTACCCCTCGGTGGTTACGAATCCCATTACTTCCACTACAGCGTCATCTTCCTCTCTCGAAATGGAGGAGATGAGGAATATCCTGAGAAGTTTTTCTAACGAGATAGTGAGCCATAAAAGGAATCAAAAATCTTATCCAAGGTAAAATTATCAAAGTTTCTAGGGTAATTGACCCGCTTACCCCTCTACATACTAGAATAATCAGAGGCCGCCGACCACTCAACCATCAAATCAAATAGTCCCTGTACCAACGCCTCTTCGGACTGTTCCCCCCATAGCGGAAGAGAACTCGTCCCCAGACAAAACCATCTGGCTGAGGATCCCAATGCCTGGTGCTTCCCTTGCAATAATTTTCATATGCTGAGAGACTGCCCCCAAGGGAACTTGCAGCTAAGGATAGCCGAGAAATGATCAAGAGAAGATTATGACACATGTACAACAAGACCTCACTAGTCTGAGGGAGCCCAAAGCGCCGCTTTCAGCACCCAGATGCAAGGGATGTCCTTAGAACAAGATTCAGATATTACACCAGAGCATGCCCTTTTCTCTTGGTTAGAAGGGGAGGAGTCTGTCTTCATAAATGAGGTATCTGTTCCGAAGCCTGTTCAGTTTAACTACAACACCCGCTTCAAGAAAATGATCATTAAAGCAGATGCACCAACTTCGACTTCGATCGACAAGGTGTATAAAGAGCCTCCGATTATCGTAAACACGTCATCATCAAAAATAAAGGAAGCTCCAAAACCAACTGTATAGGATCAAGAGGTCCATCACCTTGATAAGGAAAGAACAAAACATCAACCACCTCTCAAAGCATCGTTGGTTGGACCCATCAACATAGTCCAATTGCTAAAAAAGGCACCAACCATCACGTCTTTATGGGATCTTCTAAGCATTCCCGAGTAGAAGGAGTTGCTCCAAGAAGCGCTAAAATTAGAGGGGGATGCGACGAAGGTGGGTCCCTCAAAAGGACATGTCAAAGATGCTCTAGTGCCTACAAAAGCCATAATGAGAAATCAACAAGGAGAGGTGGGTAAGCCGAGGCCCAACCCCTTCTTTTTGACTCTTATTATACGTAAGAAGTTATTACATAACTCCACGATAGATTCCGATGTAAGCACTACTATCATGCCTCAGGCAATAGCAGATGCTTTAGGAGTTCAATATGAACCCTTGAGGAAGGGAGTTATGCAAGTGGATGGGAAATCTGTTCCAACCATAGGAGTTATCAAAGGACTCCCATTATAGCTCTATTCCTACCTGAATTTTATTGTTTGCCAAGATATTGTGGTGATCAATGTCCCACCAGTCTTCGGGCTCTGCCTCTCTTGAGATTTCACAGCTAAGATCGGCGGGTATATGTCTTTGGATTGGTCCCATTTAATCCTCCCTAATGAATCAAGTACGGGTCCAAAATGAAGGTCTTGTCAGAACCACTCTCCAAAGAGCATATAACAGACCAAGCGCATTCTAGTTTCGAAGCCTCCCATGCTATGATCACCAGAGAAGAAGGAGATGTCATCTCTATCAACTAACTATATGTAGAGGACGGAGAGCCCCAAGAGGACGATCACCTATCTAATCTTCCCCTGGGAGATCCTTTTGGGAACTTTGATTCAACCAGCCTGGGCACTTACGTCAGTGTTTGCCTCGTATCTCCTGCACTTCAACGAAAACCCCACAATCCCTAAGGTGAAAAGAGAAGGTGATGCGGGAAAGACAAGCCTTCCTGGGAACCCTCCAATATGGATCCTATATTTTGATGGGGCTAAAAGAAAAAATGGCTCGGGAGCCAGTGTTTGCCTCCTCTCAAATGATTTGGTATCTCCTGCCGATAGGAAGATACTCTAGTCAGTTCATTTCCAGTTCTCCTGCACTAGTAACGAGGCAGAGTACGAGGCCCTAGTGCACGGTTTATGCACCGCCTAAAAGGAGGGTATCAGGTAGCTAAGAATTAAGGCTCCATTACAAAACCCAAAGTAATCGGTGATTCAGAATTGGTGGTCACACAAGTAAGGAATACCGCCACCACTAAGAACCCAAGGATGAGAAGGTCCTACCGGCACTGGGTATGGGATTTGATAGATAGCAACCAGAAGATGTCATGAAGCCTTCTATCAACTAAGCAGGTGTAGATCCTTGTATGATCATCAACAAACCTCTTTTACCATCGATTCAAAATTAAGCCTTAGTTCCCTCAGGTATCCAAGCCCGCAGAATACAGAATGCAACATGAGTGGACATGATGGCTACCATTGGGTCTCAATTTGACCCAACCCGGGATTAGAGGAGATTAAAGAAGAGAAAGAAGGAGATGTCATCTCTATCAACTAAGCAGGTGTGATGACAGTAGTCACTAAATTCCTTGTATGATCATCAACAAACCTCTTTTACCATCGATCGCCTTGTCCCTCAGGTATCCAAGCCCGCAGAACAAATGCAACATGATGACTATTCCATTAGTGCTATCGCGGTGGACGTTGCTAAATTCCGGCCTCAGGAAAGAGAGGTAGATCAACTGCAGGAAAATGTCGAGCTAATGAATGAAATGATGACAGTAGTCACTACCGACTATTTGAAACTCAACAACCATCTTAAGAAGGCGCAAGCCAACCTTCGAAAGGTAGAGGCTACATCGGTGGGCCTCATGGCCGAGCTTAAGGCCAAGGAAAGAGAGGTAGATCAACTCAAGAAGGAGTTGAGGCAAACGTCAACCAAGCAAGCCCTCACAGCTTCTAAAGAAGAGGCAAAAGCTCTGACAGCTAAGCTCGCTGCATTCGAGGCCCTGGTCAATTCACTCTCACAGGAAAAGAGTGGCTTTCAGGTCAGGTTAAAATTTTTCGATGAAGTGGTCAAGGACTTGACCAATCAATTAAGGCAATGATCCCAGAAGACAAGAATCATATCATTAGTGCAGGGGTTGTATGCCTCCTGTTGTGACAGGATTTCCATCATTGCTGCAAATCTAGCCCCAACACTTGGATTTATATCTGATGCACAGGAGTTGTGCTCTAAGGTAGAAAGTACAATCTCCACCATCAGCAACGCCTTATCCGCCAAGGTCCAGGAGTCGAATATTTTGATTAAAAAAATCTATGATGCCTCAGACCCCGCCCTTCAAAATGCAGGAATCATTGACAGGCGGTTGATAGCAGCGAAGATCAATGAGATTTTGAGCTGTAACAAAGCTTCTATCAAATGTCAAAATATCTTGGCACAACTCCGCCATGAAATGAAGGAAAGAAAGTAGAATATCAGTGAATTAGTGCAACTAGGTTTCCCTTCTCCTTCCCAGATGAATCCACGGTCCTATCAAAGGACCAAATCCAACAGCTTTTGATCGCTAAGCACTAGGACAAGACGATCTTCCAGTCTTTGAAAGAGGACTCCAGTGTCGTTGAGGTCGAGACCATCATCAATCCTATCATACAGTTAGAGTTTCGCCTGCATATAGTAATGCAAAGCCTCCAGGGTTTCTCCCACAGGGAGATAATTGAGCTGGACCAAGCGTTTCAAGCCTTGTAGCGAAGAACCTACCCAATAGAGCAAGAATGGCTCAGATACCAGGCTTCTTTGCAGAAGCTCTAAGTGGCCCTCTGTGAGCCACATTTTTTATTTTTGGAAGGTGAGAGATATCGGATTCTTCCATGACCGGCACAGAATCCCTTGGTGAGTCGCTAAACTGATTATATTCTTTTGTTAAGACTCTTTTATCAAGCATTTTTTTTGCCCCGACTCTAGGTTCTTTTGATCGCTCAAGGCCAAAATCGACTAAGTATGAAAAGACCCACATAAGTCTTCCATGTGTCCCATTGGCGCATCCCCAAGGATGGAATTTCGAAGTAGGTTCTCAGACTAGCGCAAACCCTCCACATGGCAAAAGGGAGTTTCACCAACCAGAGACTCAACGGCAATACCAAGTAGGGGGCGGATGCACGGACTCCTATAAAGGAGCGAAATCTTTATTCAAGATCCAAATTAAAACACTGACAGTGGTAGCGCTGCATTTAAAATATTCGGGGGTAGGAGCCAGAAGGATAAGCGCAGGGCCTTATCAAAATTGAATGTACAAAAGGTGGTCGCTGAAGGTGACACATGCAAGGAGGTCCTTAAAAGGAGCCAAAAATGAAGGCATAAAAGAGAGAATTTTGGGCTAGAAAAAAGGAGGAAAGCGAAGAGTTCTGTATGTTTTGTAAAATCTAGCCCTAGTATGCCTATGTCATAGAAGAGAAGTGTAATCTGTGCTTTCATGGGCCTTATGTACCCATTCTCTATATGAATAAAGAGTTCTTATTTTGTGCAATTGGATTTTCATATGTTCTGAACCTTCGTTTCTTTTATGAGAAGTAGTTCTAAATGAGTCAGGAAATTCACCGTGCTTGAAGCCCTTAGAATTTCCCTGTTTCGTTTATTATTAATCGTGTCAGTTCCTTAGATTTTTGCATTATCAGAGTAGTGGATTGTGTTGTTTAGCCCTTCAACTATTCTAGATAAAGATCTCAAGTATTCTGTCATTTTCCTTTCTCTTAGATTGGCGCATCACCTTTTATTTTTAAGTCATTTACATGCTTTCCTCTAACCCTACCCCAACCACTAGAGAAGAGCCAACTTCTTTAAAATCTGGAGGTCACCTTAGGGCGCATGTCTCACCAACCTAAGGTTTCCTACAACTCTAACGGTTCATCCGTAAGAATTATCGTCAACAACAACTTAACTCAGAGTCCACACTGTTACACTTTTTATCTAAGAGATACGAATCAAATTTTGTATGATTGTTTAAAAACAAGTATTATACCAAGATTGTATAGCCCTCAATGAAGGCGGGTCACTAGGGTGTATCCCACGATTTGAATACAATTTGCACACATGCTCTGCAGCTGTGTGGATTGATAAACTATGCTCCACCTTTCATTATCTTAATATTCACTGTTTGAAATTGAAAAGTTTCAAACACATCCAATGCATATTTATCATTTCACTGTGCAGGCCACTATATTATAATGCCATGGTTTTCATACCTCCTTTCTGCGGCAATAATTCACTGCCACTCCAACTTCTACGGTAGTAGAATTAAACAACATTTTTTTTTAACTTTTTTGTGAGCGTTACAGGGCAATAATGCTAATAAAAAAATTATTGTCTAGGTGGTAGCCATCTTCCTAGAAGAGTTCTCAACCATATCCATATTGACAGATGGAGGAACCTGTGTTGTAGAAGCTGCCGGCAATGAGGAATCCCCCAAAAATGGACATGTTAGCATACCATTTGACAAACAAAATAAGTGGGAAGATAAATTACATGTGCCCACAGATACTTAAGATTAGATTTTCAAACGTTTTCAATTAAAAAAAAAGATAAGATTTTCATATCGTAATCAATAATCAACTTGGGCACTTTGAAGATCTGTGGAGATCAGCATTTTCATCTGTCTTAATCAAAGGCTAAAGCCATATACAATATGCTATATGTGGGCGGCCTGACTTTCCATGGTCATTCATCCCTTATACAAACAAATGAGTGAATGATCATCTTGACTAATTAATTTCTCTGTAAAAACCATTAAGAGTTTAGAATGGATAGCTATCAGGAAGCGGAGTGGAAAAAAGCACAGGCAATTGACATCAGCTGTGACCTGGTTGCTGCAGCCAAATATCAACTTGCATTTCTTGCATTGGTAGATCAATACCCATGTCTCTACCAGGGGCCTGCTGTTGAAAGAGCTATTTACAGGTATTGAACAATTAGAAGACTGATCATATTCTTGTTGATGAATTTAATGTTTTTGGTATAGGGTTTGGATTGTTGACAGTGAGAAGTGAGAACTCATTCAGGTGGATTGTTACAGGTATGAACAGTGTTGGCTCCCATTGCTTGCAAATGCTGAGGCAGAAGCAGAGTTAGCTCCTCCTCTTGACTGCGAGTGGGTGTGGCACTGCCACAGGCTTAATTCACTACAATACACAAATTACTGCGAGAAGTTTTATGGAAGGCTGCTAGTTCTTCCTACAGCTAGCTTGCCTGCTGAAAAAGATTCTGCCATGGATGCAACAGCCAAACAATGGGAAAAGGCTTATCCCAATGAGCCATTTTCTTTGGACATGGACGCTTTCTCCTCCACAAGGAATAATAGAATCAGTACACCGAAACACTGGTTGGCAGAAACTATTAGCAGTCAAAGATCCTTTTTCCATCAGGTAATGACCTTACACCTATATAACTTCTTATGTTTCTGCTTTCAAAGAACCCTATGAAATGGGGGCTTATATGTTAAAACAGTTGCTGAGTTGGAGTTCAGTGGCTGTTAACACATGAGCACATGAGCTGTTTTTGACCTCTGGTTAAAAAGCCAGTGGATTGTGTTTTTAAACACAGTGGAGGACTTGCCAATTAGCACCTCAAAAAAGTGTTAAAAGCTTTTCAGTTTTTATGAGAGTTAAAATCTGTCTTCAACACCATTCAATGTGAATACAGTGATGAGACAGTTAAAATGGGCGTTTGCATTTTGGACAGTCCCTTGACTTACAGTAGAGACTGACCGATTACTATATAGTTAATTGTTACCTATATAGTAATCCGTCATGGACTATGGGTCAAGGGACTACCCTAAGTCAAGACCAATTACTATATAGATTAACTCTTGTTACCTATATAGTAATCCATCCAAGACTATGGGTCAAGGGACTGCCCTAACCTCCGTGATCCATAGGAGCTTCCCTTAAAATGTTTGAGTAACCATGAGCTAATATACTGTCAAACAGCCAAACAGAGTATTGATATTTTTTCTTTTTCCAATGGCAGGTTTCTTCGCCCTACATGTTAGAGGAGTCCTTTCTAAGAGCAGTAGAAGAACGCTACAGAGGATACCTGTATCTCACAAAGGAGTCAAAATCCTTTCATGTGCCCACCTACGACATAGAGCTCATCTGGCGTTCTCATCAGCTAAATCCCCTGGTTTATGCCAGGGACACAGTCAAGCTCCTGGGAGAAGTGCTGCAACACCATAATACCACCTCCACAACAACAGCAAAACTCCCTGAAACAAGTAAGCAATGGGAGAATACATTTGGCAGGCGCTACTTGAGAGCAGGGGCCATGGGCATGCACACAGCCCAGCAACCTCCTTATGCAAAGGAAAGCATGCAGGTCATGCTAGAAATTGTGAAGGCAAGGCATCTAACGAAGGAGAAAGGAAGCCTGTTTGTCAGATATCATATAGAGACTTCAGGGGGTGCCATAACGATGAATAGCAGGGAAGTTTCAGCAACCTCAGATCCCGAATGGAGAGAGGCTGTCTCTCTGGAGTGCAAAGGAAATGGCAGTGGCACCCTGGTTTCACAACTGGAGTCGCAGTTTCTTGTGTTTGAAATGAGGTGGAGAAGCCACGGCCTGTGGGGGAAGATGAAGGGAGGCTCCAAGCTCGTTGGAAGCGTCAGAATAGCATGGAAAGACTTGTTGGGATCCTCTTCTTTATCAATGGAGAAGTGGTTCCCTCTGGAGGTCAGAGGGGAACTCAAAGATGACCGGAAGCCACCTGGTCTACATCTTGCCCTCTCTGTAACGCCTCCAATTTCAATGCCACTTGTGGAGAACACTAAAAATGGTAGTAAGACTTACTCGATAGCAGAACAAGAGGATTCCATGCCTCATGTCATGGGGAATTCTTCTTCCTCGGAAAGAATAGCGCGAAGGAGGCGAATGGAACGAGAGGAGTGTAGTTGCAGAGGGCAAATCTGTAATGGCCACAGTTTTGAAGGTGCTTTTGCAAGTGCAATGTCATTCAGGGATGCAGCATGGGGAGTTTGATCACCACTACCAACCTTACAATATTTTTTTGATTTTGATTTTGAGCTGGTGAGCTTAGAGTGTTCCAACACTAACCCATGGTTGAGCATAAACTCGCGGTGGGTTAATGTTGAAAACGGGTTTATTGGCCGCTATTTAACACCTAGCAAAGCACAAAAGTGGTAAACAATCTCTTGGTTTAAGTGCTGGCCACGGAAATATGCCAGAACATACCAGCAGGATAAGGTCTTTTCTAACCCACAAAGTGATTCTTAAAATTCATACATTCAATACCATTCAATGTGAACGTACCTGCAAGTTAGGCTCTTCCACTTGTAAAGCCATTTGATAACTTCTCAAACTTTTGTTGAGCCATGACCTTCAAGACGCAAGGCGCAAGGCACGCACAGACTTCTTATACATCTTCTAATTTGAAATTTTGAAACGTTTTTAAAGCTGGCGAGGTTCAAGACACAAGGCATGTGCATGCTTCTTAATATCTTCTAATCTGAACCTACAAAACCATGTGACAACTAAAGGATGAACACATTACAGAGGGAACCAGCCAAGACATGTAAAAAATGGATGCCAGCCCTGATCTGGCAACATAATTGTTATAATAAATGAAATTCCGTATTATTGTTGTCTTCTTTTTGACGATCATATTGTTTAGCCTCATTGAAAGATCCCTTCTCCTATCACCATTTCCTATGTTATTTGTGGTCTCTTTTTCTTCATTTTAATTTTGCTGAGAGATCTTTTTTTCCATCACCATTTTCTGTTTGTTGTTAAAACTCATTAGTGCCTGACGGAAAGGCTGGGATTTGGTAATGCAAGGAAAAACATCACACAAACTTTTAAGGGCGGGGTTTTAAGAGGAGATTCTGAGGAAAATTTTCAGTTTGTTATAAAAAGAAAATGAATATTTCCTTATAAAATAGGAGTCTCAAAAGTTTTGCCCATTAATTTTCAAGAGCTGTTTGGAGGTGTTAAATAGTGAGGAAAAACTTCTAACTACTTAACAATCAATGTGTATCTTGATATGTAGATTGTGGGCTGTGGGTGGCTCTTTACTCTGCATTCCTATAATTTCTTACTGATTTTTTTAAAATTAAAATCTTCAAAAATAATTATACAATTCATAAAATTTTACATAAAATATTTTTTTCTAAATTTTCTTAACAATACCCAGTGAAAAAAATTAGATAACCTAAACAATGTTTACCAATTCCAATTGAATATCAACTCCACTAACCCAGTCCATACAACAATCAATGTGGTGTCCTTATTGCACTTAAAGTCTTATATCAGAAAAGAAATTGAAATTGAAATCGTAAAATTGTTTCCAAAAAAAAGTTTTCAATTAAAATAAATAAATAAATATTTATTTAGAGATTGGTAGATGGTATGGACTTAAAATACTAAAATTAGCAATTGCACTTGAGGTGCAAAAAACGTCGGAAGGGATTTAACTGCAACGTTTTTTTTCGATGTATTCGGGCATAAAACATATTGTATTAAAGGTGCACCATTTTTAGGATCTAAATCATAAAGAAGATTTGGGTTTGACTGCGGAGATTCTCATATTAGCATTGTACTCTTATGTATGTCTGCATGTGTGTTAGTCTTGAATAATTACAAAGACTTTTTTGTAAAAGAGAAGAGTAATGTCAAACAACTAAAAGTATTTTCTTTTTTCTTTTTGAATTCTTTGTACCCAATTTCATATTAAAAATTCTGAGCAAGTTTTAATCAACAGAGAGCCGAACAAGAGAAGAAATAAACCAAATATAATAGACAATATATTATTCACTTCATTGATTAATCCGGGATCTGCATAATACAAATATATAGGAAAATAGTTTCCTAATAAATAGGAAATGTCAACAAACACTTCTACCCGATTCTGCCAAATTTGTATGAGTTGTTTTAACAACTCAATAGATATTCAATCAACTAAACATATATCAACGTGATTTAATAAATCACTCAAAAATTATAATGGAGCACTAATATAAATTTGCTAACATTCCCCCCTTAGTGTGAACATGGGGAAAACTTGCCTTGTACTGCAATGTGCCGCTACGTAGCCTACTCATGATCTGGATGGTTTCAAGGACAATACTAACAACCTATGGATGGTTTTCCAAGTGGTTAACCAACAACCACACAACAGATGGTTTTTGAGGACAATACCGACAACCTCTAGATAGTTTTTTCAGTGGATAACTAACAACCGCAATATGGCTAAGAACACAAAGGAGTTATCAATCGTCTAGTAAACATTTCTTGTTTAGTTCTGAATGGGAGTCAGTTGGCTTATGACTTAGTGACCTTCCATTCATTGATAATTCCTTCTATGATAAACCCATGGATGCTTTTAAAAGTTCCTTAAAAAAGATAGGAGTAGTCATCAAGCCTAATGAAGGATGTGATGTGATGTGTCAAAACTTTATATTCACAGGAACCTCTTCTTCCTTGAGTGTCCCTAGTTTGTCTTAGTAATGATGTCTCCTTGTATCCAAGGATCAAGGACTACTGGGGTCTGTAGTAGGATTGGACATTTAGGAATCATCCAGTGTATGAATCAAAATGTTGTTGCATCTAGAGAAACGTTCTCAAACATTGGAGTAATGCATCTTGGAGAATAAAATTGAACCTCAGAAATCCTCTCAAATTTCCAGTCTAGGTCGTGTTCCTAGTCCTGTAGTGGGTATAAAAAAAAAAGAAAACAAATTTGACTAGAATTACTTACAAAATGCATTCATTTGCTACGAGCTTACCTTTATAAATGCAATCTGGCTTTCCAAGTTCTCCGTATTTTCCAAATTTGGGATGAATTGACATTTTGGACCTATGAAGGCGTGAAGAAAATGACGAGTTCATTTCCTCCAACCTTTCTTGAAGTGAATTTAAATGAAATGAAATTTGGAATTTGGAGGTGGCACGTAGTAGACATTGATTGTCCTGCCACCAATTTTGAGTGACAAAACTTCTAACATGAACTTTAAACCCTGAGCCCTAAACCATAAACCATAAACTTAAACCATAAACCATGAACCCTAAGACCTAAACCCTAAACCCTAAACCCTAAACCATCAAACCTTAACTGTGAGTCCTAAACCCTAAACCCTAAACCCTAAAATGTGAACCCTAAGCCCTAAATCTAAACCCTAAACCCTCAACCTTAAACACTAAAACCTAAACCTTAATTACCAAACTTTGAGCCCTAAACCTTGAACCCTGAACCTTAAGACCTATACCCTAAACACTCAACCTTAGACCTTAAGCCCTAAACCTTAAACCTTAAACCCTAAACCTTGAACCCTAAACCAGAGCCCTGAACCCTAAGCCCTAAACTATAAACCCTAAACCCTGAACCTTAAACCCTAAACCCTAAACCATAAATTTTAAACCTTGAACACTAAAAATACTTGTTTGAAAGACTTCTAAAAAAACATACTAATGAGAATGATTGAAATTGGTACAAAAATTTTGAAGGAGGGAAATTTCAGATATCCAAGAAAAATTTGGTACAACCCTTTTCTAAGCAACCCGTTCCCTGCGGGAAGCATGCACAAAGAAACGTTACCCAATAGAGCTATCTTATTTTTCACATCGCATTGGAGCTATTTCACTCACTATAATGTTCTGTGTCTTACCCATTCTTATTAGTATTAACAGAGAGTATTCAACTGAAAGGGGTTCATCTGCTTCATAGGCATAACATTCAAAGATATTCGTCACAATTGTGATGCCTTTCATCTGTTGATATTTTGAAGGACGGAAATGCCAGATATCCAAGATTAATTTGGTACAAAGAAATGTTACCCAATATAGCTATTTCCTTTTTTCTATAGCTTGTGAAATATTTGGATCCCTTCAGAGTGTTATAAATAGCACAAGTATATGCAAAAGATCAAGAAACATTCAATAATGCAAGTATATGTGGTGAGTAACATGTTTGGTAGAGATGTGTAATATATAAGGTTTGTCGATCCTTATAGTGCAGAAGATCAAGAGCATTTTTCACTTTGTAATCACTATTGTAGACTGAAGATCAAGTGCAAAAGATCAATACCATTAGACTATTTGTTCCCTAAACACTAAACCCTAAATCCTAAACCCTAACCCTTGAGCCCCAAACCCTAAAACCATGGACCTTAAAACCATAGGCTCTAAACCCTAAATTGTAAACCCTAAACATTAATTCCTTAACCGTAAACCGTAAACCTAAACCTTAAACCATAGACCATGAACCCTAAACCCTAATTATTGAGCTCTTAACCCTAAACCATGAACACTAAACACTAAACCCTAAACCCTAAACCCCAAACCCTAAAACCTAAACCCTAAACAATAAAACCTAAACGTTAAACCTTAAACCCTAAACCCTTAACCCTAAACACTTAACTCTTAACCGTGCAACATTACCAATAAAGGAGTTTGTACTGGTATTATGGTTGGATGAGGGTCGAATCTCAAGAATCATATTCACATTCGGTGTATCGCCGTCGAAGACGAAAACTCCCTTGTCAAATCAGTTATTCAGTATGACATGGAAGATGAGAAAAGCAAATGAAATATGGAGAATTATATTTCATGGGTAATTATTACTAAGTATCAACAAGAATAATATGGATTCCAATTGCTCGAGTAGGAGGGCATGACAATGTTAGGACCATATTTCCTAGTTTCATGCCTATAACCATCATTGAGTCTGCTTGTACAAAATAAGCATAACAACACAGTGATTGACTAAGAACACACAGGGGTTATCAATCGCCTAGTAAATATTTCTTGTTTAGTTCTGAATGGGAGCCAGTTGGCCTATGGCTTAGTGACCTTCTATTCATTGATAATTCCTTCTATGATAAACCTGTGGATGCTTTCAAAAGCGCATTTAAAAGGATAGGGGTAGTCATTAATCCCAGTGAAGGGAGTGATGTGATTTCCAAAAAACTTGAAGTGTAAACAGATTTAGAGGTCATAACACAAATTTACAAATATCTCTATCATTATAAATGGAAGCCAAGTAATAGTGTCTCCATGTATCCAAAGATCAAGGACTACTGAGGTGTGTGGTAGGATTGGACATTCAAGAATCATCGAGTGTCTGAATCAGAATGTTCTTGCATCTGGAGAAACATTCTCAAACATTGGATTAATACATCTTGGAAAATAAAATTGAACCTCAGAAATCCTCTCAAATTGCCAGTCTAGGTCATGTTCCTGGTCTTGTTTCTATTTCGAGTTCTGGTTCTGATTGTGGTCATAAAATATGGAAGTTTCAGAAAAGGAATCCACACTTGAATAACTATTCCCATTTAGATTGTTGGAAATGCTAATGACAGTGGTAGTGCTTGTGGAATTCGGTTGGTGGAAGGTGGGGTTATGTCCTTGTTGGTTTTTTCTCATGGCATCATTTGTAGCCTTTCTAGTATTATAGGAGAGAATTCCCCATGCTTGTGTGATAAGTTTAAAAGCTCCCTCGGCTCATGGGAACTTGTTTTTATTAGGATGCAATAAGAAGGCTAGTTTTAGCGGGTATTAATAGAAAATAATAATAATTTTGATTGGAATTACTTACGAAATGCATTCCTTCGCTTTGAGCTTATCTTTATAAATGCAATTCGGCTTTCCAGGTTCTCCATATTTTCCAGATTTGGGTCAAATTGACATTCTGGACCTTTAAAATCATGAAGAAAATGGCGAGTTCATTTCCCCCAACCTTTCTTGAATTGAATTTAAATGAAATGAAATTTGGAATATGGAGGTGGCATGTGGTAGACATTGATTGTCCTACCACATATTTACTTATTGATGATTAATTTTTATTAGTTGGATTTATTTTCCATTATTATGATAAGTGCATTTTTGAGATTTCCAAATCACTGTCAAGTTTATTCATTAGAATAAAATTATTATTGTGGCACGGTTGATGAAACTCCTTAAAGCCTCCCATAATTACGAATACCTCTCCTACGAATCCCCATAAAAGTGGATATATGTTAACCAAACTTATCATACCTCCTTGAGATTGAGAAGGGTGTTTAGGGATGCTTTTAGATTGCTTGAAGAGTTTGCAGTATAGAAAAACCAAGAAGTGACCAACAAACCTTGCTCTTGTGCAATGTAAGGGAAATTTTGGTAAAGGCAAGTGAGAGGAGTCTTTGGATAAATGTTGAGAAACTAGATGAGTGAAATAGGTGGTTTAGTTGTCTCAAAACATGATGGAATCCTAAAAATCCTACAAATATCAATAACACATCTAAAATTCCTACAAATATCAATAACCAATCCAAAAGGCCCTTAAACCTAAACAACACCTATATTATTTCACAAAACATATATCGATTGTATAATTTAAACCCTAAAAGCTTGAAGGATGAATGCTGATATACTAAAAAATACCTATGTATTGACCAAATTAGAATTTAAAAAACTATATTCTAAATTGTGACAGATGGAGTTGTGAGACTAGTTCCATAAGGTGCAGAGTGACCCTAACTTCTTATATTTACTAAAATAAAGTTGAAGTATAAGAAATAATAAAATATAAAGTAATAATAAAAGAAATAATTATACTTCCATAGGAATGCGAGCGCGCTATAACGTGCTCACGTTTTAGGCTTGGTAACAACCAAAACTAATAATTCAGAACGCGCTCACGCTTTAACCAAATGCACTCGCATTTTGCTTAAAATCATATTTTTGTCCGCTTTTTGGCCCCCCACCTTTGTGCATAGGCCCACATGAAGGTTACAACTTATGCATAATAATATTATAATTACGAATACCAATCACATAGTAAGGTAACATCTAAATTATTTCAAAAATGAATTCTTCTTCAATTATGTCAGCTGTGTCACTTCTTATGTCATTTAGTATTGGTCCATTCTCCATTTAGGGTGTTATTGACATGCCAATTGTGTTTGGTGATGGGAGTTGTTGATTACTTGTATGACATGATTTAATTTCAATAATAGAATCACATGCGTGGTACTGGATGTAGGAAATTACACGTGTGTTGTATTTATACAAAATTGCATATTACTTGTGTGAGCAAACTTCATTGGTGTTGTTGGAAATTGCATTGTTATAGTTGAAGGAGATTGTGTTATCAGAAATTGTATTGTTGGTGTTGAAGAAAACTGCATTTGATATGTAGAAATAGATGTGTTGCTCACTTGGTAATTGGCCACATTTGGAAAATTCGGAGTGTAAATGTTGTAGAAATCCATCATTATTGGATGCTGTGAAGGAATAAAATTTTCCGGTCTGCTCAATCGTCTTTGCCTTGTATTTATTTTTCTATCCTCTCCTTCTCCCATTGTAGCTTCTCATGTTCCCTTCTTTTATCCTTTTTATGTTTTTGTTTTATCTTGTCATGTTCCCTCCTTTTCCTTTTAAGTTTTTGTTTGAGTTTGTTTGCTTCCTTTTTTCTTGTGTAGCGATTTTGTTTTCCTTCCTCTCCTCGAGTTGTTATTTATTTCTTACGTTCAAATCCTCTAATTCCTTCCTTCGTGCTTCTTGTTCATCAAGAAATTTCAAGTAGGTTGAAGTGATAATTTGTGATTACTTGCTCAACCTTAGAATCCATTTATTTACACGTTCTGATCTCTCCTAAATGTTTTCAATTGGAATCCTAAGAGAGCTATGCAGTGAACCACTAACCTGGTTTCATGATTCTGCATTGCATGGTTGTTTTGTTGTGCCTTGTACAATTTTTTTTGAACACCCCAAATCTGCAACATCCAACTGACTATCATTTTCATTTTCCCATGTGTTATAATCTGGATAGTAGTGGACTACTAGACTTGGCATGCTAAGAGGAGTGGATGGCATGGAAAGAGTAATATCCTCATTGAAAGGTATATTAGAATCCCCAAGTTCATAGCAACTTCTTTCGACCATTTAGGCTGGCTAACTAGTGTTGGCATACTCATCCCATATTCAGTTGTGACGGGTTCTTGTGTCTAACTCACATGAGTTGGTGTGATTTATTCAACTTCAACACGGATTATGGCTTGATAGCCTTTCCCAATCTGATTTAAACATGTTGTCGTGTCTTGCTGATTTAAATATGTCACCTCCACCTATGAATTTTGAATTATAGAAACTTGTTTTTGGTTGTCTGTATCTTTTTTTGTTGGATTTTATCAACATTCTTTTGGATTACTTCTCCATTATCTCTAATAAATTATTCAATTTCATCTTTGTTATAACTAGCCATCTCCAAAATTCTCTCCGCAATTGTTTCCTCCTCTATTAGCTCAACTTTAAATGTATTACTAGGGTGCATGTCATTGGCCAATGCATCTCTGGTCAGAGGCCACATTCCAATCCTCATAAAACTAACTTTTATATTCAATGGAGGTAATGCTCTCTTAAAATTCTTACTACTGAGAGTTTCCAATTCAGATATTCTCACATCTACTTTGTGATTTTTGACCATCCATTTGGATCTTTCATCCTTGAAGTAGATTTTAAATGGAGAAAACACACTAACATCTAAAGGCTGTAGCCAGTGGCTGGTATGCACAGGAAAAGTGATTAGGTCAATTCCCAATGCTCTTACCTTTTAGATTGTCTGATATGCCACCTGGCTTCCATGGCTGTAAAAAATGAGAAGATGTCTATTTGATGGTGAAACACCACCTGGAACTAATCTAGCAAAGTGGTGTAACTAATTCATAAATAATTCCTTTGTCATCCATGCATGTGGTTGGGATTTCATACATGCACCAGGATCACAATTGGAAATGTAGTTAGTTAATTGTTGTTGTGCTTTAAAAATGTAAAAGCATGATATACTCTTCCCTGTTGCATTAACACAACAAAGTATTATGATCCACTCTCTACTCTTTGGGAGTATGTGGGGTGCACTTCTACTGCCCATCTTTGTAATCAACCTCATCCCACATTTCTGCATTCCTACCATATTGCACACCATTTTCATTGTAATTCCATATCCTTTATGGTCCATATTTTTTTGTTTTATACATTTGATCCAAGTTATCATAAGAATCAACAACTATGTCAGGCCTAAGCATAACTTCCTTGTCACGATCAAGGCCTTTTTTGGTCCTTAAAGAAAAATCTTTGTGCCTCTTTCTAAACCTTGCCCACCAAGATCTGTCAGGCATACCATCAGTAAAAGGAGTATTCCTTGTCTCATATATGTGTGCTACATGAGATTTTAATGAATTATTTTGTAGACCATGACCCATATCAGCCACATGTTTACAATACTATACAATTTCAAATTCTTCTTGAGATGTCAAAATGGTTGGGGGTCCTTTAGGTTTTCTAGTTTACCATTCAGCCCGTTAGATAATGAACCCACCAAAACAGCCCACTTTTCCGTTGCACCTCAAATTTAATGTCCGTTCTCTTCAACATATTTTTTCTCTCTAGTGATGTCTTCATTTGTCCACTCAATTCTAACATTAATATTTATCTCTAGTTGTGGTGTTGGTTTTAATTTTGTTTTGTGATTTGGATTGGGCTGAAATTGTTGTTTTTTATTAGCTTCAACCAACTCTTCATCCGAGTTAGGTATATAATCAAGTTTAACACCCCCTTTTTAGGGTCTATTCATGACTTCCTCCTTCTAGACCTTGTCTTGAATACCATGGTGTCTTGCAAGTATTTAGGACAAAGTAAAATAAATAACCTTGTGTAGAAATTTGTACAAAATGTTGAAATGTGACGAATTGGAAAAGTTTGTGTCGAACGAAAGATTAAACAAGAACATACACATAAATAAATTAATAATGAATGAATATACATTTTTTAATTTGGTAATTCTTGATTAGAAAAGAACATGCATAGAAACAACTCAATATATAACGAATATACGATTGTAAATTAGCATTTACTACAAATGCGCTCATTGCATAAAATATGGAGAGAAGATCTAAAAAACTATGGAAATGACCTCACCTCATCTTCAGATCAGTTGCAAGGTAGAAATGGTGTTTGGCTCCGTCGCATGATTGGAAGGGGAAGGAATGTTCAACTTCCCCTCACCCCCTCAAATGCGCGCTGCCATATTTAATGCCATGCAATTACTCACGAAATTGAATGCCAAAATGGTGCGCAGGAAAATGCTGTATGCGGAGGTTGGTAGAGTGGTAGGGGATGATGTGTAGTGAATTTAATGCAATTTTTTTGGGAATAGATGCTAATTTTTCCAATTGTCATGTGGGTACAAGCTATTTTTTGCACATGAAAATTGATGTTTAGGTTTGTTATGAAAAATTGATTTTTTAATGGGTATTCAATGTTCACATTGCCACAAACTCATACTGCATTCACATATTGCATATACCCTGATATTACTGAATATATGGTTTTAAGGTTAGTGGTAATTTTATATGAATTGAGAGAGTTTGTGGCGATATGAACATTGAATACACATACTCTAAAATTATTGAATATACATCGATTATACGCCTGTAATTTTGTCATTTAATGCATTGTTTGAAATAAAAAAATTACCATCGTATATTCATTAATGCACATATATTCAGTAACAACAATGTAATTTGAAACTATAAGACGCATGGGTGAAAAACCCCCACTTTTTGGACAATATCTACATTGTATTAGAAGAGTTTGTGGTGAACAAAGGAATAAAAAAAATGCATTAAAATTAATGAATATACACTAATTAAACAATAGTTCAACGTGCATGGTTAAAAAAGAAACAAGTCAAAATGAAAAGCATTACTCAATAACAACAATCTATGGTCAATAACATTGTTTTTGGTGAACGGGGGCGTAAAAAGATAACTGTCATTTACCACATGAATATTTATCCTTCCTGAAAATATAAGTATTTATTCATTAATAGAAATGTAATAAGAACATGCAATGAACTAATAACATATTCAATGTATATTCAGTAATTTCAGTGCATCTTAAAGGTTTGAATGTGTTGTATAAAATGATAAATTTATAAACGTATATGCAATGTATGTTCAGTAATTTTTGTATATATTCAACCAATCAATATAAAGTTAACAATGGATATTCAAATATTAACTGCACAAACGACATTCTATTTCCAATAAATGAACAAAATAAACTGAGATAAAAGAATATACATTGAAAAACAGTTCCTACTTGGTTGGAAAAACAACAAGTCAAATGCATAGGTGAAAAACCATGTTTTTAGGACAATCGCTATGTTGTATTAGAAGAGTTCGTGGACAACAGAGGAATAAACAAAATGTGTTGAAATAAATGACATTCTTCACGTATTTAACATTTTCTTTATTTTCTCAAACTGGTCACATTTACATCTACTCAATATAAAGTTTTTTTTTTATTTTTGGCAAATAATTTTTTGAAAGGGACTATACCCTTGAGAACAAAAGAGGGCCTAGAAGCCAGAATAGGAAAGAGAACCAAAACAAAAAAGATCAAAATCTAGATGGGACAATGAAGCCCAAAGTAGCCAAAGAGCAGCTACCACTACAAAACCAAATCAGAGTGAAAACTACAGAAAAGCAGCAAAAAAATAGCAATAATTACACATAAGTGCAGCAAAAGCACCCCCAATTACTTATTGGCGGCTTTGTCGATGCTGGATTTGATAATCTGCCAAGATTTGAACATCCCCAAGGTCATCATGTGGGTAGAGTCAGTAACATCTAGCTGATCAATGGTCCTTTTGCTTTCCTTATCAGTGCCCCAAAGAGTAGCTGGAACCCCGCTGAGATTGGAGACACTTCGGACATGCTACTCAATGAACTCCTCAATAGCAGTAAAAATGGCCATATTATAATCATGACGAGTCTTGGCCTTCCCTAAACGGGAGTCTAAGGAGTTAAACTTCTTGTAAATATCTTCAAGCTGGCTATTATCCATAGCCACCTCCTCCTCCTTCCTCTTACCTTTTTGTTTTGCCATGTTTTTAACCTCTTCCCTCAACAGCTTCATGTCAGCTTCTAAGGCCTCCATCCTTTTTGTGGAGCTCTCTATATGTGCTTCTTGAGAACTAGCAATGCTAATATGAAGGAGGTTATGGGCAGTTTCAATCTCCTGAGGACCCTTCCCCACAACAGGGGTATCAAGGTTCAGTCTTCTAGAGGACCTGGTAACCGGTCTAGCCAAAGTGGAAACAAAGGGGGTGGGGGCAGAGGTGGGGGGAATGGGAGATGGAGCCGGGAAGGTCGGGAGAGGGGTGACAGTAGCAGTGGAAGGGACAGAATGTGGAGAGATGGGGCTGGCGGCCAAAAAATCGGGAAGAGGGGGAACAGAGCCAGGGGAGGAAGGGAGGCCAGGAGACCGAAGAAGACATAATTTATGCAATAAGAAAATTAGGCCCTGGTGCAAAGGAACTGCATGAGCATGCTTTTGAAACTCCAAAATGGAGCGCTCAAGAGAGCTAAGCAGATAATGGGGGAAACATACCATGCGATTCCTGCGGAAGTGATTGAGGAAGACAAGATGTTTAGCTGGTACAGTGATGAACCTCCCTTCCAAAGAAATGAAACGCACCATCATGCGGGTAACCTCATCATAGGGTGAGGGGATCGAATTGACAAGTAGGCCCACCGTGACAAAGATCAGCTTCTCAGTTCCATTAACAAATCTCCTCTCCTCAGCTTCTCTATCAACCCTTTTATTAAAAAAATGGTATCCGTCCATGCCAAGGCCAGTCGCTTCAGCTATCAGATCCTCATTGATCACAATCTTCTGCCCCCCATACTCTACAGTGCGATCCTTCCAATCTTTTGCAAAATGCACTGAAATACTTTGGTCGTGGCCCTGAACCTTCTCCATAAAGTTGGTGATGCCTCCCTGGATTAGAATATTCCAAAGCT
Organism: Taxus chinensis; assembly: GCA_019776745.2. Taxonomy (NCBI): domain Eukaryota; kingdom Viridiplantae; phylum Streptophyta; class Pinopsida; order Cupressales; family Taxaceae; genus Taxus; species Taxus chinensis. The sequence continues at coordinate 700,068,042 of CM034154.1, read as the reverse complement.
CCACATTATCCCTCTAATCTGGATCCGTGCTGGGCTCGATCTGGCAAGGAGGGCCCCCCATTGTCACCGTGCTTAACTGCTTGCAAAAAATATCAGAAACATTAAGAGCGTTAATACCAGTCTGCCTTTTATTATTGTTATTCACACAGTGAAAATGCTAATGAGAATAGCCATTTCTTTTCCCAAAAATACCCACGTGATTGCTGATTTGAACCTGTGGAAGTTCGCATGTGGGAACTACGACCCTTTTTCCATCCCGCTCCCTATCATCATTAACATTATTTCTGTCTTGGGGATCCGTAGAGTCTTGCAGCCAGATTGTATAGAGCATAATGCTGCCCGCATACGCGACTTTCCTTTCAATATAAATCCACTTGAACTTTCCATTATTCTTCATACAAACTTGATTGTTCGACAAGATTTGTATAAGATTAGTTTTAAAGTCAGCACGTGTGGGAGCTTTATTAATACTAATCCACTCCCAATGATCATATCTCAAATCTTGAATTTGCATGTTTATATATATCCGCTTGAATGATGCTTTGAAGCTGTTTAGGAATGCTATTATTATCCCAAACAATGTGGTTAACATTAATGCCATAATTTTCCAATGCATCTACTAGCTTATTACCCTCCCGGTAAGTATGTATGATCCGGATGTTAGTGAATTTTTGGCAGATACTTATGGACTCTGAGATAAAATCCTTGATGTTCCAACTTGGAGGTGAGCACTGATCAAGGTGATTAATGATATTCAGGGAGTACCCTTCAAGAATGAGGTTTTGGATATTATGATTATGGGAAATTCTCAGGCCCCATAAAGCAGATAATGCTTTGGAAAAATGATTGGTTTGAATTCCCATTTTTCCAACATACGCAGCAATCAGATTACCTTTATGATCCCAGATCACTCCTCCCCCTACCGCAGTCCCAGGGTTGCCCTTAAAGGCCCCATCAAAGTTCAACTTATACCAGTTAAAATAAGGAGGATGCCATTTAATCAAAGATCTATCAATACTATTACTAGAATTGCTACGGCTAGTGACAGCTCCAATCTGCCAGTTGGATAAGACATACTCTTCATTTTCTGGATAACTCTTGTTCTTGGGGGCTTTAAATCTAGTTATATTCTCTTTGATATCATTAGAAATTTTACCAATACTGAGCTTATAGTTCTGATTCTTATTTCTAAAAATAATATCATTTCTATCTTTCCATATCCTCCAAATGATATGAGGGATAACCAGCTTCCAGATCCTTCTGACAACACAATGCCTATAGGGTGGGTTCCATTGAGTCCATAGCTGATTAAAATCCTTTGGCACCACCCATAGAGCTTCAAATTTAGAGAGGGAAAACTCCATATTCTGGTAGCATAATCACAATGGATAAACAAATGATTGATATCCTCAGAGTCTTTTTTACAAAGATGACATCTATTAGGCATTATAAAACCTCTTCTCATCAGGTTGTCAGTGGTAAGAATCTTGCCTCTGATAGCCAGCCAAAGGAAGAAATTTATTTTAGGAGTTAATTCAGCCATCCAAATCCTATATCAATTGAACTCAGATTGACTACTATCGAAGAAAGTATTATATCCAATTTTGACAGAATAGTCCCCATCAATGGAATTATGCTAGACCAGATCATCCTTAGTATCCAGTTGACTTAAGGGAATAAGATCTAACTGAACTTGAAGGGAGGAAATAATTTGTACCAGATCATCTCGCTCCACTGATAGTTTTTTCCATTTCTTTCTATTGCCATTTTCCTCAATATAATCCTTGATTTTAATGCCATATTTGTTAAAATCAAATATAACGTTAACAATAGATAATCAAATATTAACTGCATAAATGAAGACAATTTATTTATCATAGTATATTTTGCATTTGTTAAGATAAGTGATTCACTTATGCATTGCACATACAAACATTCTTCTTGTATTTAACCTTCTATCTATTTTTTGGCATCCTTCACATATTCATTCAGTTAATATAATGTTAACCATGGATATTCAACTATTAATTGCATAAACAAAGACAACACTTATTTATATTCAGATAATCCGCATTTGTTAAGGTAAGTGATTCACATATGTATTACATATGCATACATTCATCTCGTATTTAACATTCTATGTATTTTCTGACAACATTCACATATTTAGTCAGTCAATATAAAGTTAACCATATATATTCAAATATTAACTACATAAACTAAGACAATACTTATTTATATTCAAAGATTCCTCAGCTGTTAAGGTAAGTGATTCAGATATTCATTGCATATGCATACATTCTTCACGTATTCAACATTCTGTCTATTTTTTGATATTATTCTCATATTCATACATTCATACATTCAATTGTTTCCACAAAAGAATTGTTAACCATATTCATCCAATATATATTACTACATTCCATTTGAATTCAAATTCATAGATTTTGGAGGGATTATTTAAATTTTGGAGGGATATTTATTACTCGGCATTAATTCTGATTTTTGTGGGAGAAATGGTGAGTCTAATACCAATTTGTTTGCAGGTGTAGCAATTAATGAGGTGAAGGTGGAAAAAGGAAGGACAGTTATAATAAAAAAAGCTGGAGAAATTTGTTTGTTTTAAAATTAAAATGTGTTGTAATTTCATCTTTGCAACTTGAATTGCTATGCAATTAAGTTCTTGAATATATGTGAAATGTGGTAAATGTGAACAAGTTTGTTCCTATGCATAAACAAGTGAACTTTTTATTATGTACATAAATGTTGACATCTTTTTATTATGTACTTATTTTATTTATGTTGACATCTTTATGCTACAAGTTGGCTTTTAATTTCAAGTCAAAAACATGACAATATAAAATTTTATGTTCTCAACGTGTCACTTCATACATGTTTTGTAGTAAAGAGTCTACTTATTGTCCAAGTTTTATAGATATTTTGTAAGATTAAACTCTGTACAAATGTGCGCATTTATTGGGTCCTTTCAAGAATATTAATTGGAAATTATTAGTCCACTTAGTGGACCCCACCCTCACAAAAAGGTGATCACCTATTGGTGCATGTTCACCAATTTGTGTCTTTCCCCTATTACTTATTATAAGTAGAAGAAGTTGTGTATTTAAATTGTTAGAAGCAGAAGATTCCATCACTTCTCGTACGCACTATCATTTTAGTATTGCTTTCAAAATATTTCTTACATAAATATTCTTCCCTTGATCACTTCTTCCTGGCTTATCCCTATGGATCTATTCAGGAAATTAGTTGGAGGAAGAAGTGAAGAAATCTATGCATTTATTCTTATTACTCATTTCTTTTGATTGGTTTATAATTACATTTTCCAAGGAAAGTTTATATGGTAAAGAGGAAATTTCTTCTGAGAAGCTTTTCCCTTCCTAGAAAACTTGAGGCAAGAGCTTTGTCAGAGGAAGTTTTGCTTTATTAGATTAATGAATTTTGAGTGTTATCTCTTAGAGTAGTATAATCAAACAATCCTGAAACAGAGGAATAGCCACATCTAGTTATTCCATGTTTTAGTTTCATTTCAGTAGAAGTAGTAGTTTTAATTTTAATCATTTCCCTGTGTTTGTGTCTATAGATTTTATTTTTATTTATAAATCCAAGAAAATACAAAATCAATAGTTATTTAATTAGTTTATTTCAATTTCATTTCTTTTAAAATCTTGTTAGAATAAAAACAAATAGAATAGATAGTTACATTTGTTTGTTTAGATAAGGTAAAAAAGATTTATTTTGAAGGGATCAAGAAATCTATACAAATGAAAGATAGGCGTCAAAGCACAAACATGAAACCAAGAGAAACATGGTCCAAGACCATGAACGAAACAAACAAAAACTCCACCCAAAACACCAAGGCTATGACAGAAGAGAACATTCCTAGGAGAGCCTAGTCAAAACACACATGACCAGCCTCAAGAAAACACTCCAAAACCAAACCTAACTAGAAACAAATGGCGGTTTACCCGTGAAACACCATTCCATGGGATCTTAAGTTCATCTTAAGTGGAGCATTTAAAGTTTTCCCTTTATTTTTACTTTTCACAATCGTCTAATTCGCCTCCTTGTTAGAATCATTGTTTTCATCAGGATGGATCGGTAACATGATTTGTTTTATTTATTTAGTTGGGAAGAAATTTAGTTAATTAAGAGATTAAATTAACTTGTATTTTATTTAAATTAGACTTGTTTTCATTATTTATTTAAAACTAGAATTTAGTGTAGTTTAGGAGCTTAAATCAAAACAAAAAACCCAACCATTAGGAATTCATGCTACCCATTCATAGCTTTTGATTTTCCTTGGAAAAACTTAGTTATTACGAATTCACGCTACCCGTTCATAGCCTTTGATTATCTTTTAATTACCTTTTCCATCTTCCACATTTTGGATGTCTTGGAATGACCTCAGGAAGTTGAGTACACAGGGAATCCCATGTCATTTTTCTTGTGTACAAATTCTAGTGAACCCGACATGAAGGACTAGACTCTTCTCATTTGAATTTTAGTTTCTTTTCTATTGTTCCACCTTCCCAATATTCCATCATTCTATGGGTATTTTATACACCAAAAATATGTCTGGTAGAGATTTTGATGGGTCATTTGGCCATGATATATATTATTCCCAGGTTTAACCTCATCAACCCCCTTCCTTTCAATGATGGGCTAACAACTACATCAATAATATGCAAGTCTCCCCTAGCTATATCTCAAAGCCTATCAATCATGTGAGGATAAAGGAGGTCAACCAACCCATAAATATTCAAGACGATCAATCCAATTCAAATAATATGACTTTAATAGGTGAAACTAGTCCCTACACTAGGGTCTTATTAAGATCCCACACTAGTATGCAAGTGATGGATGATGATATTTGTAGTCATTTTTACCCCTATCACAAAAGAAAGGAACCCCATGCGCGTCAACCTATCACCCAACGGATGCTGGGTGCTCACCCGAGGCATGCGCGGGTGTTGAGTTTCTCTTTTATGTGAGTTTAGTGGGAAACATCGTCTATGATTTGTGTTTACGATATTTAAAAGGGATTCAAGAAATACAAGAACCATAAAGCTCAAAATAGCCTCTAGATCCTTGCAGTCATTCTAGACAGAGTAATTAATAGATTATATAACTTGTATCATAACAAAAGGAAGTATACAAGCATCCATACTTAGCATAAACATAAATGAAAGAGAACTTATGAAAATATGTATGCATCAGAATCATTGGTATTCATATTCATATATGTAAACTGGTAACCTCATTACATCCATGGAACCATTACAGAATGTCACAGAGAAGCAGACCGTAGTCATGCATTACAACTGGACTAATGTAGCTAGGCTCTCAAAAAGAAAATTTACAATCCCCATACCCAATACATTCTTTCCCAAATACAATTACCCACTAACAAAGTTCTTGCAGTATTTTTGCAGAGCTCCGCCCACTCTCTTTTTTCTTTTTTTCTTTACTCTGCAGGCGCTTGTATTTATAGCCTTTCTGGGGGCTGCCAACTCATCCTCCAACACCCTCAGATCCGATGCCAAGTGTCTAAATGTGGTCCTCCATGCGAGCATGCTCCTCCAGGCCTGAGCTTTCCACTTTATACCATGATGTGCTTCTAGAAGCTTCTACCGCAGGCATGCTCCTTCCTGGGCCAACCTGTCGTCAGGCTGGCACCTTATCCATTCCGCATGCGCAGTCAGGTCATGCTTTTCATGTGCTCTACCCCGAACACCTAATTTGACTAAGTCCTGAATCCTTGATTCTACCTACGTGTGTGCCGCACACACCACAAGTTTCCTTAAACCCTTTTCCCTGCCCTATGCTTTGTCCTTGTGCACCTTTCTTTAACTAGGACCTTGCATGCCTATGCGTCTTTTGTACTTAGTCAACATTCTAGGGGCCCAACATTACCCCACACTACACATGTTCTCTATCCACGGGAACACTTCTTAATGAAAGAAAGAATACAATAGGCTTATTCCTAGAAAAACGAATAAGGGAATGAAAGAATGGGGAAAGAAGAAAGAATGGGAGAGTGAAGGAATCACTACAGTAAACCGAGAAAATCCTTTTGCAAGTCAGCCTCCAACTTGTTCCAGGCATCGACTTTATCCTGCACCCTCTGACAGAGGTCACCGACCAGAGCGCTCACCTCCTCAAAATTTAGTCCATCTCCCTCTGCGCTCATAGTATCAATGATCTTCTCCAATTCCTTGCATATATCCTCCAGCGCATCCATTCTTCGTGTAATGTGTGGATATAGTTCCTTTAACTGGTTTTTGATTGAACCCCTTAAGGTTTTAATGGCTTCAAATTTATTCTCGACCTCGGCAAGGATTTTCTCTCTTTCCACCCTATTCCCCTTGTTTTTCTCCTGGAACTCCTTGAGTTCTGCTTCATGAGTGGCGACTAAGGTGCCTGCCACTTTGTCCCTATCCACGTAATTGTCGTACATGGCCTTAGCAGTCTGGGAAGAAGCCCTTACATCAGCAAGAACTTTGTTGTATTCCGCGACGAGCGCTACGATCTTCAACTTATCTTCCTTCTCTAGGCGTGCATGGCCACTTCCTCTGCAGACTCCAAGGCTAGCAGCTATCTTTCCATGGTGAGGACCCTTGTTAAATCCTCCAGGTGTCCCAAGGTAGATCCATACTTTTGTGTGGGTGATGCTAGGTCCGGATGCTTCAATAGTATAGCCTCATTGATGGATTCTACTTTCTTGTACACAACGCTCACCTTGGCCTTTTCATCCTTCAACTCCCACTGCCACTAGGCACTGATTAACTTTTCCTGGCTCAGCTCCTTGGTCATTTTAGCTATCTCTTCCTCTTTCTTCTTCAGTTCCCCTTCTAGATCTCTTATCCTATCATTTCACCCAAAGAGTCTAGCCTCTATCTCAATGGAGACCTTGTTGAGCGCATTGCACAGTTGTTCATCCGAGAGCTGTTGGGTATCCACCACTGGGTTATCTTCTCTTGGTCCTGGAAATGTTATTACTGCCCCATGGCTTACCTCAAACTCTGGCTCATCAAGGTGGGACTCAATTGCCCATGAGATCATCTTCCTTGTCTGTGGGTAGGCAGCCTCCTTGTCAAAAGATGACATTCCTACAAGCTCCTCCGTCGGAATTGTACTCTGAAACCACGCGTGAAAAACTTTCTTGGGGTCATCAATATAACCCATCTCTAGCCTCCCCCCTCTCTACACCTTCCTCCCATGCGCGTACCCTTGGGTATACTTACAGTTAAAATGGGGCCTCTAGTGCTGTTGCGTTCCTCTTCTACACTCTCCTCCTTCTCCTTGTTCAATACTGGCTTGACATTGTGCTCCACTTTGTCCTCTTCCAGGGTCTCAATGTTCCTTATTTCCTCCTCTCCTTCTACCACCTTGGTTCTCTGCTTCTGTGTAGAGCTTGGAGCCTCTTGCTTTTGCGTGCTAGCCTCCTCATCTTTTCCCATGTCCTGGGTGCCTTCTCCTACCTAGCTATCCTTGCGCCACACAAAAAGGAACCCCTATTCTTCTTCTCCACCTTCCTCCTCTGAATCATGTACATTGAAGATGGGTGGCCCTTGATCTTTCTCGGGGTCCTCTTCCCCGCTTACTTCTTCTTCACTATCATCTTTCTCTCCTATGTACTTGTTCAAGTTCCCAACTTCTTCCAAGGTGGTCTCCTCTTCTACCCTCTGCTTCTTCCTAACCGGAGATTCTAGTGTAGGTGACCCTGTTTCTTCTTCTTTTGATGACTCCTTATTTGATGGATTTTTTGGCTCTGGAGTCTTTTATCTTATTATGGGCTTCTTCTTGCGTGTGTACATATTGGGTCTGGTGCTTGTCCCGGGGGAACCTATTACCTGTGTGCCTACCACACTTGGAATTTTCTTTTCTGGTTATTTTTCCTCCCATTTGGGTGTGGGTATTTTCCTCCCAGTTGGATCCTGAGGTATAGATACCTTGTTTTCCAGATATGTGCCCTTCTCTAACTTGGGTCTTATGCAAATGTACACGCGCATCGCGGATCCTTCTACAGTGGGAAGAGTCATGGGCCTTGTCATCTGAAACTCATGCGACATGTACCACTCCACGTACACACTTGCTGAGGTAGACCAACCCTTTGTGCATTTCCCTGTGATCCTAGTCCAGACTGCCAAGGTCCAGCTTAAACTTATTGGACTCCTTGAACCTGTTTACTCCCGCTTGGAAGTACTGAGCTATGAAGGCAAAGGGGAGCTTACACCATGGGCTCCATGTCTCATCTATCAATTTGAATCTGCCTAGGTAGAAATGCTGGTACACAACAAATTCTACTTCTCCCCTAGTGGCCGCTAGGTAGTTGTTCAGGAATTCTCCATTCTACCCCGAACGCATTCCTCAGGTGCTGTGTACCACTTTTCCAAGCGTGCCTTGTGCACAGTTTTCATAGTATCACAAGTGTATTTCTCAAACCTTTTGGTGAATGAGGGGTCTTCAGTAGGGTACTCCCATACAAACTTTTCTGATGCATTTGGTACCCCTATCTCTGAAAACACAATGGTTAGCAACACATTTCCAAAAAGGATCCCGTTGCCTTCCTTTGCGCAGCTGACAATCTCATCCGTGATGAAAGTGAATAAGTTGTAGATGGTGCCCTCTGAAATTTTCCTGCACACATTCAACCATGGCTTATTGACCTGGGTCCATCTCTCCTAGCCATTTAATTTTGATACCATGTGCGTGACCATCTTCATTACTGGATCCTTAATGTCTATGACATCATAATACCTTGACCCCTTCTTGTATGCATAAGCGGATAGTTTCCTTAATCACTTCTTTGTTGGTCAAGTCATCCTCCAAATCATCTCCTTCACAGATGAGGCCTGTGAAATGTGAAATGAGCTAAGGAGTTATGCGCATCTTGTGCCCTGCGAAGTGGAAATAGTCCTCATGTACGCGCAACATCAGCCACTGATATAAGCGCTCAGGTTTCCCAAAGTAGGGAAACTCAAAGAGTTGTAATAACCCTGCCTTCTCCAACTTGACCTTCACGTCATCATTATAAATGGGCAAACCCTCTGGTGTCCTCTTGTTTGTTGGGTGCACTAACTCTAGTGCCATTTCCTTCTCAATTGTGTTTGTTCGATGATTATAATCATTTACAGACATGTTCCTAAGATGGGACTCCCACTCCTTCCCCAACAACACTCCATCTGGGTACTACATTTCTGCATACCATTCTTCATTTGTGTGTGCTTCAGTTTCATGTTGCTTTCCCTTTCCCTTTCCCTTGCCCTTCTTGGGTGTACTAACTAGTTTATTGGGTGCCATTATCTAGGTCTTCTTCCCACTTCAATCAATCTGTGTTACTCTGTTCTTCCGCTCTCTTCAACCTTAGATCTTGAACTTGTGAAGAAAATTACTTAAACCCATGCCGTAGTTCTTCAAACCCTAACTAGGATACTCCCTTCACACGATGACTCCTTCTCACAACTTCTCCTATGCCCATGAAATCCCTTCCTCCTGGTTCACAAATCCGAACTAGTTACTCATGCTTCAACCCCTCCAAATTTTTCTTCACACGGATCAATTTTTTTTTGGAAGCCCTAGTTTGCAAAGGTGTAAAAAGAGCTTCATTTTCCTTATATGCAAAGTGAAAAATGAAGTTCCTCAACTCCTTTATTTATAGTTTTTCCCTTTTTAAGCATTAAGTGCTACTTCACCTACCACCATACTTTTTACATTTAATGCATCTTTTTCAAACAAATCCCATCTTCAGTGCTTTCCCTTATGCGCCCAAACCTATGCATGGACAATCCTCCAACCTTCTAGCGTGCAAAACCAAATCAACATGACAGGAGACTCTTGCGCACGCGTAACTAGAGCCGGAGGCACTTCTTCTGTCTTGATTTTTTCTCTCTCCTACCTCGTGTTGCTTAATGCGCTTTCTCCTCCCTTGTACATGGGATCTGAAAGTAGCTTTATCTTGGCACCAACCATCCTTTTTCCATCTTTTCGTTCCATACACCTCTTTCAACAGGGCCATTCAACTGGGATTTTTTACACAAACTTCCTTGGCACTTTAACCATGCGCTCCTTCACATTACTCCACCCCACACTAAAATGATGCGCGGTCCTCTGCGCACTCAAAATTCTCAAAAGGTAGTAATAAGGTTACTGGCGCCCAAGGCACAAAATAAAAAAACAACGCAAAAGGGAAACACAAGAAAAGAAAAGCATAAAGGAAAATTCTAAACTAACTGGAAAAACTACCTTATTTACAAACACCAAGAAGACTTATTTATAGTAGGGCTTCAGCCTACTCCCATTGAAGTGTCTAGGCAATTTCATCCCATCCAGTGCTTGTAACTAGACACGCGCCCAAATCAAGGATGTATGAGATTGTGTAAGGACCCAACCAATGGACTTTCAACTTCCTAGGATGGCGCAGAAACTTAGAATCATAAAGTAAGACCATCTACCCAACCTCAAACTTCTTGTTTCTAATGTGGCGATCATGCCAAGCCTTCTACTTTGCTTTCTCTACTGTTTGGCTCCACCTGGCGAGTGATCGTCTCTCATCCAACTTCATTAACTCATCAATTCTCTCTTCCAATGCTTGCTCATCAGCCAACCCTCCTGTGTGCGCTATTCACAGAGAAGGTAACATGAATTCAACTGACAAAATAGCTTCCATGCCAAACACCAATTGAAATGGTGTGGCTTTGTTCATCCTTTTATAAGTTGTCCTGTAAACCCATAATACTGCTGATACTTTGTCATCCCAATCTTGTCTGCCGACATCACAAATTTTGGTCAGGGTATGACTCAGTATTTTGTTAAATCCTTCCAACGGTTCCATTTACTTGTAGGTGATAGGGTGTAGTCTTGTGATGAGCCACCATGAACTCTGCTAATAGGATCCTCATGGTCTCATTCAAGAAATGCATACCCCTATCGTTGGTTAAACTCAACAGACATCCATACCTCGTGATAATGTTCTCCATAAGAATATTGCCACTATGGCTGTTGTGTAGTATTTAGTTGGGGCTACCTCTACCCACCTTGTCAAATAATCCGTGCAAGTGATGACATAGCGTGACCCAGTCCTACACGTTGCTGGTGTAATAGGGCCTATAAAGTCTATTGCCCACTTTTCAAAATGCTCCGTGCTAGGGATAGGGCGCAAAGGCATTTCATCTCTCCTTCCTGGCTTGCCAATGTGCTGACAAGGGTCACACACTTTACAATAGTCTTTACAATCCTTGTACAAAGTTTCCCACCATGATCCTACCATTAATATCTTACGCGCGGTGGCATCACCTACATAATGTCCACCCGCACCTCTTCCGCGTGCTTCCTCGATGATGGCAAGGCGCTCATGCTCTAGTACACACCTGCATAACACCTCATCACATCCCAACTTGTATAAGTCTCCACTGATCAACATGAAGGGTGCGATGCATATGGCTAGTTGCTTCTTCTCTAATGCCTTCATTCCTTCTAGTGCCACACCTTCCCTTAAAAAATACTACAATTTCCTCCAAATCTGAGGGCGAGTGCCGCAACCTAAACAGTTGCACGTCTGACATTGTCTCCTCAATACTCTGCACGTCCTCCCCTGAATCAATTCTTGAGAGATGATCTGGTCCACAATTGCTTTTCCCAGGCTTCATTACTATGGTGAACTCAAACTCTTGGAATAACAACACCCACTGACATATGCGCCCTTGTAGAACAGTCTTGTTCACTAAATATTTTAATGCCATGTGGTCAATGTAAAATATAAAGGGTGTTTCCAGCAAATACTGTCTGAACTTGAAAAGTGCGTAGATCATTAACAATGCCTCGCGCTCAGTCATGGTGTAATTCTACTATACTGGTGTCAACTTCATTCTTGCAAAACACAGAGGATGATCAAAAATTCCTTCACCTGGATGTGCAAGCACTGCTCTAATAGTGGTTCTTGAGGCATCTACATGGACATGGAAGGGCTTGTCCCAAGAGGGAAACCATAATATAGGCATGGTGACAAGACTATCCTTTAATGTATCAAATGCCCTCTGTTGTGCCTCTCCCCAATGGAAGGCACTTTTATGTCTGAGCAACTCTTCTAAAGGCATGGTGATCTTGGCATACCCTATTATGAATTTCCTGTAATAACCCATATGCCCAAGGAATCCGCACACTGCACTCTGGCTAGTAGGCTCCCCTAACCCCACAATAACTACAAATTTAGAGGGATCTACCAGCAAGCCCTCCTTACATATGATATGCTCCAATAACATCCCAAAGGGTGTAGCAAATATGCACTTCTTAATATTGAGGGATATCCTTAATTTCCTACACCTCTCAAACATTAACCTCAAATTGTCACAATGGTCTTTTACTAGACCATACACTTTCCAATCATCCAAATAGACCTGAAGAAACTTATGGATGAAGTCTTGGAACGCTTGCACCGCTATGTGTGAAAAAATAGCTAGCACGTTCTTCAACCCAAAGAGCATGACAGTGTATGCAAAACTTCCCCACTCAGTGGCAAAAGTTGTCTTCTCCTAGTCTTCTTTTGCAATCCGGACTTGGTGGTACCCTGAAAATCCATCCGTAAAGGAATAGATTTCACGCCCAAAGACTCCTTCCAAAATTTCTTCAGTGAAGGGGGTTGGAAAAGGATCAATGACACAAACTGCATTCAGCTCCCTATAATCCACGCAAATCCTAATCCGCCCATCCTTCTTGATGTTGATTACCATCAGACTTATCCATTCTAATTCCTCCAGTGCTTCAATGATCCCAAACTGGGCGTGTACCAACCTTCAGCTTTATCCTCATCTCCCCCAAGGAATGGTGAATGCCTTTGAGCTCATGATACCCGCGTGGGAATAAATCCTCAAATTCACACAACAGATCATTGATCTTAGAGACTTCCTTCTCTAACCAGTAATCTCCAACAATAGCTTCCTTAGGTTCTTCTCCTGAACCGATGTTAACCTTCTTTTTCTTTAAGGGCTTATGGTAGGTGCATGCGCAAGTATCATCACTATCCACTACCTCACGTGTCCCTACAGAATGGCTAACATCCAAGCTTTCTGCTTCCAATCCATTAATCACATACACCAACTTCCCTTTCTCCTTTTCCAAACATGCGTGCTCAAGCTGTAACTCTTCTGTTTCCTCTACCTCCTCTTCAAAGCACACCTCTAAACCTGGTCCACCGAGTAACTCCAACAACCTATCTTCCGCCATGGCACTATCCCCCATGGTAAGGCAAGGGCAAGGCCTTATACACTGATGGCTTGGTACTTTGATACTCAAAGGTTTGAGTGAGGTTAACCGCGAGCTCTTGCCAATTCCCTGTCTAGCGGTGTGTCTCCGAATGTATATACCATGCGTGTGCACAACCCTGTAATTTAGAATACAACTTGTGCACCCAGAGGGATGGTGGAAAATATTTAGAACCTTCTCTGCAGATCCTCTCACACTCCTGGATATGGAAAGAGGCGGGGCTCCTTCCCATGGTAGTCCTTGATGGCGGTCGGCACATTGCTTATAGAGAATTTGACAGAGAGTAATTCTTACCTTGTGTCATTCCAAAAGGCTCTCCTGATGTGTAGTGCACCACCATGCTACTGTACCGAGCAGGACATAACTTAACATCCCTCTCTATTCCTTCTCATTCTTCCACTGAGCTTCCATCTTCTACAAAAAGATCTCAGGGAAGGCTCCTCCTGAATACGTAGGCAACTCCTTTCCTTTTAGGTGCCGGACTGTGCACACCTTTGTCACCTTGGTCACCAACCCTCTCAATTGCCATCCCATCAATTTATAAGTTCCATGCACCCAATTATCACATGTTAGACTGGTGGTATCACTTACTGAATGAGCATATTCAAACCAGATAACTCCATTGGTAGGATGGATTATCTCTGGGTCCCTGATTGAGTGCACATATATCCAATCCAAAAATTCTTCCCCCAAAGGTTCAATATAGGGTGTCGACTTCCCATCAACCAGGGGTAGAATGACCCGTTCCTCCTTATTTTCAAAGCTGATGTACCCTTTGTTGAAGCGAAGGTCCGTATTGTTCTTGTAACATCATGGGTGCCCAAGTAGTGCTAGGAAATTGTCTGCCTCAGCGAGCACCAAGACTTTGAAGTCCCCAGTAAACTTAGCTCCTTAGATAGTGATAGTGGCATCCTTTAAGACACCTATGGGCATTTCCTTAGTCTTGTTTTCCATATACAACACATTCGAATATGGCTGTAACGCAGGTCTTCCCATCTAATGCCATGCATCCAAAGTTAGAACATTAACCTTTGCACCTATGTCAATGAGGATATTACTAAGGAGCCATCCATCTACAACTGCATTCAATGTGATCTCCTTGTCGTATTCAAGGCTGTGAGGGGGAACGTTTGCATGCAAGACCTACCTCTCACACTCTCCTCTGGCGCATGGTACCTTCTCTTTGAACCATGATCCTAGCAAGGGAATGATATTCTCTTGCCTTAGCATTTTACACACCTCCTTGACCTCATCCAGGTCATCCTTTGGCGCCTTGACTCTCCTTCCTTGTTCCTCCCTCTTAGACTACTCCTTAGACACTGGATTTCCCCTTGTAAACTCTGAATGACATCCATGGTGTCCTGATATACCTCCTTTTGATGTGCGGGGTCTAGGTACTTTCCATGAATCACTTCCTCCCTTGAAACCAGGTTCTTCTACCTTGGTATCTCTTTTGTGCATGCGGCTTCTGCCCTTGTTGTTACCGAGACAGGCTCCAAACCTGCATCCCGTGTTACTTGAGGCATCCATTATGTGTCTACCTTATTAATACTGACCATTGCAGTGCCCTTGTCTTTTTGGTACTACTCATTCATGTGCTCAAACAACTCTAGGCACTCCTCATACTTATGCTTCTTTCCGCACCATGAGCATTGCAACAGGTCTGGGCACTCTTGTTTATAATGCTATGTAGAGCCATAATTGAAACAGGTTCCACGCGGGAACTCATTATTTCCTCCTCCGCGGTTACCACGATCACTGAATCCTCCGCGAAAACACCTTCCGCTCGCACCTCCATCTGTGCGCTCCTCATAATGGTGATTCCATCATTCTCTTTTCCTCATAACCCCTTCTATTGTCTCTTTTCTATTGTTGCACCTTCCCAATATTCCATCATTCTATGGGTATTTTATATGCCCAAAATATTTCTGGTAGAGATTTTGATGGGCCATTTGGCCATGATATATATTATTCCCATGTTCAACCTCAATGACCCCCTTCCTTTCAATGATGGGGCTGACAACTACACCAATAATATGCAAGCCTCCCCTAGCTATATCTCAAAGCCTATCAATCATGTGAGGATAGAGGAGGTCAACCAACCCATAAATATTCAAGACGATCAATCCAATTCAAATAATATGAATTTTATAGGTGAAACTGGTCCCTACACTTGGGTCTTATTAAGATCCCACACTAGTATGCAAGTGATGGAGGACAATATTTATAGTCATTTTTACCCCTATCACAAAAGAAAAGAACCCCATGCATGTCGTCCTATCACCCAATGGATGTTGGGTGCTCACCCGAGGCATGCACGGGTGCCGAATCTCTCTTTTATGTGAGTTTAGTGGGAAACATCATCTATGATTTGTGTTTACGAGATTTAAAAGGGATTCAAGACATACAAGAACCATAGAGCTCAGAACGGCCTCTAGATCCTTGCAGTCAATCCAGACAGAGTACTTAATAGATTATATAACTTGTATCATAACAGAAGGAAGTATACAAGCATCCATACTTAACATAAACATAAATGAAAGAGAACTTATGAAAAGATGTATGCATCAGAATCATTGGTATTCATATTCATATATGTAAACTAGTAACCTCATTACATCCATGGAACCATTACATAATGTCACAGAGAAGCAGACCATAGTCATGCATTACAACTAGACTAATGTAGCTAGGCTCTCAAAAAGAAAATTTACAATCCCCATACCCAATACATTATTTCCCAAATATAATTACCCACTAACAAAGTTCTTGTAGTATTTATGCAGAGCTCCACCCACTCTCTTTTTTCTCTTTTTTATTTACTTTGCAGGCGCTTGTATTTATAGCCTTTCTGGGCTACCAACTCATCCTCCATCACCATCAAATCTGATGCCAAGTGTCTGAATGTGGTCCTCCATGCGAGTATGCTCCTCCAAGCATGAGCTTTCCAATTTATACCATGATGTGCTTCTAGAAGCTTCTACCGCAAGCATGCTCCTTCCTGGGCCAACCTGTTGCTAGGCTAACACCTTATCCATTCCGCATGCACATTCGGGTCATGCTTTTCATGTGCTCTACCCCAAATGCCTAATTTGACTAAGTCTCGAATCCTTGATTTTTTCTGCGTGCGTGCCGCTCACACCACGGGTTTCCTTAAACCTTGCCCTGCACACTTTTTCCTTGCGTGCCTTTCTTTAACTGGGACCTTGCGCACCTATGCATATTTTGTACTTAGTCAACATTCTAGGAGCCCAACAATATTTTTACATGAATCACTGACCCACTTCACACAATAGACGAGTCTTTAGAAAGGATGAATATTTGTGCCTCTGAGATGTTGAATAATAATATAGTGTCTATAAACCATGAAACTCCCTATTTAAGGGAAAATAAGAATACCAATAGCAAATAATTTATAAAGGGGTACCACACGTATCCTTTGCAGAACCATATGCATTACACACCCAAACAAGGGGATCAATTCCAAATGATTTTATTTCCACATAAGTAAGAAGGATTAGAGAATTTGAGAGTTCTCAAAACCCACAACCAAATTGTGCAATAGGAAAGAACATGGGTTATCCCATAGATAACAAGGGGTAAATTCCTTTTACCAACTCACAACTAATACAAAAATCCTTACAACAAGGTTACTTGGTCCATTCTAACCTGAGTGATCTTCTCATGGGATCTAACATACTAGGGATGGGTCCTCACCCATATTACACTTACCCTACACAAGGATTAGTTGGAAATTATTTCTCATACACTACGCCCAACAATGCAGGCTTTCATAATCAGATACCCACTAATGCATTCTCAAATGTCACTCCTCCTTACAAGCATTTGTGCTCAAAGTATCTATAGCGAGACATGTACCAATTCTCTGATCCATTCACACCACTACAAGGAATGCCATATGATTCAATTAATACCTATGTTGTAGCTTATCAAAATCCTCCTCCTCCACCCTTCATCAAGAAACCTCCATGGTAGACTTCAATGCAATGGGAACCTACGCTGAATACTTGAAAGAACCTATTGATTTCACAATATGGGGTTTCATGCTTCCACGTTATTGGTGAAGTAATTTTTTGATAGGAAAATAGGCGTTTCTACCAATGCTCACGACACTATGCCCCTCTGTATTGAGTGCTGCATCCCCCATTATTGAATGGAAACTAATCTAATCCTATCTAAATGATGTGGGTTGACCAACTAAGTCAAAGATAACACAGAGACACTCTACTAAACCTATCGAAAAGTGTTTGTATAAGGTATAGGGATAAAATTACAATGATGAGAGGTGAAGGAGTGAAATTAGGTAAAGGAAGGTTATTGCTATGAGTAGGCACAAACACAATTCACACCCAATAACCTGAGTAGTTCAGCATTGAATATAGAGGAAAACAACAATGAAGCTAAAAACATGAGAGAGGGAAATGGAAGAATTGTAGATCTTATTTCTTGTTCATTGGTGATACAAAGCTAAAAAATAATAATCCACAATTACTGCCGAGAAATTAACCTCCAAAAAAATTGAAATGAAGAATTCATTCCTATTTATAGCAGTGAAAATGTCCTTTCATCTCCCCCACATGCCTTTTTGCCTTCCTTAGTGACCTTTGGCCTTTCGAATTCCCAACTTTTGGCCTTTCACATTCCCTTATGACTTTTTCAAGTTCCTTCGTCACCTTTGGCCTTTTGATTTAATAACCTTTGGTGTTCCTTCATAAATTGTGACCTTTCACCTTCCTTCATCATGCAGATGCCTGACTGTGTCTTCTTGTCGCACGACAACATCTTTTGGACACGCGATGGCATTCAAAAATCTCCTTGACGCAAGACAAGAATTTTTTTTCTCCCATCAATACCTTCTTTTTTTTTGTACCTCAACAAGACCCTCTTGTTTTCATAGGTCAACAATAACTTCTTTTTGTCATACGTAAACAAGACCTTCTTGTTTTCGTACATCAACAAGACCTTGTTGTCATAAGTCAACAAGACCTTCGTGTCATTTCTTCGCTTCGGGGTCAAAATTTAACAAAATTTGGTTATCCAATATATGAATATTTATGTAAAAGAGACAATTAATCCAATGGGACTATTTATAAGGCTTTAAAATGAAGTCTTCATCAATTTATGGCCATATATTTAATTTTTCCTCGCGTTGTGCTCCGATGAGCTGAGTGGAAATAATAGATTTCGATGAAAAAAATACAAAAACAATTATGGGTAATGGATAGCATTGATGATACCCTCATTTGGGATTTTATTAGGATCATAACTCATCTTGGAGTGTCTGGAACCTTGAGATCAAGTTTTCCCCATAAGAGGACTCTTGAGCTGCAATGTCAGACAATTTTCCACATCTTAATGTTCCCAAAATATTTCCTTGATCATTCCAAAATGAATTAGGCTATGTTATCTTTCCAATTCTTGGGGTATTAGCTTATAATTATTCATGAGTCTCCTAAAACTCTTCAAACAAGGTGACTGGATTTTTCAAAACATGCATTTCCCAATACCTCACTCACAAAGACCTAGTTTCACATAAATTGTTCATAAACCTTGATTTTATTCCAAAAATTTCCTAAATTACCTTTTATGATTACCTATCTCTATCACACACTTCTTGAATGCTTCAAATTTTTCCGTATACATTCCTGAGGGGGTGCTCATCGGGTGTAAAAATCTTGAAAATAGGCCTTTTAGGACCAATGGGAGTACTTGTCTTCTCTTAGATATAGATACCTTCATGATTAAGCTTGAATTACATCCCCACACATGAAATACACTTGAAAATCATATTAACACATTCCTCTTAACCATAATGAGGGTGAAACAGTTGAGGGTCATGGTCAGAGGAACAATTTACATTGACCAAGAAAGGGAATTTCAAGTGTGGGCTTGATTGTCATGACCAAAATTGTGAATTTTTCATGCGAGCCATTTTACATGAAAATGCGTGTCCATTTTCAGACCTTTCTAATTTCAAAGGAGAAGGAGACCGTAATAATCACATTAAGGCATACACCACTGCAATTAGAGAATTACTCCCATGGGATGCGGTTGGTGGCTAAGATATTTCTAAAGACCCTTAAAGGGATTACTCTAGGCTAATATTATTGAATCCCTGAAGCTTCCATAAATTCCTTTAAACAAATCGTGTCTAATTTCATCAAATATTTTGACATGAACAAGTTATTGTGAACGGGGACCAAGGAGCTCTTTCACATTAAACAAGAACAAAATGTATCCACTTCTCATTTCATCCAGAGATGGAATCAATTTCTTTACGCTTTCATGAGTGCACATAACATGGACCAAATAGAACTCTGTGACCTCTTCCTCCACTCAATCAATTGAGAAACAAAGGAGGAAGTGCAGAAGTTTCCTTTATATAGTTATGAGGAGGTTCTAGAAGGTCCTCTTCGCATTGAACAAACGGTTATTGAAAACAAACATAAGACTTTACGGTCCAAATGGAAAATTGGTATTTCCTAATCAAAACAACACAAACTATCAAAATAATGCCACCAATAACCAAGGCCCCAAGGTCTTTAATCAAAATTGTGGGGTTGCCACAGATGGTGTTACTAACCAAGCAAAGAACCCTAATGTTACAAACACTGGTAACATAAACAACAATAAAAAGAACATGAGGGAATCAAAGAAATCCTAATTCTAACCCCTATATCAACATGGTTCAATTCAACCAACAACAACAATAACATGGGGAACCAAAGAAATCCTAAGTCTATCTCCTCTATCAACATGGTTGATTTCAACCATCCTCACCTTCGGTGAAACCAAGCCTAAAGTCATAATCATTCTAGAAGTTTAGTCAAGGGGCATCAAACTACACATATAACAATCAACCGCAGAATAAAAATCAAGGGTTCAACTAACAACAAAAACCTAAATCAAAGGCCAAGGGATTACAGTCCCAATTTATACTGCAACTTTCACTATGTTTTTGGTCATAATTCACACTCTTGTAGATATTACAACAAGTTCATTATGATAATTCCAGAGAATTAAAAGTAGTTAGTCATGGATATGTTCCTAGGGGTCCCCCACAATATGGTTATTTAGGACCTGTTGTGCCTCAAAATGAAAACTTGGGAATCTATCGAGATCCATTCCCTAAGTGTCCTGAAGATGATAGAGTAAATCCTTTTCCTCTAAATGTGAATCAAGGTATTCCTATTGGAACCCATGATCATGAAGCTTCAACTTCTAAAAATTATTGTGTTGCCCCTAACTTGGATCAAAGACACCAGACAAATATTTTGGGAATAGTCCGATTTAGAAACTAAGCCAAAAATTAACACGATGAATCAGGAAAGGAAGTACACTTCCCTTGATAACTTATTCCTGACTTATCCCTGTGGTTCTATTCAGTTGGAGGAAGAAGCGAAGAAATCCTTGTATTTATTTTTATTACTAATTTCTTTCGACTGGATTAGATTTTTCTTTTTCCAGGGAAATTTTATATGGAAAAGAGGAAATTACTTCCTAAAAAGCTTTTCCCTTTCTAGAAAACTTGAGGCATAAGATTTTTTTAGAACAACTTAATTTCCTTTCTAAGGTGAAAACTCACTTTTCCCATTTAATTTTGTAACTTAAACAAAACAACAACCATGCCTTTCAACAAGGAAAGTAAATGCTCTTTCAACTTCAACAAAATTGCAATTTTAAAAACATCCTTTCTTACTTTCAACCATAACCACATGAGGGAAAATTCACACTTAAAATGCAAGTACAAAATCCCTCCACAAAGTGCCACAAAGTGGAGACAACATGCCAAGATTTTTATAATTCTTCCAACTTTAAACTACTTCAAAAACTTGCAACTTTCTCCAAGTTTCCAACTTCATTATAGCTTTGAATCCATCAACAAAATCTTACATAAAGGCCACAAGAGATGGCTCGATTGTCCCACCTAACCAATTGACATCATTGTATGCCTCAAAATGAAAATGAGAACATGTTATCCTCCCTCCAAGCCCATGGGAGAGAGGAAAGACATGTCTCTAACCAACACATAGGATAAAGAAAACAAAAAAGAATGCAAGGCTTTAAAATACACAACATAGTAAAAAAACACAAGAGTTGCCACAATACGTGAGAAGCTCCATGATTCTACTAATGGGGAAGAGGTAATGAAGTATATCCCAACTCTGTCAAACCATAGTATCCCTAAGAATCCCAAAGAGCCTCCAAACCTCATTATCTCTCCATTTATCTCCCCTTATCTCTCCATGCCCCTCTTCACCAAGGTTTTTCAAACCTTATAGGTCTCCTTAGGAAAATATAGGAGATGATTTCCAAACCAAGTGGAAATGATATCCTGCGATAAACCAAATGTAGGGGGATGAAAAGAACCCATTAAGCTTGTCCATCAAGCAATGAGGGTGAAAAATGAAAGGGATCCCTCCCTCTTCCCAACACACTCTTAAATCGACTCCCCTTAAGGGTGGATGGAGAAACACAAAACCAAAAACAAGTACATCAATTTCAAAACAAAAAAATAATTCAACCATGAAATCAAGAAAATTCCATTATCAAAACAATAAGAAAAAGAGAATAAAATCATAACTCATAAAGCAAGATCACAACCCAAATCCAATCCTTTCCAAAATTCCTTCTTATTTCTCCAAAGCTCCCAAAACAACCCCAAAAAAAGACCAAAAATAACCTCAATCCTTTCAAAATGAGGGATCATATAAAAGAGAGCCAAAAAAAGTAAATGGGAGGGTGACAAGTGTTACCCTCCACCCAAGATTCAACTAGTCAATCTTTCCCAAAATTGCACCACAATGTCAAAAAAGAAAAGAAATAATCCAAAGCAATCATGAAAATATCCACATGGAGAAATATGCATCACATATTCCAATTCAAACCCCCAAAACCAAAAAACATCATTGAAGTCGGTTAAGGAGAGGCAAAAGAGTAAAATGAGCTCAATTTTCCCACCCATAGGTATATAGCCTATGGGATATTTTCAACAAAAATTTATCCCTTTGCTGTCTTTTTACACCTCCAAAATTTCACCTCTTTCCCAAATCCAAGTTTGGGAGGGAGAAGACATTTAGGAGAGGTAGTTGGACTTACTTAATCCATGATTAGGTGCCCCTAATCCCCTTTTAACATAAAAAACAATCCGTAAACCAATCCCACCAAATGGGAAGAAGTTAGAACTAAACAACTCAATCAATCACTAAGAGAAATGGGTTAAAGTTAATAAATTAGAAAAGATAACAAGGGGGTGCACAACCAAAGAAGTGGATAAATAAGACTGTACATGCACAAAATGGGTTTAATTCCACATTTAAACCAATGTTTAAACAAGGTCAACCAAATACAAAAATAAGGGGAGGAAATTTGGCCCATCAAGGTCTATTGTGCTAGTTAGATATGCCCTTCCCAAGTCCCACATTCTCACATGGCAAGACATGTCACCTACAAACTCAAGGAAAACATCACACATGTCTAATACCAATAACTAAATGATACAATATCATACATGCACAATGGCAATAATCCAAAAAATTCAAAAGCCAACTAAAGAATTCAATCATACTATGATCATCCATATAGTGCAACAAGAAAATATTACAACAATGCATCTGAAATGAATCAATAAGAAGAACACGAGATCAAAATCCAAACTAATCATGAAATCATATCGATACCCATAAAAATGATTAATATACATTGGCATCACATGCCCCATCAAAAACCTGTCAGAAATGAGTTATCATCCTAATGCTAATATAATCCACATAATATAACAACATTAACACTAAAATTGATACTAACACAATATCAAATGTATCCATCAAAATAATACAATGGTAATGAGTCAACATAGTCAAAAATGGAATGAAAAATAGGTGGGCACTACAAGTCCATACTCTTTGAACTGGAAAAACTATCACTGTATACTCTGCTTGCATAAATTGTTAATTTTTTAATCATATTATACTCCTTTTTTATAGTTTTTTCGTAAGCTACTTTGCAATCTAAAATATATAAATGGATAGACAACTCAAATAGAAAAATACCATATTCCACCAGTTTGGAGGCTACATTACTTTTTTGTTTTTGTTGATATGTTAGACATGTCTCATAATTGATCATTATGTTGAGGTTTTGTTGTTTGTGGGGGAGAATTCCAAAACTGTTGTGGCTTCTTACAATAACAAGAATATTTTATGGAGCACGCTTTGTACTTATACTTTTGTTTCCATGGTAATTAACCACATTTTCCTTATTTAGGAAAGGAAGAATATATTTGAAAATTCATATGACCAATTTTCTTCAAAAGGAAACAATATGAAGATATTTGAAAAATGAAATGACTAATTTTATTTTTCATAGAAGGATAAGAAGATAAGAGAAAATTGACATTCAAGCTTTCATATCCCCATTTAAATATTATTGTAGTCGGGTATCTTATAAATGTTAATTGTTAGGAATTGGATTTATGTGAATATATCTATGTCAAAAAAAGAGACTGATATAAGAGATATGATTTTTCCATTTCATAGTGAATAATAGAAATAATTTTCCTTCTCCTTTTACTATCTTCTTAATTGATATGGGTGTTTTCTTTGGTAATATAGTTGTATCTTATTTCTACATATAAGTGTGGATTCTAAATATTGAGAAGTGTACATATCTTTAATTTAAAAATTTAAATATGATTAATATTTACCTTCATTACAACTTAATGTGTATCTTTTACTTTGACTGGTTTTCTAATCTCTCGAAAATATGGTGTAGACACAAAATCACGCACTTGGGTACATTTATAAGTCCTAAAAGCATACTAGCATTTACATGATTCCTAAGAGAGAAAACTAGTAATTGACAACTATCTTTTACATTTTGTCTGTGTTTCTTACTTTCTATTTGGTCTTACACACCCTACATCCCAGTCATAACTTTTCTTGCTTATCTTTTATGACTTCGGACACCAGTGCTCAGTCAGGACACCAACGCCCAGGTGCCCTCGTCCCCTCTAGGCACCCCTGACCCTTTTCTATCTTACTTGTCACTTTTTGGTCTCTTTTATCTTTTGGGCATCTTATTTTCTTATGGATTGACCTTCCAGTTGTCAATTATGAAATTCAACCAAGGGAATCATATAAACACATAGATATGTGATCAAAATAAAGTATCAAGCTCTAAGAATTACTACTATCACCTAAGCTTACATCTAAATGATACCTAAATCAATTCAAGGAATCCATCTAGTATCCATACAAGGGACAAGGGACTACATTTTCTGCATACACAACATAGGAATGATAAGTTCATTATATTTCATCCACACATGCTATTATAGATCTATCCTACTATTAAGTGTAACTTGCACTACGACATCCTAGGGCACAATCCTTACACAGACTCAAAAGAACTACATGGAGTCTATGATGTAGTGCATCTCTCAGTCATAAGTTCACTCTTTCAGGTGACCGTTGAGGTAAGTCTGAATCCCCATATTGCATATTTCTTTTTTAGATTTGATGCGGTTTTGTGGGTTTAGCATGTGAATTTCTATTTTGTAGGTTATAAGTGTGATTTTAACCCTAATAGTGACATACATGTGATCAACAATAAATATATGTGCCACCCTTGTGACCTAGAAAAATTTAGAACTTAAGGACTTTCCTAGACATCATAGCCCAGATCCGGTCACTAGAGCCTAGGCGCTCCTGTCCTTCCATGGGCACCCGTGTCCGACCTCATTCCTGCATTCCATAATTTATACAGGATATTTACGACACTTTACACTTCCTGTTCAACAATTTTCCTAGTCTGCATCAGTCCCATATCAAGCGAAAATCAACGAAGTCATCTTTCCTACATTTCTTGCTTAGGGTTTCTACTTTGTATGCTTTATTGCTTGTTTCACATTATACTTAGCAGATGTATATCACAATTTACATTTAGTTACTCTACAATTAGGGTTTAGGATAAATCTATTTTTGTTAAATCATATAGGAGGTAAGCATTATAATTTTCAACTTTGGAGCACATAACCAAATTTCAAGCTTACTAAAATTGTATCTAATCTAATTTATCGCATTAATCTATATTATATTTACAACTATGTGTATTAAATTGAGTGCAAATAGTTAGAAGAACCCATTCCATTATCCTCTTAGTGATTTTATCTACCGTACAATACATTACTTCATAAAATACTATATTGTATACCCAAAATACTACAAATTTATCTTCTTTAGTATAAAACCTTACACATATTTTATACATGTGATGCATATTGTAATTACTATATTCATTTCTTTCATTGGTATGGTATGAAGATCATTATATCCGATACAATGTCGACTACTACCTCCAAATTTTTCACAAGAGATTCCATGTTTTGATGTGTGCTCACTTTATAATGTTGAGAGTTATAAAAATGATGTTTCCCCCTCCATTGGAAGTATCAATTATGTCCATAAAATATCTTCACTTCCAATAGAAAATCGTTAGACTCTTGTGGCAAATGTTCAATCTATTGCATCAATTGTGAATACTAGATGTGCCATCATTTTCAATATTATCTCAAACAATCCTTTATATACACATATAGTTGATTCTAGTGAACTACAAATCATGTACGACCTTATGGATAAGGTTGAAATAACCTATCTCCAACTATAAGGGATGAAAAAAAATCTACGAGAATTAGGTTATGACCAATACTACAAAGGGATTGGTGTAGATTACATTGTAGATGACTGAAAGATTTCCTTCAAAACATGTAGTTCCACACAATTGATTACTTATGTTATCCTATCATCCAAATTTTATGCACTCTTGGAGTAATTGAACCCATCACTGCCATAGAAAGGAATTTCTCAGACTACCCTTTACACTTTCACACTGTTGTAGTGCTATGAATATATAATATGCAAATCAACATATCTTCAAATACATGATTTTCCTGAATATACAGACAATTGAGATTGTGCACATCATGTTTAAAGTTCTTATCTACTAAATATTAATTTTCTTGATATTTCTTGGTTCATCATGTTATTCTTTGAAACACTTTCCTTTCCTAATCTTTCGTGGTTACCCTCAATGATCTCAGACATATTACAAGTACTTCACTTTCACATTTATTTATTTTCCTACATTGCTTCTACGATTTTATAACTTTCAACACCTAAAACTAAAGCTCAATTTGTAATTCCATTTCTCTATAAGAAACATACATATGCTACAAGTTCCCCTACTCCTTGCAACCTTCACACAATTATTTCCACTTGGTAACAATGGAAATTACCACAAACCTTATTATCGATAATATGTTTTCATGTACTACACAAGCACCAAATGAAATATGGATGGAATCGATCACTGAAATAAAGAGTTTGAATCCTTATAAGAATGATGCGACTATCGAAAGTTGCACCATAAAATAAGGGAGTTCTTCTTAAATTCAAAAAAAATAAAAAAGTACAAGTTTTCAGCTTTGATCTTATAAATAAGGAGGGTGAAGACATAACTATCACTTCTTTAGACCATGCCACAAAAGTATTCTATAATCAAGTACAATCTAACAAGGTTTACACGATATCTGGTGGAACCTGGAGGTATAAAAAGGAGTATAACCTTAAAGAGTCTCAAGGGAAATTGTCCTCAACTTGACATCATCTATCAAATTAAGTACAAAATAAATGCCATTGATTCCAACCTACCAATTTCACTTCAATTCAATTGCGGAGATCATAACAGCCTCTTCCAACTCTATAGTAGACATCATTTTTTTTTGTTTGCTAGTTCAACCTCTATGATTTTAAAACTAGATAACACCTACAACCAAAGAATAAAACTTGTCCTAAAATATTGCTCGGGCTATTGAATTGATTTAACCCTTTGGGGTAGCTTTTGTGATGATGAGGAAATTTTTTTGGCAGACCTATGTGCATCAAGGCATCTCCAAAACAAATAGTTTCAATTAGGGAAGGCAAGAAAACATCATGTAAAGGGAAAGCTATTGGCACTAGTTCCAATACACAGTAATTCATTAATCCATATGTGGTGGAAACACATAATTTGAGAACTTAGATTGATTCTTATGGTTTTTCTGTACCATCCACATCAATAACTACAAATGTTACTCATGATAATGATGTTGTAGTCATCAAAATTTCCTATGTTCTAGGAAACAAATACATTTGTAGTTACAAAAATAGTCATCCATGTAAAAAATGTCAAACTTCTGATACCCCACTTGTGTTTCTTCAATGGAAAATTAAGAAAAAACTTATTCAAAACCAGATAGGTCCTATCACTATGAAAAATACAAAAAATATGTTAGTAAATTTGAATATAAGTATGTATTAAATTTATTGATAGAGGATGACACATGTACACCACGGGTCACTTGTTTTGAAGATTTCACTCCAGAAATCATGGGCATCATTGATTTTTTTTTTAAATGTTAGACTTGATTCCTGAAAAATTTTGGGATGTTCTCAAGCCAGTGCTCTTCTACAAATATCACTTTACAGTTACAATGAAGGAGTTGTATAACGACAAAGAACAAGGCCATTGTACCATTCTTAAGGCACAAAAATATGAATCTACATCTAACAATGTTGATTTCCTAGATGAAATTATCGAAGACTTGTAGACATGTAGTAGACAATGTACTTTCCTTAATATTTTGCATACTTTATTGCATGTAATGCAAATCACTCCCTTCATGTCTTTCTATATTAAATAAAGAAATGTTGTTTCCATTTTCCCCATCCAAATTTTCATCTCAAGTTTCACATGGTTCTACTTCATATATGGCCATACTCTTAAATTGATTACCTTTATCGAAGCACAAAAAATTCCATTGCTATATGTTTTCCTTTCCACTTTTCTCTTTTAATAGTATATAGTTATAATCAAGCACATATTTTCTAATTCTTATCTTCTTGTAAACAGAAATGTCGAATACGATAAAAAAGAAAGGTCTCACCTGTGTCACAATGCCAACAAGAAAGAAATAAATGAATTTCTTTGACACAATTCTAGACTTAAGAGACAAAAACAAAACACCATGGGCACATTGAGCACATCTTAACATGTGTTGAAACCCCAAAATGCACCTTACCCAATTACTTTTGAATCAGATCAAAAGAGGTTTCGTGATAGAATTGATTTGATCTCATCTATACATAATTTATTCATATGCAAGTAAATGTTCCTAGGAATACACATGAAGAGATTCCAAGGTGATCATACTCACCATAGGTGAATTTATGAAAATAATATCCATTACTTCTCAACTTGGAATAACATGGATCCAAGGGAGCAACTCACAATATTTTTTGCACTCAATCAAGTCAAAGAGATTCTCATAACATAAGTGATTCCAATACTACATGTAACACATGCATGGGGTGGACGATACATGTATTTTGGCCACACCATCAACTTCCCACATGATAGCTCCTCCATCATTAACCTCCTATCACACTGTGTTAGAGACTTAGATATATTAGTTCTCAAGAAAGTGGGTTTGCAAATAAAGCATACAAATGCTTCGTGAATAGATATTGTGTCCTCGAGGCCTTGCAATTCAAAATAACACATGAACCATACTAAAAAGATGTTAAACTTGACCAACATACATTTCGCACCCTACCCTTATGATCAACAAATATCTCTTCCCGTCTACATTTCATTTCTTTTGAAATACAAACCGTGGAAGGTACCAAACTAGAAGTAGGTGACATTGATGCATCAATAGGTGCACATGTTCAATAACCATCATCTTTTATATCCTCCCTTCCAAATGGAAAAACTAAATTAGATCATAGTATGACTTATGTAGAATCTACAAGTCGTAATCTCCCCTGACCTATCAATTGGCCAACTATCAACTCTTCACCAGTCAATGAATACAACAAAGAGGTATTATTTTCTATGGTGTTTCCATGTATTTTTACTACAAGGGATTCCATGTCCCAACAACAACATAATAAAAAATGAAGCATGCATGACCATGCTTTACATTTTTTGTAGTACCATGAAAATAGATTCAGATGTCACTCATGTTTCTGCTACTTCATCCTAAACCTTATGATGTGCCACTATAGCCAAGAAACATCTATGGTTTTCGTAAAGAGAAATATTAAGGACAACTTAATTATATAGTTGTACTGCACCAAAAAATCCAAATCATCCTAGATGCACACATTATAGAACACCTAATGAACTTCAAGTCCACCCTACAAGGAACCCAATCCTATTGGTCCAAGCGTAATCACAAACTCATGAGTATGATAAAAAAAACTTAGTATCCTAACATTGTTCTTCACATTAAGTGTTGCAGACACCAAATGGTCATATTTACACAATGTCATGCCAAGAAAACCTTCAAAAAATCCATCTGCTAGGAAATACTGAAGAAATAGAAACATAATTGAAAATCCCCACCTTACATATTTATACATGAAAAATATTCACAAATTTTTGTGAAGACATTCTGCAGGGACACCTTTACAACAAGGACTATGGGTATAGGCAAATGTATACAAGAAACCCTATATTTCTCTCCATGTACTAAATTTTTAATTCACCTAAATATCCTTAATGATGAACATTTACGAATATCAATACATAGGTTCTGTGCATATCCACAGTTTTCTATGGATGGAAAATGCACCAAACATGGACTTGCTAGATTCGAATGACCATCATCAATTAAATGTTGCCAATATCTACTTTAACTAGCTCTTAACAACCTTGAATCCACGAGGGCCAGAAAAGTATAGT
Organism: Taxus chinensis; assembly: GCA_019776745.2. Lineage (NCBI taxonomy): Eukaryota > Viridiplantae > Streptophyta > Pinopsida > Cupressales > Taxaceae > Taxus > Taxus chinensis. The sequence continues at coordinate 700,037,955 of CM034154.1, read as the reverse complement.
TCTTCTCTCCACCATTCTAGTATTGACAATCCCTTCTTCCTCCCCACCAACGAGATTTTAACATCCAATGTTCCTAAATATTAAGAATAAATCCTAAACCATATACAACACCACACCAAATGCTACAAGAAAAATGCCCATAAAGGCAAGACACAACTTTGAAATGTCGATATAAGGTCCCATGGACAATACAAGATGTATCAAGCATGCACATCAACAATGAATGGCACAAAACACACACATTATCATGAAACGATGCAAGAGTAACATCCATAACTTTGAAATGATTTCCATTTGACATGTCAACATCAACTGTCATTCAAATGTCTCGTGCCACACAATTCTCACACACAAGATCAATAAATAGAAGGGAACTTAGGGAAAAGTGTGCGGGAAAAGGGTTTAAGAAGGGTTTAAGTGAAACCAGGGTGCACGTGGGAGGAAGAACAAGGGTTTAAAGGACTTAGCCATATTTGGCATCATGGAGTCACTTGAGGAAAAACGTGAGGACCCGACTAGGCATGATAAGTGGATAAGGTGCCAGCCTAGAACCTTGGAGGCCAAGAAAAGGATATTCCATGTAGGGAATATTCCCAGAGGCATCATTACAGTTAGTGGAAGGTTTTGCAAAGAGGATAAGCATTCGCCAATGGAGGACCACATTGACACTTGGCACATGATCTGATCATGAGAGAAGTCATGGCGGTGGAACGTTGATCCTATTTAAAGAAGTGCTTGGATAGAAACAAAAGAGAGGAAAAAGGAGAAAGGGAGAAGGTAGTGCAAAGGTGCTAGAAGGTATGAGAGTGCTAAGAGAAGGAGGGTAACAAGGTGTTGCAGAAATGTTAGGAAATGCTAAGGGTTTGGAGCTCATGATGCTAGGGTTTAGAGTTCTTGGTGCTAGAGGGTTGTAAGGGATATCATTAAGCATATGTATGGGTACTGGGGTCTATAACAAGGGTTATAATGGGGAAAGCATAGTTAGGATCTCTGATCAGATTAGTTTGTAGGGGTTGGATCTCTATCATTTGATGTATATGGTCTGAGATGACCCTTTTGAATGTAGTATGGCTACTAGAAACTCTTTTAAATCAATATACATGGATCTATTCTGTACATCTTGTTTATGGGTGTAAACCCTCATGTTATTTGGCTTGTCATGACTCAGATTTGGTTCCTTGTGCTTCATACAATGTTTATTTACCTTTTGTGATGCATTGATGTGTAGATCTGTTAGTTATATCTTCTGCCTTTTAAGTAGATGCATGTACTTATGTTTCTGTAAATAATCCTCCATTAATGGCAGAAATCTCTTGCAAATCTCACATAAAGGAGGGGCTCAGATGCCTGCGCGCATGCCTCGGGTGAGTGCCCAACATATGCTGGGTGATAGGTTCGATGCACTTGGGGTTAGAAAGAGGTATTGAGGGTAAAATAATGACTACATCTTGGTTCCATTTCCGGGACCTCTTTTGAAGCTATTGTGAGAGAAATGTGTAATGACAGAGTGCTTGACCTTGGATAGTGTCGAAGCATGGCTCAAAAACATGGAGGATGAGTTTTCTCAAATATTTAACACTAGACCTGAGTTTGATGCACGTAAATGGGTAGAGGATCACCTGTATCATGAGTTATATGAGACATTTTTCTGTTGTTTCCCAGTAGAGTTGTATGAATGGCTATCAACATATGCATCAAGGTCAAGTTGGTACTATAGACCTCATGTTTGGACCCAGGAGGAATATCAACGGTTGCATGATGTCGATCTGACATGGACCCATGTTGTTGATCACTGGTGGAGTAGAGTGTTGACTAGTTATACCTTGGAATATGCTATTTCTACATATTCTTTCCTAGAGATTGTTGAGTTTGAGTTCTTGAGGGAGCCTAGAGGATCATTCTTGCATGTTATTCCACTAGCTATCAAGATCCTGGTCATTACTTTGAGTTTGGAAGCCTTTCCCATGGCTGGCTAAACTCCTGCTAGGTGCAGGGCATGGAAGCTGGTGTGGTAGAGGATGGTGGACCTTGTGGCAGAAATGGAGAGAGAGGAGAGGTGGCTCAAGTATAATGAAGCTTGGGAGAGGGAGTTGGCAAGACAACACGAAGCTACAAGGAGTGATGGATTTATGGAGGTAGACGTTGTGGGAAGGATTTGAGGTTCATGTGGAGGACGTGGAACCTGAGCAGTCTGAGCTACCCCATCTTGGCAAGCGTAGAAGAGAAACCCCCTCAGCTTCTAGAGAGAGCTCATCATATGAAGAAAGGAGGAGAGCCATAGGCACACATCTTAACCCACATGGTGACCAGACCCTTGCACTTAGTTTTCCAGTTCCTGAGATAAGTTTTGATAATCCAGTTGGTATCAGTATTGGTAGTCGAGTGACACCTAGGAGGTATAATTTTTCATTTGGTACATCTATGGCTGCACAGTCATTTCCTGTGTTTGGGGGTATTTTTTCTGGCACAACATTTGGGAAAGGTGTGGGATCACAAGGTTTGAGTATCGCATCTAGGAGTGGCAGGGAAACACATCTGGGAGTGGTTCAGTATCACAGACTATCAGTGCATAGTTTAGCATGATGGTGGGTCACAGGGCACAACTGCATTAGGCCCCTTACCTATGATAGGAGGAGGATCTAGGTGGATCTAGAGGAGTTGTTAGGACTAGTGGATCTAGTGGGTCTGGTGGTGGAGGTAACACCAGAGGGAATCAAGGTCCTGGATCTGGAAACAAGGTCCACAACACCATCAACAAGTGTTTTATGAGATGTCACTCCACTTACCTGATTACAAGGGTTGAGGATGCCACAGAACATGTACACAAGTGTGAGTTACTATGGCACGTGAGGGAATCACTACCCCAGAGTGGAAGGCAAGTCATTTTAACCACATTGCAAGGATGCACATAGCTGGTACAAGAAGTATGACCCACACCAGATAGTGGTGGATTACATTGCACTGCGTAATGCCTTTTTGGGAGTTCCACATACCTGAGTTTGAATAGAAAAGCATCAACACATTGAAGGAGATTCAACAAGGAATGGTAGAGAGTGTGCGGGAGTATGACACACATTTCAAGACTCTCCTATCCAAGTTATCTTATGACATTCACCCTTCAAGCATGCTCAGTGGTTCATCAGAGGACTGATCACACCATTCAGGAGGGTGCTTTCACATAAAACTTTCATAGATCCATGTGAGGCCTTGGAGGCTTCCTTGCACACTGAGGTAGTAGGAAGCATTGATACAGGAGTTAGTCCATTCCTAGAAGCCCAAATTGCTGCAATGGAAAAGTAGCTGGAGAAATTGTCTGTGAACTCAGGCTCATGAGACTCGCAGTGGGTTATGGTGTATGGATTGTGAGGTAGAAGGGCATACGAAGGATAGTTTCCTCAGAGATTCAGTACGTGCACATGATGGTAGACTGTGAGATTTTCCATGGAGATCATGATGCAAGTAGGTGTCTGCTACTGCAACACATGATCCATAAGAATGTGTCTTGCTATTGTAAAATTTTCACCTCTACTACTCATGACACCAAGGATTGTAGATTGATTGACCAAATACATGATGCCATTGATACTGGTGTGCACCAGACCAGTGTTTAAAACAGTTCCAAGGATGATGGTCATCATTATGAAGGGCACATGATGGAGGAGGTCAGGTAGAGGCTTTCAGGAGGATTTAGAGGCCATGGAAATCACGGGGGTGGAAGGAGTGAATTCCCTCATGGAACTTGTTATAACTGTGGATCTACAGAACACTACAAGTGTGAAGTGTCCTGATTTGTTACAGTGCTCTTGGTGTGGAAAAAAGCACAAGTATGAGGAATGCCAGAATTATTTGAACACATGAGCCAGAAGTAACGGAAGGATAAGGGTGCTGGGATGGTGAGCGTAAAGTGTGTTGATCAACAGTGGATGCCAAGGGTGGCATGTGAGTCAGAGTTAGAACCTGTACTGGTGACAACATGAGTTGAGGTTGCACATGCCAGGGAGATACCAAAGTAGAGACCACTGATTACAAGAGAAGAAGTGGTACATGGGAAGTATCCAGACCCTACCCATCAGAAGGAAGTCTATCAAGAGACCATGGAAGTAATCAAAAGTCTTCAAGGGGAAATTCAGTGTCTAAAAGAGAAATCCAGGAAGTTAGAGTAGAAGAAAAGTGTTGAGGTCCCTCAGAAGATATAGATGATGTCAGAGAGGTGTGTAAGATGTTGCACCAAGAGAATATCATCCCTCTATTAGGAGAATGGTTGAGAGATAAAGTACCAAGTGCTGGAGGAGAGCACGAGAGGTAGGTTTTGCATGCTAATCTACCTCCTCACAGCCTTGACTATGATAAGGAGATTACCTTGAATGCAGTTGTTGATGGATGGCTCCTAAGTAATATTTTGATTGACATGGGTGTGGAAGTTAATGTTCTCACCCTGGATGCATGGAATCAAATGGGAAGGCCCCCATTACAACCATCTTCAAATGTGTTGTATATGGCTAATAAGACAAAGGAAATGCCCATTGGTGTTTTAAAGGATGTTGCTATCACTATCCAAGGGGTGAAATTCACTGGAGACTTTGAAGTCTTGGTGCTTGCTGAGGTGGAAAACTTTCCAGCATTACTTGGGTGCCCCTGGTGCTATAAGAACAATGTTGACTTACGTTTCAATAAGGGGTATATAAGTTTTGAGAACAAGGAGGAACATGTTATCATTCCTTTGACAGATGGGAAGTCAACACCCTATACTGAGCCCTTGGGAGAAGAAGACCTAGACAAAATCTATGTGCACACTATCAGGGACCCTGAGGTTGTGCAACCAACAAAAGAAGGCATTATTCAGTGGGAAGACACTCAATCTATAAGTGATACAACTAGTGTGGCATGTGACAATTGGGCACACAAGACATATGAGTTAGTCAGAAGGTAGTTAAGAGGCTCTGTGATGAGAGTAACAAAGGCATGCACTCAGTCAGGCACCTGGGAGGAAAACAGTTGCCAAGTTACACTGGGGGAGCCAACCCTGATGTTTTCCTGTGAGCAATGGAGACCCAGTGGAGATGTGAGGTTGAAAGGAGAAGTATGCTTAGCTATAATTTTCTCAGGACCAACACATTGGTGGGTGACCCATCACGATAACCTTCTAGAGTGGCATGAGGTGAGAATCACATTCTCTGTTAGGTTTCTCCAAAGCAATGCACCTACTGCTATACAAGATTATCATGGGAAGGAACCCACCTCATTTCACATCTAGGCATGTGAGAAGGCCTGGATGGAAGGTGCAAAAGCCTTGCCTCCATATTTATGGGTGCATAAGCTTTACTCCACCTTACAAGGTTGCACATGCATGGTACATTCACTCAGAGTTGCGCCGTCAGACAGGAAACTGGCAGGAGTTGATGACTATCTCCTTCAAGATTTCAGTATCAGAGTACTAAACCATCGGTGAATGAGGTGCTACAGGTTGTTAAGCACCTAACTATGGGAGATAGTGCCATGGTGGAGGATAGAGTACTGGAGTTGTTGGGTGAACCTGGCTTGGAAGTGTGCTTTCGATGAGGAAGAATCAGAGGAGGTACAACTTGAGCATGCATGCATGGAAAAAGAGAAAGAAAAATTGGTCTACATGATAGATGGTGAAGAGGTGGAAAACTTAGATGTTAACCATACTATTCAGTACACATGAGGTTATGGATAGTGCTGATGAGAAAGCACACACCTACCATGAACCCCTGAAAACTAAGAAGGTTAACATTGGTTCAGAGGTGGAACCTAAGGAAGCTACTATTGGAGATTACTAGACAGAAAGGGAGGTTTCAAAGATTATTGATTTGTTGCATGAATTTCAGGATTTGTTTCCATGTGGGTACCATGAGCTTAAAGGAGTTCACCACTCCTTGGGAGAAATGAAGATCAAGTTAAAGGAAGGTGTGCACCCAAATTTGGAAGAGACCTTATCGAATGAATCTGAATCTGTGCATCAAATTCAAGGAGGAGATTGACAAGATGATCACATCAGGCATCATTGAGGCTGTTGAGGAATCAGAGTGGATAAGTCCAATGGTCATCAACATTAAGAAGGATGGGAGGATAAGGATTTGTGTTGATTACAGGGATTTGAATGCGGTGTGTGTCATTGATCCTTTTCCAACCCCCTTCACTGAAGAGATCCTGGAAGGAGTAGCCAGGCATGAAGATCTATTCTTTCACAGATGGATTCTCAGGATATCATCAGGTTAGAATTGCAAAGGAGGACCAAGAAAAGACAACCTTCACCACTGAATGGGGAATTTTTTCCTATACGGTCATGCCTTTTGGACTGAAGAATGCACCTATTGTGTTTTCACGCATTGTGGTTCAGGCATTTCAGGACTTCATCCATAAATTTCTACAAGTCTACCTGGATGACTGGATAGTATATGGATTAGTGAGGGACCATTGTGACAATCTGAGGCTGATGTTTGAGAGATGTCTGGACAGTTGAGTATATCTCTCAACATTAAGAAATGTGTTTTCACTACTCCATTTGGCACCCTGTTGGGACATATCATATGTAAAGAAGGCTTGCTGGTGGATCCTGCCAAAGTTTTCATTATTGTGGGATTGGGGGAGCCTACCAGCTAGAGCACGGTGCATGGATTCCTTGGGCATACAGGGTATTACCAAAAATTTATTAAGGGGTATGCCAAGATCACCATGCCATTGGAGGAGTTGCTGAAGCACAAAAGTACATTTCATTGGGGAGAGGCACAACAGATGGCATTTGACACATTAAAGAATAGGCTTATCACCACACCCATATTACACTTTCCCTCTTGGGATAAGCCATTCCATGTACATGTTGATGCTTCAGGGATGGTGATTGGAGAAATCTTAGCACAACCTGGAGAGGGAATTGTTGACCATCCCTTGTGCTTTGCTAGTAGGAAGCTAACCCCAGCAAAACAAAATTATACTACCATGGAGCACGAGGCATTATCAATGATCTACGTGCTGCACAAATTTAGGATAGTATTTTCTAGCGACACCTTTTATCTTTTACACAGACCACATGGCATTAAAGTACTTGGTGAACAATCCCATCTTGCAAGGGCACATATGCAGGTGGGTCCTATTGTTCCAGGAGTTTGAGTTTACGGTTGTTGTAAAACCAGGTAAGAGTAATTTGGGGCCTGACCATTTATCAAGGATTGACTCAGGAGAGGATGTGTAGAGCATTGAGGATACAATGCTAGATGCACAACTATTCAGATTGTAGTGCGCATGTGCACCCTCTGACTTGGAAGATATTGTTGTGTTTCTCAAAATGGGTGTGGCACCAGAGGGAATGAAGACTTTGGAAAGGAAGCAGTTAGCCATACGTGTCACATCCTACATGTTAATTAGTGGAGACTTATACAAGCTAGGCCATGATGAGGTTTTGCATTGGTGCATGCTTGAGCATGAGTGCACTGCAATCATGGAAGAGGCTCATGGTGGAATTGTAGGGGGACACTATGCAGGGAATGCAACCACACAAGATCCTTCTAGCAGGATTTTGGTGGGAAATGGTTTACAAATATTGTATCGAGTATTGCAAGGCCTGTGACCACTACCAGTGCCTTGGTAAACTAGGGAAAAGAGATGAAATTCCATTAAGACCGATTTCAGTGCAGAGCCATTCGAGAAATGGGAAATTGACTTCGTAGGCCCTATTTCTCCAGCCGCATGAAGGAAAAGTTCACGCTATATCATTACATGCACATATTACCTTACAAGGTGGGAAGAAGTGGCACCTACAAGGGATTGCACAGTGGAAACAACAACTAGGTTCTTGTGGGAAAATATAATCAGTAGGTATGGATGCCCGTTGAGCTTAACAAGTGATAGGGGTACTCATTTCTTAAATGAGACAGTTAGAATTTTATTGGCAGAATTCATGGTGGCCCATCACAAGACTACCCCTTATCACCCACAAGCTAATGGGACTGCTGAGGCATTTAACAAAATTTTGAATCACACGTTAACCAAGATTTGTGATGTGGGAAGAAAGGATTGGGATGAAAAAAAAATGTTGTGTTATGGTCATATCAGACTACTTATAAGAGACTGAACAAGGCCACACCTTTTCAATTGGTGTTTGGCATGGAAGCTATGTTACCTATTGAATTCATGTTACCATCACTGTGTATAGTGCACACAAGAGGGTTAGATGATGAACAAGTGCTTGAGGAGAGGATTGACAAGTTGATGCAGTTGGATGAGAGGCGGGCTATTGCTCGCTGGAGTCAGAAAATAGAAAAATCTAGGCAGAAGGCATGGCATGATAGACACATCAAGAACAAGTAGTTTGAGGTTGGGTAGATGGTTCTCTTGTATGATTCCAAGTTTCTGTGCCATCCTGGGAAATTCAAAGTCCATTGGTTGGGCCCATACATTGTATCCTATATACTTGATTCAGGTGCTTTCCAGTTACAAGCACTTGGATGGAACATGGTTTCCAGGCCATTTCAATGGGAGTAGGCTTGAAGCCCTACTATAAATAAGTCTTCTTTGTGTTTGTAAATAAGGTAGTATTTCCAGTTAGCCTAGGATTTTCTTTGATGCAGTTTCCTTTCTTTGTGTTTCCCTTTCTTGTTGTTTTGTTTTGTGCACGTTTGTGTGCATAGGTAGCCACTTATTATTTCAAAAAAATTCTATGTGCAGAGGACCACACATCCATTTTTGTGTGGGGTGGAGTGATGTGACAAGTGCTGGAAGCTATGGTTGTTGATGGCCCAGGTTGAAAAATAAAAAACACGTGGATTGGAAGATCACGCGTAGAAGAGGTGAACATGAGGGAAGGATGGTGTCAAAAGGATTTATAGAAACCACATACAAGAATGAAAAGTGTAGGAACAACATGAGGTAGGTGATGTCAAGAACCAAGGATTAGGACACAGAGGAAGAATGCCTTCGGCACTGTAAGCACATGCATAAGGATCTGTGGTCAGTAAGGGGTTTTTGTGCGCCTGAAGGTTGCCAAAGTTTTTCACGTAGGATTGAGCATGGAGGAAAAGCACTGAAGGTTGGCATTGGAAAAATCCACCTTTATTGTGAAAGTACATTGGTAGGTGGCATGGAATTTATTACAGGAGAAAGAAAAAGTTATAAATAGAAGATCAGGGGTGCATTATTTTCTTTACCTTGCATTTTAAGTTATCAAAGAGCTCTCACGAACTAGGGCATCCTTGTGAAGAAGGTTTGAGAAAATTTGTGAAGATTTGTCATGCATAGCTAGTTTGATCAGTGAACCAGAGTGGAAAGGAGTACATGGGCATAAGCAGAGAAGGTTGTGTGGAAGGATCCCACAGGTGTTACACATCTTGTGGAAAAAGGGTTTTCCAGGTTAGGGTTGCATAGCTAGGGCATGGGGTTTGGAGGAATTTTTGCAAAGGAGTGGAGCCACGAAGTTGAGCAGAGCCAAGGACCAGGAGAGAGGAAGAAGTTTTAAGGACCCAACGAAGGAATGACACCAAGGAAAGTAGCAAATGTTTCACCAAAGAAGGGAAAGGGAAAGGGAAAACAAGCCATTTCTACCAGTTTCAATGAAGAATGGTACACAGAAATGTAGTACCCAGATGACATATTACTTGGTAAGGAATGGGTGTCTCATGTCAGAAAGATGGCCATAAGTGATTACAACCATCAAAAGCACCACAGAAAATGAGATGACACTAGAACTGGTTCACCCTACAGAGAAGAGGACACCAGATGGAATGCCTATCTATGATGATGAAGTGAAGGTGAAAATGGAGAAGGTGGGTTGTTGCAACTCTATGAGTTTCCCTATTTTGGCAAGCCTGAGTGACTATACCAATGGTTGATGTCACACGTGCATGAAGACCACTTCTATTTCACATAGGTCAGAGGATGTGCATAACCCCCAGCTGATTTCTAAGTTCACCAGCCTTATCTGTGAAGGAGAATCATTGGATGATGATTTGGGAGACAAAGAAGCCATTAAGAAGACCATTGAAGCTTATGACTACAAGAAGGGTTCACGCTACTTTGACATTTCTGTAATCACCAACCCTATGATGAGGATGGCCATGCTTGGTCACAAAGCTGAATGGGAAAGAGAGATGGACACAGATCAACAAGGCCTGGTTGAATGTATGCCACAAGATCTCAGAGGGGACCATCTATAACCTCTCATCTTTTATTACAGAGGAGATTATAAATGCCACACATGATGGAGAGAAGATCATGTTTGGTAATGTCCTCCTCACCATTGTCTTTTTAGAGATTGGAGTGCCCGATGGGTCTGGATAAGTTTGTTTGGGAATACCCAGATGAGAACCCCTCCCCCACCAAGAGGTTTGAACAATATACTTGTGACACCATGATGACCACTCATAAGGCACACCTAGAAAAGTGGTATAAGTGGATGCGTGATGCATTCAGGGCTGAATGGAGAATACCCAAGTAGTTTCCTTCATTAGTACAAGGAGAGGTTGAGTTTGTCTGTATACCAACATTTTTGTATCAGCAGATTTACTTTGATAGATGGCACCAAGAGTCCTTGGTGTAAGTTTCCTTTCTCCTTCATGGCACAGTACTTCTAGGCCGGGGTCAATCGATTCAAAGAGGTGAAGAAACTCAGGTTTGATCTAAGTGTAGTAGATCAAGATTACCATGAGCTACGCAGGAAGTTAATATACCCCAAGAAGCACCTATGTGGAGAAGTATGTCTCCCATGACATGCACATGTTGAAACCAGTAACATTTCCTATTGCAGGGAGGACAACAATGAGGGTGTATTTGTGCCTAAGGCCTAAGTATGAAAAAGGTGCTTATGTTGAAGATGATGTCTCCATTCCTGAGGACCCCACCATGAGGAAAAAGGTTTGTGCCAAGGAAAAGAGAAAGAGGGGAGGCTCTTGAGAAAAAGGCACCGAGCGCACAGACAGTACAGATAGTAGGGGCACAGGAGTCAGGCACGGGCACAAGTACTTACATCTGCCAGAAGAGGTCTCCCATTAGAAAAGAGTCACCATAGAAGGAAGAGTCACCGGTAAGGGAAGAGTCACCCGAGAGAGAAGAAAAAGAGAAGTCCCCTTGAATTGGAGTCACCAGTAAGGAAGAAGCAAAGGGTGACAAAAGGGTTAGACTCAGGAGAAATAGAAAGCATGGAGGCCGACAAGGGTGATGAAGATGATGAAGAGTGTGGTGAGGCTCAGAATCATCCTGTGTATGATGTACATGAGTCAGATGAAGAAGGAAATGAAGAGAGGGATGAGAATGAGGAAGGTGCTCATGACAAGGGGGGAGTGAGGAAGTAAACATGAAAGATCAGAAGACCCTGACCCTGACCAAGGAGAAATGGATAACACTATAGAGAGGGAGGTGGCAGGTATTATCCAATAGTTGGTGGAGCATGAAGTAGAGAAGAAGTGCCAAAGAAGTGTTGAAGGAAACTGAGGAGAGTGCAAGTGTAGGAAAGGAGTATGGGAGCATGGGCAGAGACCCCATCTTAGCAGTAAGCTTCCCAACGGACAAGTGTGCATAGGTGGAAAGGGCACAATAGTGGTGCAAGGAACATGATATGACTTATATTAATGATCCAAGCAAGGTACTACACGCACTTCCAAAGTACCATTCCCACCAACCAACTCCTCACTTGGTCTTCTTTTGATGAAGAGGGTGCATACCCATGCATGAGGAAAATGTTATCCTGGGATTTTGAGTCCCACGTTGATGAACCCAAGTTCAAGGTAAATCATGATGCATTGATGAAGATACCAGATGCCAAGGGAGTAAACCCTCTTGTAAATTCCCAGCAACTATCAGATGAGAAAGTTTGCAATGTGCTCAACAAAGTATCGGTGGAGGTGGAAGCAAGACTCTTCAGCAGAAATGATAGAATAAGGGTCTTGGAGGAAGAGCTTGAGAAAAAGAATGAGGAGATCATTGAGTGGGACAAGGAGATAAAACAGAAGGAATTGATCAGTGCACAGTTAAGGCATGAACTGAGGGATGAAAAGGTGAAGGTGTGTGAATTCCACAAGAAGATAGAGGCCATTTTAGATGCCATTATCTTGAAACACCCAGACCTGGCCCCACCTGAGTAGAAATATGAGTCAACCATGCACTGCTTGGAAGACTTGACCCACATCCTCACCATGGAAAGGTGACCACTCACATTAGAGTCAATAGAGGAGGAAATGGCACACCATAAGGAGGAAGAAAAGATGAATATTGGGGAGACAGTGACTCGGTACTCCAAGCTCCTTGCCACAGTAAAGACCACCACAAAGATGGCCAAAGTCATGTATGAAAATTGTGCCAACAGAGACAGGGTAGCAAGCATATTGGTTGCTACACATGAGGTAGATCTGAAATAATTTTAGGAAAATAACAAAGGCAATAGGGTGGAGCACAATAATCTCCTAGCCAAGGTTGAGAAGAAGTTGGAAGTAATCGAAACCTTGCAGGGTTTGATTAAGAATAGGCTAAAGGAACTATACCCCCAAGTCACTCGCAGGATGGATGCGCTAGGTGATCTTAGCAAGCAGCTGGAAAGCATTGTAGATACGTTGAAAGCTAAGAGTGATGAACTAAGTTTTGATGAAGTAAGCACATTGGTGGGTGACCTACTTCAGCAGGCATAGGGAGAAGTAGATGCTTGGGAGAAGATTGAGGCATCCATAAAGAAGGAGTTCCCACTCCTCATGCAGCAGTAGCATATTCTTCATTCCATTCTTTATTTAGATTATTTCAATTCCACTATTCTTTATTCTTTGAAGGAGTATAATGTTTCCAAGGATGGAGAACACACGTAGTGTGGGGTGATGTTGGACCCTAAATATTGGCTAAGTACCAAGAGGCACACACAAAGGATCAGTAAATAGAAGGGTGCTCAGGGAAAAGTGCATAAGAAAAGGGTTTAAGAAGGGTTTAAGTGAAACCAGGGCACGCGTGGGAGGAAGAACAAGGGTTTAAAGGACTTAGCCATATTTGGCATCATGGAGTCACTTGAGGAAAAATGTGAGGACCCGACTAGGTGTGATAAGTGGATAAGGTGCCAGCCTGGAACCTTGGAGGCCAAGAAAAGGATATTCCATGTAGGGAATATTCCCAGAGGCATCATTACAGTTAGTGGAAGGTTTTGCAAAGAGGATAAGCATTCACCAATGGAGGACCACATTGACACTTGGCACACAATCTTCTCAAGAGAGAAGTCATGGCGGTGGATGTTGATCCTATTTAAAGAAGTGCTTGGGACAAAGAAGAGAAACAAGAGAGAGGGGAGGGGGAGAAGGTAGTGTGAAGGTGCTAGAAGGTACGAGAGTGCTAAGAGAAGGAGGGTAACGAGGTGCTACAAAATGTTAGGAAATGCTAAGGGTTTGGAGCTCATGATGCTAGGGTTTAGAGTTCTTGATGCTAGAGGGTTGTAAGGGATATCATTAAGCATATGTATGGGTACTGGGGTCTGTAACAAGGGTTATAATGGGGAAATCATAGTTAGGATCTCTGATCAGATTAGTTTGTAGGGGTTGGATCTTTGTCATTTGATGTATATGGTCTGAGATGACCCTTTTGAATGTAGTATGGCTACTAGAAACTCTTTTAAATCAATATACATGGATCTATTCTGTACATCTTGTTTATGGGTGTAAACCCTCATGTTATTTGGCTTGTCATGACTCAGATCTTGTTCCTTGTGCTTCATACAATGTTTATTTAGCTTTTGTGATGCATTGATGTGTAGATCTGTTAGTTATATCTTCTGCCTTTTAAGTAGATGCATGTACTTTTGTTTCTACAAATAATCCTCCATTAATGGTGGAACTCTCTTGCAAAGCTCACATAAAGGAGGGGCTTGGCACCCATGCACACCTCAGGTGAGTGCCCAATGTATGTTGGGTGATAGGCTGACATGCATTTGGGGTTAGAAAGAGGTATTGAGGGTAAAATATAGTTGGTAAAAAAAAATTCTTTACAAACCATTACAACATATACCAATAGGCATTAGTGTAATCAGGGAACATATTGTGGCACATTTTGATCAACTCAAAAATACCTACACTGTATGGCATAGAAAGAGAACAATTTTAGAAATAAAAAACTTTTTGAAATAGACATGAGCGACACTACCTTAAAAGTAGAGTTCTAGACATAAGTGAAACTCCAAGAATGGGAGTTATTTTCTCGTATACACCTGACAGGAACCACCAAAATGAATGACCTAGTCATGTTAAGGCTTTGAGAATTTGACTGGTCATAACACGGTATGTAGGTAACTTACACAATACATGATCACACTTCATAGATTTGTCTCATGTTGATAACCAACCCCAACTCCCTTTTGACACAAACCCACCCCAACCAATGCTCTTATATGTCAAAAAGCAAGTGGCCTAAAAAATAGTTACCAAACAAGCAGCTGACCGCAAACACCTCCCACCACTAAATATGATCATTCAAGGGACTGTGAGCACATGAAAACTATATTTGAATAGCTATATTAAGAAAACACTATAAACAACCACAAGTGGAATTCAGTCTCTCCTCTTCCTCACTTTGACTAGTGTCACAACATTCAACATAAAGTGTATTACTATACATGTCAGGCTACAAATTCCTATAAAAAAATGAAGATCCTAGGGGGACAAGCATTACCAATCTTCCAAGAAATGAGTCACATTGAATATGTTCTCATAGATGAGATGAGCTTCATAGGCTCAAAAATCCTTAGAAATATAAATTGCAAGTTGTGTGAGGCCTTCCCCTAACAAAACAACAAAGACTTTGAGGGCTACTTTATTATAGTAGTGGGAGACTTAGGGAAACTTCCTCCCATGAAGGTCATACCAATGTATGTAGGCAGTTCATTTGGACATTCTCACTGACAAACATTTGACATAGTCATAACATTGGATAACCTTTTTTGTCAACATGGATTTAGTGCTAAACAATGCAATTCAGACACTTGTCATCCAACATAAGAAATACAAAAAACCAACAACAGAGGACTAGAATATTCTCATGTCAAGAACATACTCACACATGTCAATGAAAGAACATGAGAGCTTTAAAGGGATCAAACATCGATATGCAACCAAAAATATGGCTATACTACACAATAAGCAAATGCTCAGGGAACTTCACGCTCCCATCACACTAAGCATAAAAGAACAAAGGTCAAATTGGTCCTCACCAGAACTCAATGACACTCAACTTGAGAGAAATGTTCTTTTGTGCATAAGGTAAGAAATTACACTGACATTCAACCTAAGGGTGCAAAGAGGGTTGGTTAATGGGGCCCTCAGCCAAGTAGTTCAAGTCATCTACCATCTAGAATCGAAGCCTCCCAAACTTGCCACTCTTTACAGCCATCGACTTCAAAAAAAACATTGGACTGACATGGTACCCATAAAATGACACACACTTGCCAATACCTCCCGTAATGCACGACAATTGCCAAAAAATTCCACTCAAAATGACATGGGCTATTTCACTACATAAATCATAGGGAATGACATTGGATAGGGAAACAATAAATATTGAAAATAGTGAATGCTAAGGGTTAACATTCACAACAATCTCATGAGTGCACTCGTTAATAGACTTGCACGCCTCCTCCACATCTAAATTTGAGTGTCACAGCCGTATGCTCAAAGCTTTGCATGTTTCTGAAAGAAAAAATGAGGAAAGGCGCTAGTGCACAAAAATCCTTCCTCCCCATCTCCAAAACATTTAACAACATTAATATACTTTGCAACACATAGGTATCCTCACAAAGCAGTGACATTGTCTTAGAAAATACAACCTGCAAGTATCCAACTTGAATGGTTCATCACTGCTATCATAGGAGCTCAAAAAAAAGGTATTGGACATCCATGATAGTGTAGCGAAGAAGGGGCTTTTCTCAAATGTTGTAGTTGCACGTGCCCCGATAGATATGTATGAAAAATGTGGACACATGCAAATTCACATGAATTGCTTGATAATGAGCAAAAACATTTTTAGCTATCAATTTTATACAATAGGGGAAACGAGTTGTCACATGGTTGTATTGGCAAATGCTATGACAAAACATACATTTTGGTCCAAAATTTATGTCCACTTTTTTATACAAAGAATCTAAACATGTTTATGCAGGTTACTGTCCATTTTTTGTAGACACAATTTATACATGTTTATGTAGGAAAATTCTACTACAAAAGATTCCAATGCAAGTACCATTTACATTTTCAATACATGACAAAGAGTTTTATAAATATTTTTTTTCATGATTTTTTGTAGTAAACTTATAGGCGAAGTAATATTTTCACGCCATAGCCTGTTTGAGATATTGATGGTTTTTATATTTGTTGTCTCTTATGCTTTCGTCATGTTCACCATATGATGAAAATCATTATGTGGATCTCTTTCTAATTTCGGTCCTCCAATTAATAGATGTATACCAACTTCCAACAATAGAGGAATATGAAATTGGGTACCAAGAATTCAAAAAAAATGAAAATACTTTCAATTTTTTCACATTACTCTTCTCTTTGACAAAGAAGGCTTTGTAATTGCTCAAGACTAAGACACATGCAAACATACATAAGAGTGCAATATTGATATGAGAATCACCTGCAATGCACCCAGACCCTACTCTTCTTTACGAGTGAGATCCTAAAAATGGTGCACCTTTCATACAATATATTCTATGTCCAAGCACATCGAAAGAAACATTACAGTTACAACCATTCAAACGTTTCTTGCACCTTAGGTGTGATTGCTAGTTTTAATATTTTAAGAACCATACCATCTACCGATCTCTAGATAAATAATTTATTTATTTATTTTAATTGAAAATGTTTTTTGGGAAACAATTCTGTGATTTCAATTTCTTTTCTCATATAAGATTTTAAGTGTAATAAGGACATCACATCGATTATTATATGAGTTTGGTTATTGGAGTTGATATTGAATTGGAATTGGCAAACATTGTTTAGGTTGTTAGGTTTATCTAATTTTTTTCAAAGGGTATTGCTGGGAAAATTCAAGAAATTTTTTTATGTGAAGTTTTATAAATGGTATAATCTTTTTGAAGATTTTAGTTGAAATTTTTTCCTAAAAAAAATATGGGAATGCAGAGTAAAGAGCCAACCACAATGCAAAATCTACTTATTAAAATACACATTAACATAATTTTTAAACAACGAAGAAAAACTTCTGACTACACCTCAAAACAACTCCTCAAAATAAATGGGCAAAACTTTTGAGACACCTATTTTAGAAGGAAATATTCATTTTCCTCTTATAACAAACTGATTTTTTTCCCCAGAATTTATAATTGCACTCCTCTTAAAACCCCGCTCTTAAAAGTTTGTGTGATGTTTTTCGAAACATTACCAAATCCCAGACTTTTCGTGAGGCACTAATGAGTTTTAACAACAAACAGAAAATGGTGATGGAAACAAGGATATGCCAGCAAGATTAAAATGAAGAAAAACAGACCACAAATAACATGGGAAATGGTGATAAGGGAAGGATCTTTCAATAAGGCCAACCAATATGATCGTTAAAAAGGAGACAACAAATAACATGGAATTTCATTTATTATAACAATTATGTTGCCAGATCAGGGCTGGCATGCAGTTTTTACATGTCTTGCCTGGTTCCCTCTGTAATGTCTTGCATGGTTTTGTAGGTTCGGATTAAAAGATGTTAAGAAGCATGCACATGCTTGTGTCTTGAACCTCACCAGCTTTAAAAACGTTTCAAAAGTTCAAATTAGAAGATGTATAAGAAATCTGTGCACGCCTTGCGTCTTGAAGGTCATGGCTCAACAAAAGTTTGAGAAGTTAACTTACAGGTATGTTCACATTGAATGGTATTGAATGTATGAATTTTAAGAATCACCTTGTGGGTTAGAAAAGACCTTATCCTGCTGGTATGTTCTGGCATCTTTCCGCGGTCAGCACTTAAACCAAGAGATTGTTTACCGCTTTTGTGCGTTGCTGGGTGTTTGTGCTCAACCACGCGTTAGTGTTGGAACACTCTAACGTCACCAGCTCAAAATCAAAATCAAAAAAATATTGTAAGGTTGGTAGTGGTGATCAAACTCCCCATGCTGCATCCCTGAATGACATAGCACTTGCAAAAACACCTTCAAAACTGTGGCCATTACAGATTTGCCCTCTGCAACTACACTCCTCTCGTTCCATTCGCCTCCTTCGCGCTATTCTTTCAGAGGAAGAAGAATTCCCCATGACATGAGCCCTGGAATCCTCTTGTTCTGCTATCGAGCAAGTTTTACTACCATTTCTAGTGTTCTCCACAAGTGGCATTGAAATTGGAGGTGTTACAGAGAGGGCAAGATGTAGACCAGGTGGCTTCCGGTCATCTTTGAGTTCCCCTCTGACCTCCAGAGGGAACCACTTCTCCATTGATAAAGAAGAGGATCCCAACAAGTCTTTCCATGCTATTCTGACGCTTCCAACGAGCTTGGAGCCTCCCTTCATCTTCCCCCACAGGCCGTGGCTTCTCCACCTCATTTCAAACACAAGAAACTGCGACTCCAGTTGTGAAACCAGGGTGCCACTGCCATTTCCTTTGCACTCCAGAGAGACAGCCTCTCTCCATTCGGGATCTGAGGTTGCTGAAACTTCCTTGCTATTCATCGTTATGACACCCCCTGAAGTCTCTATATGATATCTGACAAACAGGCTTCCTTTCTCCTTCGTTAGATGCCTTGCCCTCACAATTTCTAGCATGACCTGCATGCTTTCCTTTGCATAAGGAGGTTGTTGGGCTGTGTGCATGCCCATGGCCCCTGCTCTCAAGTAGCGCCTGCCAAATGTATTCTCCCATTGCTTACTTGTTTCAGGGAGTTTTGCTGTTGTTGTGGAGGTGGTATTATGGTGTTGCAGCACTTCTCCCAGGAGCTTGACTGTGTCCCTGGCATAAACCAGGGGATTTAGCTGATGAGAACGCCAGATGAGCTCTATGTCGTAGGTGGGCACATGAAAGGATTTTGACTCCTTTGTGAGATACAGGTATCCTCTGTAGCGTTCTTCTACTGCTCTTAGAAAGGACTCCTCTAACATGTAGGGCGAAGAAACCTGCCATTGGAAAAAGAAAAAATATCAATACTCTGTTTGGCTGTTTGACAGTAAATTAGCTCACGGTTGCTCAGACATTTTAAGGGAAGCTCCTATGGATCACGGAGGTTAGTCTCTTGGGGCAGCCCCTTGATCCATAGTCCTGAATGGATTACTATATAGGTAACAACAGTTAACCTATATAGTAATTGGTCTTGACTTAGGGCAGCTCCTTGACCCATAGTTCAGATTACTATATAGGTAACAATTAACTATATAGTAATCGGTCAGTCTCTACTGTAAGTCAAGGGACTGTCCAAAATGGAAACGCCCATTTTAACTGTCTCATCACTGTATTCACATTGAATGGTGTTGAAGACAGATTTTAACTCTCATAAAAACTGAAAAGCTTTTAACACTTTTTTGAGTTGCTAATTGGCAAGTCGTCCACTGTGTTTAAAAACACAATCCACTGGCTTTTTAACCAGAGGTCAAAAACAACTCATGTGCTCATGTGTTAACAGCCACTGAACTCCAACTCAGCATCTGTTTTAACATATAGCCCCCCATTTCATAGGGTTCTTTGAAAGTAGAAACAGAAGAAGTTATATAGGTGTAAGGTCATTACCTGACGGAAAAAGGATCTTTGACTGCTAATAGTTTCTGCCAACCAGTGTTCGGGTGTACTGATTCTATTATTCCCTGTGGAGGAGAAAGCGTCCATGTCCAAAGAAAATGGCTCATTGGGATAAGCCTTTTCCCATTGTTTGGCTGTTGAATCCATGGCAGAATCTTTTTCAGCAGGCAGGCTAGCTGTAGGAAGAACTAGCAGCCTTCCATAAAACTTCTGGCAGTAATTTGTGTATTGTAGTGGATTAAGCCTGTGGCAGTGCCACACCCACTCGCAGTCAAGAGGAGGAGCTAACTCTGCTTCTGCCTCAGCATTTGCAAGCAATGGGAGCCAACACTGTTCATACCTGTAACAATCCACCTGAATGAGTTCTCACTTCTCACTGTCAACAATCCAAACCCTATACCAAAAACATTAAATTCATCAACAAGAATATGATCAGTCTTCTAATTGTTCAATACCTGTAAATAGCTCTTTCAACAGCAGGCCCCTGGTAGAGACATGGGTATTGATCTACCAAGGCAAGAAATGCAAGTTGATATTTGGCAGCAGCAACCAGGTCACAGCTGATGTCAATTGCCTGCGCTTTTCTCCACTCCGCTTCCTGATAGCTATCCATTCTAAACTCTTAATGGTTTTTACACAGAAATGAATTAGTCAAGATGATCATTCACTCATTTGTTTGTATAAGGGATGAATGACCATGGAAAGTCAGGCCGCCCATATATAGCATATGGTATATGGCTTTAGCCTTTGATTAAGACTGATGAAAAAGCTGATCTCCACAGATCTTCAAAGTGCCCAAGTTGATTATTGATTATGATATGAAAATCTGATCCTTTTTTTTAATTGAAAACGTTTGAAAATCTAATCTTAAGTATCTCGGGGCACATGTAATTTATCTTCCCACTTATTTTGTTTGTCAAATGGTATGTTAACATGCCCATTTTTGGAGGATTCCTCATTGCCGGCAGCTTCTATAACACAGGTTCCTCCATCTGTCAATATGGATATGGTTGAGAACTCTTCTAGGAAGATGGCTACCACCTAGACAACAATTTTTTTATTAGCATTATTGCCCTGTAACGCTCACAAAAAAGTAAAAAAAAAAGGTTGTTTAACTCTACTACTGTAGAAGTTGGAGTGGCAGTGAATTATTGCCGCAGAAAGGAAGTATGAAAACCATGGCATTATAATATAGTGGCCTGCACAGTGAAATGATAAATATGCATTGGATGTGTTTGAAACTTTTCAATTTCAAACAGTGAATATTAAGATAATGGAAGGTGGAGCATAGATTATCAATCCACACAGCTGCATAGCATGTGTACAAATTGTATTCAATTATTAATTTCCTACTTTGTGGGATACACCTTAATTGAGGGCTATACAATCTTGGTTTAATACTTGTTTTTATGCAATCATACAAAATTTGATTCGTATATCTTAGAAAAAAAGATGTACCAGTGTGGACTCTGTGCCAAAATAAAATCTTGGAAAGCATGCCAAACTTGACCAAGTTTCTAATGACCTTGAATCTGAGTGGAGTTTATTGAGTGGAGTCTCACTGGACCAATATTTATGGGAGTACATGTAAAAATAAGTTCTTTTTAAAGAGTTCTTTTATTATTTAATAATAAAAAAAGTGGATTTCACTTTTGAAATAAAATATATATCACAACAAATCATATCAAACAAATTAACAAATCAAAATTGTCGATATGTAAGTGCACACCAAAAACATGATTTAATGTAAAGTCATGATTTTTTTTTTACAAATTTAAAATTAGTTCTTATATGTGTACTTGTTTTTCACATTATGTTAATACACCATATATTTAACTTAAATATAAACTATTATACCTACATAAAAAATTGGTTAGGTGTAGAGGCTCTAATTGAAATCATTTGGACTCATGTTAAGACACTTGAGGAAAATGCTCCCAAATTATAGTAAAGAAAGTTGAAACTTCACAAACCATCAATATAGAACAAGAATTTTTATGCAAGGGAAACAATTCCATAATCAACATATTAGTTGTATTTGATTTGAGATAGTAAAGATTCTTTATTTGAAATTGGTTAAACACTTCACAAAAAATTACTGCTGATTTCAAGTTCATAAACAAAAGTGATAGCCCCCACCAGTTACAAGGCTTTTTGATGTCATGAAACCACTGGTTAAAGCAAATGGTGGTTACGTAACTCTCGCTCTGCACGAAATGGTAATTTTGCAAACTTATATAGTAGCTATGAAACTACTACTTCTCTCAACGACAATTTTGTTCTATTTTAAATGTTTGTTTCACCTGAATGCAACACACATGAAGAGTTTAAGATGTAGAAAATGGTTTGCACTAAGAAACACCCTACACTAACCATAGTTTAGGGGATATGAGGCCTAGCTAAATATAGCGTGTAATAAAATGTTCCTAATTATAGCAATATTGTAATTTCTAGGAGCATAGGAACATCTAAAAACAATAAAAATAATGAAAATACTTGAAAAGACAATATAATTATGGTTTCTAGGATAATACTTAGTTTTTGCTTTAGAGACAACTATCAACAACCGGCGATGTGATTTAAAGAAATTTACATCTTTTAATAGAGGATTGAGATCAAATAGATATAACAGTAACAAGCAAGATCTAGCATGCAAAGTACAAGCAAGTGTGCAAGATAGGAGATAAGAGTGACTTTGCTTGTATCAGGAGATCTGGACTTATTCTGGGCTAGGAAAAAGGTTGAGAAGGCTAGATCTGGACTGTGCAGGCTCTGTTTGAGAACTTGAGTCTGTAACTTCTTTGGACTGGACCACCCAAAGGGGGACAAGACCACCCCCAACACTAGTGTCTGATCTGGGCGCCAATGTCTTGGTAGATGCTCTACTTCTGCTATTTTTAGGGTTTTTCAATGTTGTCTTCCTGTTATGTACCTTGGGATATGATAATATAATATATATGGGTTGATGGAGATGCCAACGTGTGGCACACATCCCCTTAGTTATATGTATGGGTTCACATGGGATATGATATTATAATGTATATGGGTTGATGGAGATGCCGACATGTGGCACACATCCCCTTAGTTAGTTATATGGGCTCACATAGGAATTAATCATATTGGGTAATGGGTCCACCTACATTGGGATTAGGTGTTACCCATCCTATTTAAAGGATGTGAGTATCATTATGAGGAGGTCATGTATGTATGAGTTGAGTCTTCTACTTGGTAGAGGTATATTGGAGGTGTCCCCCTCGAAGTGGATTCCCATCTTGGGAGATTGTGGAGTTACTCCTTCCTTAAGGAGCATTGTATGGTGTTGCCCTACCTTAAGGGTAATATTCTGCATATATTGATTATTTGGGCATCTTGGCCCCCCATATATTTGGTGTTGTGTTATCTTCTGTAATTTATTGATTTATTATATGCAAAGTTCTTATCACTTCCTTTCACTATTTTTTGTATTAACTCTGCTAAAGGATTCTTGTGTCACACCTGAACCTACCAAACAAACCCTAGCTACGTACACAAGGCTCAAGTAAACATTAGATGAAATAAATAATGCATATGCTTGAGTCAGACTGACCTCGACAGTCTCCACAATGTGATTGTCACCGAGACTCTGATGATAACAAGTGGTGTGTGTGTGTGTGTGAGAGAGAGAGAGAGACAGAGAGAGACATAGATTTCCTTGCTTGAAACTTGACACTTAGTGACACCAAAAGCCAACCTAGGTCATGAAATAAAGATAAGAAAAGACTCAAAGTGAAGAAGAGACCAACAAGTTAGAAAATAAAGTAGATTGGATAAAAATTCCCAAAAGGGACACTAACGCTCAGGTGGTTGTGTTCTAACAGGGCGGTATTGTCCCAAAGATAAGAAACAAAAACAACACCAACAACGGGAACAATGATCCATGTGACACGACAAGTTAAGTGACACGACATTTATCCAGGATGGTGGTTGTTTTTACTTAGGGTATTGATGAATTGATAAAGTTGGATGAAAGGCGCTCACTAGCAAGATGGAGCCAAACAACTAAAAAAGCTAAGCAAAAGGCATGGCACGACCGCCACATTAAAAACAAACAGTTTGAGGTTGGCCAGATGGTATTGCTATATGATTCAAAATTTCTACGCCATCCTGGAAAATTGAAGGTGCATTGATTGGGTCCTTATGTTATTTCATAGATACTTGATTCGAGCGCGTGTCAATTACAAGCACTAGATAGAAGAAAATTACCTGGACACTTTAATGGGAGTAGGATGAAGCCCTACTATAAATAATGCTTCTTGGTGTTTGTAAATAAGGCAGTGCTGCCAATTAGTTTATCATTTCCTTTTATGCTTTTCCTTTCTTTTTTTCCCATTCACGTTGTTGTCTTGTTTTGCGCCTTGGGCACCGGTAACCTTATTACTTTTTGACTTATGAATGCACAGAGGACCGCGCATCGATTTAGTGTGGGGTGACATGATAAAAAGAGGCATGAAGTTATTCTGCAGGAGGATTGGGTTGGCAGACCGTTCAAACTGGCCCTGTTGAAAAGATGCATTAGGAAGGCAGATAAAAGACAAAATAAAGTTACATTGGAAATCCACGTACAAAGGAGAAAGCGCAAAAACACGAGGTAGGCGAAAGCAAGAATCATGAGGATGGAAGAGGTGCCTTTGGCGCTGGTAACATGCGTGCAAGAGTCTTCTATCAAGATGGATTTTCTGTGTGCCAGAAGGTTGGAAAAGTTTTCGCGCAAGGATTGGGCGCGCAAGGAAAAGCGCTGAAGTCGGGTTTGTTTGAAAAACGCCGCATTAGATATTGTCGTACGGTGGTAGGTAGCCTAGCCTTTAATGTGTAAACGCAGGAAAATCTATAAATACAAGGATGTGCAGTTCATTATTTTACTTTGCGAAAACAAGGAGAACGATTTTCTTTCAAGAGCTAGGGTTTCGAAAGCTATCTCGTGTGAAGGAAAATATCAAAAACTCACGTGCAATCAATCTGCTAGATCTACAACAAAGCAGAAGTGATTCACAGGTGTGGGGAACATTGTGAAAGAATGCCATGATCAAAGGAGGAAAATCAGAAATTAGGGTTTGTACTCTAGGGCATGAGGCGCACGAGGAAAACTCTCAAATAACTCAAAAGTAACAAGGGAATGATAGCAAAGGGTAAAATGACGGCCACAAAACCAATTGATAAGCTTGTAGTACAATCTAAGAAGGGAAAGGGTAAGGGAAAAGGAAAGAAGAAAGAAGAATAAATCCCTTTAGATACCAATAAGGAATGGTACTCAAAGATGCAATACCCGAATGGGGTTTTGCTAGGGCAAGAGTGGGAGTCCCACATCAGACAGATGACCGTAATCGATTACAATCACCGGTCGAGTATAATTATGAAGGAAATGGCGCTGGAGCTGGTGCGCCCCATAAACAAACGAACACCTGACGAGATGCTGATCTACAGCAACGTAGTCAAGGTGAAAATGGAGAAGGCAAGAGTTTTCCAGCTTTATGAGTTGCCATACTTCGGGAAGCCCGAGCGCCTGTACCAATGGTTAATGATGCACATACACGAAGATTTATTCTATTTCGCAAGGTGTAAAATGCGCATAACCCCCCAGTTAATTTCACACTTTACAGGCCTAAGCTGTAAAGGGGACGTGATCTTAGAAGAACTCCTCGATTAGGAGGCAATTAAGGAAACCATTACATCCTAGGATTATAAGAAGGGATCAAGGTACTACGACGTTGCAGATATCAGTGATTCAGTGATGAAAATGGCCACGCACCTCATTTCCAAGCTAAATGGACAAGAGAGGTGGACCCAGGTGAGCAAGCCCTGGTTGAATGTCTGCATGAAGGTCGCAAAAGGCACTGAGTACAATATCTCCCAGTACATAGCAAACGAGATCATTTATAGCACGGAGAACGGAGGAAAGATATTGTTTGGAAACATTCTATTAACCATTGTGTTCTCAGAAATCGAGGTTCCGGATGCATCTGATAAGTTCGTATGGGAGTACCCCGATGAAGACCCTTCGCCTATAGATAGGTTCCAGAAGTATACTTGTGAGTCAATGACAGGGGTACACAAAGCGCGCTTGGATAAATGGTACACGCGCCTTAGGAATGCATTCGAGGCTGAATGGCGAATCCTTGAGCAACTCCCCACGGTGACTAAAGGAGAGGCAGAGTTCGTGGTATACCAGCACTTCTGCATTGGCAGATTCATCTTGGTGGACGGTAGTTGGAGTCCTTGGTGCAAACTCCCCTTCTCATTTACTGCGCAATTTTTCCAGGTAGGAGTGAACAGGTATAAGGAGTCAAAGAAGTTAAAACTTGACGTGTCCACCCTTTACAGTGAACACAGAGAGATGAGAAAGAAGCTGGTCTTCCCGGGGAAGCATGTGTACGTTGAAAGGCACATGTCGTAGGATGTGCACATCGTAAGGCCGATGACCTTACCAATTGCTGAGAGTGCTGCTGCCAGAATCTACTTGCACATAAAGCCAAAGTTTGAGAAGGGCGCATATGTAGAGAATGAAATATCCATCCCGGACGATCCCATGGGAAGGAAGAAGCTAGTGCCAAAGTGCAAGGAGAAAGAAGAAGAAGAAGAAGAAGAGGAAGAACAAGGGGTGGTGGAAAGGCAGAATGTAGGTACTGCAGGGCCAAGTGCCTATGTCCAAAAGAAAAGGAGAATGGTTGTCAAGGAAAAGACACTAGAGCCTACGAAGCCACCATCCCCTAAAGAACCTTCAAATGAAGAAAAGACAGCGTCCCCGACTCCAGAGTTTTCTGCAAGGGAAGAAGAACAAGGAATGGAGTAACAAGGGTCTGAAGATGCAGACGACCCGAATGCCTATCTAGGTGAAAAGAATGATGTTAAAGGTGAAGATTTAGAGGTGGATTAAGAGCCAATTGATGTCCATGACTCGAAGGGAGAGGAAGTAGAGGATACAAATGATGCCTTGATCTTTGTAAGGAGGAAGGGCACCCAAAGGGAGCAAGGTGGGCACAGCGAGGAGAGGAGCGAAGGAGCTAGTACCAAGGAGCCAGATATGCCCAAGCTCACTCAGGAGGAGGTGAATGAGAAGGTAACAAGGGAGGCAGAGAAGATAATCAATACCCTAGTCAAAGAGGAGTTGAAGAGGAGCGCGGAGCTAGTGCTCGGTGAATTCAAAGAAGAGTAGAGAGAGAAGAGTGTGGGTAGCACAAAATTCCCAACTCTTTCGGTAACTGTTCCCAAGGGTGTGCGCACCAGAAGTAAACGCGTGGAAGGGGGAAGAACAACGATGGGTTACATTGATGACCCCAAAAAAAATTTGCACGTGCATTTCCAAAGTACCGTGCCCCTCAAGGAGCTCACCGCCATGGAGCCCTTTGACCCTGAGGGTGGATACCCACGAACGTGGAAGATGCTATCATGGGTATTCGAATCCCACCTCGATGAGCCTGAATTTGAGATTAACTAAGGAGCGGTATTAAAGTTGTCTAAAGGAAAGGGGGACAACCCCATTGTAAACACACAGCAACTATCAGATGAGCAAGTGTGTAACGCACTCAACAAAGTCTTCGTGGAAATTGAGGTAGGCTCTTCGGCAGGAATGACAGGGTTAGAGTCTTGGAGGACCTGTTGGAGAAAAGGAAGGAAGAAGTGGTGAAGCTAACGAAGGATCTTAGCCTTGAGAAATTAATCAGCGCTCAACTGCAGAGGGAGCTTCAGCAGGAAAAGGCCAGTGTACACGAAGTTTACAAGAAGGTGGAGCTCATCTCCTAATCGATTATCACGAAGCACCCAGACCTTAACCCTCCCACGCAAAAGTATAGATCCTCCCTAGAATGTCTAGAGGACTTGACTCGGATCCTCACCATGGAGAGGCAACCCTTGGCATTAGAGTCGGCAGAAGAGGTAGCGGTGTGCTTGGAGAAAGAAGACAAGTTAAAGGTTGTCGCACTCGTGGCTGAATACAACAAGGTGCTCACAGATGTAAGAATAGCTACACAAACCACGGGGGTCGCTTACGACCATTGCGAAGATCAAGACAAAGTGACAAGCATACTGCTTGGAAGCGACGAAGTTGAGTTGAAGGAATTCAGAGAAAAGAATAAGGGCAATAGAGCTGAGCGGGAAAGGATCATATCTGAAGTAGAAAAGAAATCCGAAGCCATTGAGAACTGGCGAGTCTCAATCAAAACCCGATTAAAAGAGCTCTACAAGGTCATCACAAGGAAGATGGATGCCCTGGAAGATCACGCTAAAGAACTGAAGACTGTGGTTGAAACCATTACCACACAAGGGGAGGGGCTAACCTTCGACGAGGTGAGCACCTTGGTTGGTGACATCTGCACTAAAGTGTAGGAGGAAGTCAGCGCTTAGAGTACACTGGAGGCTGACCTCCAGCAAAATTTTCCCCTTCTTCTTCTTTAGGAAATTTTCCCCCTATTCTTTATCTTCCCCATTCTTTATTCTTCCCCCCCATTCTTTTCCAAGGCAAGGCCTTGCATTATTTTTGTATTTCATTCTTTGAGAAGGTTCCCGAGGGTGGAGAATAGGTGAAGTGTGGGGTAATGTTGGGCCCCTATCATAGATTCCAAATCTTAAGGGCACGTAGGTGCACATGGCTAGAGGAAGCGCAAGTTAAGGCGTGCAGGGTAGTATTCAAAAGGCTTCTTGGAGAACCCAGGTTGCGCGCACCGCGCGAAGAACAATTCAGGACTTAGCCATTTTTGGCCTTTTGGGTAGGACACATGAAGAACGTGTTCCATTTGGATAAGGTTTCAGCCTGGTGATAGGGTGTCCTAGAGGGAATATACCTTGCGATAGAAAGATCCAAAAAGTTAATCATGACATGGAGAGGCATGCACCCGGGGCGACCCATACCTTGACACTTGGGGCTAGATTCTAGGCTGCAGAGGATTTTGTTAGAGCTCAGAGGCCTATTTATATGCACGCCCTTGGCAAAGAAGACAGACAGAAGTGAGGTAGCGGAGCTCTGTAGAATTACTGCGAGAACTATGGGATGAAAATGGGTACAAAATTCTAGTAAGGATGTAATGGAGAAAATGGGGAATGAAATTTTGTTTTGTGGGAATACATGTATGAGTTCAGAAATTCCACATGAATATGGTCTGCCCCTCTATGATACTTTGTAGCAAGACTCTGAACAAATATGATAAGGTTGCCATCATGTTTACATTAAGATCTCCTTATGTATTATCTGTATGTTTTTACTCTGCTTTTGATCTTGTATAATCCTGGAAGAAGTGAGTTCCCACATGGGACGTGTTTTAATTATGGAGCCACAGACCATTATAAGCGCGAATGTCTAGATCTTCTACAATGCTCCTAGTGTGGAAAAAAACATAAGTACGAAGAGTGCCCAAAGTTATATGAACATATGAGTCAGCAGTACCGGAAGGATAAGGGCACTGCGATGGTGAGTATTAAGAAGGCTGACCCGCAATGGCTTCTGTGAGTAATACGTGAATCAGAACTAGAGCCTGTTATGGTAACAATAAGGGCGGCATCCACGCACGTAAGGAAAGTTCCTAGGCAGATACCTCTAGTTTCGAGAGAAGAAGTAGTCCATGGGAAGTATCCAAACCCGACTCACCAGAAAGAAGTCTACTAGGAAACCATGGACATAATTCGAAGTTTACAAGGGGAGATCTAATTCTTAAAAGAGCAGACTATCAAGGATGAGCAAAGGAGAACTATAGAAGCACTAAGGGATGACTTGGATGAGGTTAAGGAGGTGTGTAAAATGCTAAGGCAGGAGAATATTATTCCCCTGCTAGGGGCATGGTTGAGAGAAAAGGTGCCACGCGCCAAGGAAGAACATGAAAGGTAGATCCTGCATGCAAACGTCCCACCTCACAGCCTTGATTATGATACCCTGAACACAGTAGTGGACGGATGGTTGCTTAGCAACATCCTCATTGACACAGGTGCGGAGGTTACTGTTCTCACTCTAGATGCCTGGCATCAAATGGGAAGACCTACATTACAGCCATCTTCAAATGTGTTGTATATGACAAATAAGACAAAGGTAATGCCCATAGGTGTCTTGAAGGATGCGACCATTACCATTCAGGGGACTAGGTTCACTGGGGATTTTGAAGTCTTGGCACTTGCCGAGGCAGATAATTTCCCATCTCTACTTGGGCGCCCATGGTGTTATAAGAATAATGCAGATCTCTGGTTTAACAAGGGGTACATAAGCTTTGAAAACAAGGAAGAGTGGGTAGTTATACCACTGGTTGATGGGAAGTCCACCCCCTATACTGAACCCCTTGGGGAGGAAATCCTGGACAGAATATATGTGCGCTCCATAAGAGATCCAGAGACCATCCACCCTACAGAAGGAGTCATCCAGTTTGATGATGCTCAATCTATCAGTGATACTACCAGTATAACATGCAATAATTAGGCACATGGGACTTATGAATTGATTGGGTGACATCTGAAAGGATCAGTAAACAAGGTAACAATGGCACGTACAGTTCGGCACCTGGGAGGGAAGGTAATAACCAAGTATTAAGGGGATGCATACCTTGAGGTCTTTTTGAGAGAGATGGAAGCTCACTGGAGGGTTGGACGATGAACAAGCACTGGAAGAAAGAATTGATGAATTGATAAAGTTGGATGAAAGGCGCTCACTAGCAAGATGGAGCCAAACAATTGAAAAAGCTAAGCAAAAGGCATGGCATGACTGCCACATTAAAAACAAATAGTTTGAGGTTGGCCAGATGGTATTACTATATGATTCAAAATTTCTACACCATCCTGGAAAATTGAAGGTGCATTGGTTGGGTCCTTATGTAATTTCATACATCCCTGATTCGGGCACATGCCAGTTATAAGTGTTGGATGGAACAAAATTACCTGGACACTTCAATGGGAGTAGGTTGAAGCCCTACTATAAATAATGCTTCTTGGTGTTTGTAAATAAGGCAGTGCTACCAATTAGTTTAGCATTTCCTTTTATGCTTTTCCTTTCTTGTTTTTCCCTTTTGCGTTGTTGTCTTGTTTTGCACCTTGGACACTGGTAACCTTATTACTTTTTGACTTATGAATGCACAGAGGACCACACATCGATTTAATGTGGGGTGAGGTGATAAAAAGAGGCATGAAGTTATTCTGTAGGAGGATTGGGTTGGTAGACCATTCGAACTGGCCATGTTGAACAGATGCATTAGGAAGGCAGATGGATGACAAAATAAAGTTAGATTGGAAATCCACGTACAAAGGAGAAAGCGCAAAAACATGAGGTAGGCGAAAGCAAGAATCATGAGGATGGGAGAGGTGCCTTTGGCACTGGTAACACACGCGCAAGAGTCTTCTATCAAGATGGATTGTCTACACGCCAGAAGGTTGGAAAAGTTTTCACACAAGGATTGGGCGTGGGTGAAAAAAATTTCACCCAAGGAAAAGCGCCGAAGTTGGGTTTGTTTGAAAAATGCCACATTAAATATTGTTGTATGGTGGTAGGTAGCCTAGCCTTTAATGTGTAAAAGTGGGAAAATCTATAAATACAAGGATGTGTAGTTCATTATTTTACTTTGCGAAAAAAAGGAGAACGATTTTCTTTCAAGAGCTAGGGTTTTGAGAGCTATCTCATGTGAAGGAAAATCTCAAAAACTCACACGCAATCAGTCCGCTAGATCTACAACAAAGCAGAAGTGATTCACGGGTGTGGGGAACATTGTGAAAGAATGCCGTGATCGAAGGAGGAAAATCAGAAATTAGGGTTTGTACTCTAGGGCACGAGGCGCGCGAGCAAAACTCTCAAATAACTCAAAAGTAACAAGGGAATGAAAGCAAAGGGTAAAATGACGGCCACAAAACCAATTGATAAGCCTATAGTACAATCTAAGAAGGGAAAGGGTAAGGGAAAAGGAAATAAGAAAGAAGAATAAATCCCTTTAGATACCAATAAGGAATGGTACTCAAAGATGCAATACCCAAATGGGGTTTTGCTAGGGCAAGAGTGGGAGTCCCACATCAGACAGATGACCGTAATCGATTACAATCACCGGTCGAGTATAATTATGAAGGAAATGGCACTAGAGCTGGTGCGCCCCATAAACAAATGAACACCTGACGAGATGTCGATCTATAACAATGTAGTCAAGGTGAAAATGGAGAAGGCAAGAGTTTTCCAGCTTTATGAGTTGCCATACTTTGGGAATCCCGAGCGCCTATACCAATGGTTAATGACGCGCATACACGAAGATTTCTTCTATTTCGCAGGGTGTAAAATGTGCATAACCCCCAGTTAATTTCACACTTTACAGGCCTAAGCTGTAAAGGGGACGCGATCTTAGAAGACCTCCTCGATTAGGAGGCAATTAAGGAAACCATTGCATCTCAGGATTATAAGAAGGGATCAAGGTACTACGATGTTGTGGATATCAGTGATTCGGTTATGAAAATGGCCGAGCACCTCGTTTCCAAGCTGAATGGAAAAGAGAGGTGGACCCAAGTGAGCAAGCCTTGGTTGAATGTTTGTAGGAAGGTCACAAAATGCACTAAGTACAATAGCTCCCAGTACATAGCAAACGAGATCATTTATAGCACGGAGAACGGAGGAAAGATATTGTTTGGAAACATTCTATTAACCATTGTGTTCTCAGAAATCAAGGTTCTGGATACATCTGATAAGTTCGTATGGGAGTACCCCGATGAAGACCCTTCACCTGTAGATAGGTTCCAGAAGTATACTTGTGAGTCAATGACAGGGGTACACAAGGCGCGCTTGGATAAATGGTACACGCGCCTTAGGAATGCATTCGGGGCTGAATGGCGAATCCTTGAACAACTCCCCACGGTGACTGAAGGAGAGGAAGAGTTCGTGGTATACCAGCACTTCTGCATTGGCAGATTCATCTTGGTGGACAGTAGTTGGAGTCCTTGGTGCAAACTCCCCTTCTCATTTACTGCCCAATTTTTCCAGGCAGGAGTGAACATGTATACGGAGTCAAAGAAGTTAAAACTCGACGTGTCCACCCTTTACAGTGAACACAGAGAGATGAGAAAGAAGTTGGTCTACCTATGGAAGCACGCGTACGTTAAAAGGTACATGTCGTAGGACGTGCACATCGTAAGGCTAATGACCTTACCAATTGCTGAGAGCGCTACTGCCAGAATCTACTTGCACATAAGGCCAAAGTTTGAGAAGGGCGCATATGTAGAGAATGAAATATCCATCCCAGAAGACCCCATGGGAAGGAAGAAGCTAGTGCCAAAGTACAAGGAGAAAGAAGAAGAAGAAGAAGAGGAAGAACAAGGGGTGGTGGAAAGGTAGAATGTAGGTACCGCAGGGCCGAGTACCTATGTCCAAAAGAAAAGGAGAACGGTTGTCAGGGAAAAGACACCAGAGCCTTCGAAGCCACCATCCCCTAAAGAACCTTCAGATGAAGAAAATATAGCATCCTCGACTCCGGAGTTTTCTGCAAGGGAAGAAGAACAAGGAATGGAGTAACAAGGGTCTGAAGATGCAGACAACCCGAATGCCTATCTAGGTGAAAAGAATGATGTTGAAGGTGAAGATTTAGAGGTGGATTAAGAGCCAATTGATGTCCATGACTCAGAGGGAGAGGAAGTAGAGGATATAAATGATGCCTTGATCTTTGTAAGGAGGAAGGGCACCCAAAGGGAGGAAGGTGCACGCAGCGAAGAGAGGAGTGAAGGAGCTAGTACCAAGGAGCCAGATATGACCAAGCTCACTCAGGAAGAGGTAAATGAGAAGGCAACAAGGGAGGCAGAGAAGATAATCAATACCCTGGTCGAAGAGGAGTTGGAGTGTAGCGCGGAGCTAGTGCTCGGTGAATTCAAAGAAGAGGAGAGGAAGAAGAGTGTGGGTAGCACAAAAGGCCTAACTCTTTTGGTAACTATTCCCAAGGGCGTGTGCACGGGAAGTAAACACGCGTAAGGGGGGAGAAAAACAATGGGTTACATTGATGACCCCAACAAAGTTTTGTGTGCGTGTTTCTAAAGTACCATGCCCACCAAGGAGCTCACCACCATGGATTCCTTTGACCCTTAGGGTGGATACCCATGAACGAGGAAGATGCTATCATGGGCATTCGACTCCCACCTCAATGAGCCTGAATTCGAGATTAACCAAGGACCAGTATTAAAGCTGTCTGAAGGAAAGGGGGACAACCCCATTGTAAACACACAACAACTATCGGATGAGCAAGTGTGTAACACGCTCAACAAAGTCTCCCTGGAAATTGAGGCTAGGCTCTTCGGCAGGAATGACAAGGTTAGAGTCTTGGAGGACCTTTTGGAGAAAAGGAAGGAAGAAGTGGTGAAGCTAACGAAGGATCTCGGCCTTTAGAAATTAATTAGCACTCAACCATAGAGGGAGCTTCTGGAGGAAAAGGCCATGGTACGCGAAGTTTCCAAGAAGGTGGAGCTCATGTCCCAATCAATTATCACGAAGCACCCGAACCTTAACCCTCCTGCGTAAAAGTATAGATCTTCCCTGGAATGTCTAGAGGACTTGACTCGGATCATCACCATTGAGAGGTAGCCCTTGGCATTAGAGTCAGCAGAAGAGGAAGTGGCACACTTGGAGAAAGAAGACAAGTTGAAGGTCGTCGCACTCATTCCCAAATACAACAAGGTGCTCGCCAATGTAAGAACAACTGCATAAACTGTGGGGGTCACTTACGACCATTGCGTAGATCAAGACAAAGTGACAAGCATATTGCTTGCCAGTGACAAATCCAAGCTGAAGGAATTCAGAGAAAAGAATAAGGGCAATAGAGCCAAGTGGGAAAGGATCATAGCCATAGTAGAAAATAAATCTGAAGCCATTGAGAACCGGTGAGTCTCACTCAAAACCTGGCTAAAAGAGCTCTACAAGGTCATCACAAGGAAGATGGATTCCTTGGAAGATCACGCTAAAGAACTAGAGACTGTGATGGAAACCATTACCACACAAGGGGAGGGGCTAACCTTCGACAAGGTGAGCACCTTGGTTGGCGACATCTACATTAAAGCGTAGGAGGAAGTCAGTGTTTGGAGTACACTGGAGGCTGACCTCCAGCAAAATTTTCCCCTTCTTCTTCTTTAGGAAATTTTCCCCCTATCCTTTCTCTTCCCCATTCTTTATTCTTCCCCCCATTCTTTTCCAAGGCAAGGCATTGCATTCTTTTCATACTGCATTCTTTGAGAAGGTTCCCGAGGGTGGAGAATAGGTGAAGTGTGTGGTAATGTTTGGCCCCTATCATAGCTTTTTAATCTTAAGGGCACGTAGGCACACATGGAGGAAGGAAGCGCACAAGTTAAGGCGCGCAGGGCAGTATTCTTAAGGTTTCTTGGAGAACCTAGGGCAATGCTGGTTCTTGGAAAACTTTAGGAAGTGTGCCTACCTTGTGTTTCTATGCCATCTTGGAAAATTAAAGGTGCATTGGTTGGGTCCTTATGTAATTTCATACATCCTTCATTCGGGCGCGTGCCAGTTACAAGCGCTGGATGGAACAAAATTACTTGGACACTTCAATGGGAGTAGGCTGAAGCCCTACTATAATTAATGCTTCTTGGTGTTTGTAAATAAGGCAGTGCTGCCAATTAGTTTAGCATTTCCTTTTATGCTTTTCCTTTCTTGTTTTTCCCTTTCGCGTTGTTGTCTTTTTTTGTGCCTTGGGCACCGGTAACCTTATTACTTTTTGACTTATGAATGCATAGAGGACCGCGCATCAATTTAGTGTGGGATGAGGTGATAAAAAGAGGCATGAAGTTATTCTGTAGGAGGATTGGGTTGGCAGACCATTCAAATTGGCCCTGTTGAAAAGATGCATTAGGAAGGCAGATGGATGACAAAATAAATTTACATTGGAAATCCACATACAAAGGAGAAAGCGCAAAAACACGAGGTAGGTGAAAGAAAGAATCATGAGGATGGAAGAGGTGCCTTTGGTGTTGGTAACACGCATGCAAGAGTCTTCTATCAAGATGGATTGTCTACGTGCCAGAAGGTTGGAAAAGTTTTCACGCAAGGATTAGGCGCATGTGAAAAAAAATTCGCGCAAGGAAAAGCACCGAAGTCAGGTTTGTTTGAAAAATGCCGCATTAAATATTGTCATACGGTGGTAGGTATCCTAGCCTTTAATGCATAAAATCAAGAAAATCTATAAATACAAGGATGGGCAGTCCATTATTTTACTTTGCGAAAACAAGGAGAACAATTTTCTTTCAAGAGCTAGGGTTTTGAGAGCTAACTCGTGCGAAGGAAAATCTCAAAAACTCATGCACAATCGGTCCGTTAGATCTACAAACTGGAGTAGAAGTGATTCACAGGTGTGGGGAACATTGTGAAAGAATATCGTGATCGAAGGAGGAAAATCAGAAATTAGGGTTTGTACTCTAGGGCACCTTGTAAGCTTTCCGAAAAGTCCAACCTTGCGTGAATCTGAGCTCCCTGTGAAAAGTTATGGCCATTTGAATATCTGGGTCAGGGTCTGCTTCCTGTCAGCGCTCAAAATGTTGTGCCTCCTGAAGGTGCGCCTTGGCGCATCCATTTTCGTGTCATCATACTCTTAAGTGTGTCATAGGCACATCCATATTTGTTTCGACATCCTCTTACCTGCGCCATAGGCGCATCCATATTTGTGTCGACATCCTCTTACCTGTGCCATAGGCGCATCCATATTTGTGTCGACATCCTCTTACCTGTGCCATAGGCATGAATTTCTTCATGTTGACA
This sequence comes from Taxus chinensis, assembly GCA_019776745.2. NCBI lineage: Eukaryota > Viridiplantae > Streptophyta > Pinopsida > Cupressales > Taxaceae > Taxus > Taxus chinensis. Next base: position 700,001,543 of record CM034154.1, on the reverse strand, counting down.
CTCTTCTACCTGCGCCAGGGCACATCCATGTTCATGTCAACACTCTTTGATGTGCGCCTTCTACCTGCACCTTGGCGCGAAATTTTTCGTGTCGACACTTTTCTACCTGCACCAGGGTGTGAATTTGTTCATGTCAACACTCTTTGACCTGCACCTTCTACTTGTGCCTTGGCATGAACTTTTTCGTGTCGACACTCTTCTACCTGCGCCAAGGCACATCCATGTTCATGTCGACACTCTTTGACGTGCGCCTTCTACCTGCGCCTTGGCGCAAAATTTTTCGTGTCGACACTCTTATACCTACGCCAGGGTGCATCCATGTTCATGTCGACACTCTTTGACATGTGCCTTCTACTTGCACCTTGGCGCAAAATTTTTCATGTCGACACTCTTCTACCTGCGCCAGGGCGCATCCATGTTCATGTCAACACTCTTTGACGTGTGCCTTCTACCTGCGCCTTGGCGTGAACTTTTTCGTGTCGACACTTTTCTACCTACGCCAGGGCGCAAACTTCTTCATGTCGACACCTTATGTCGACACTCTTCTACCTGCGCCAAGCTGTTGGTGACAAAATAAATATTAGGCTCTGAGTTTATTTGATTTCCATATTCTTCTGTTTGTCTATATCTACCCGGGAGGGAGATATTTACAACAGTAAAGAGAAAGAAGAAGAAGAAGGAAGATGTTCTCATGATCACCCCCCAAGAACAACTTCTGAAACCCTAAGCATGTCACATAACTCAAGGTAGCAAGGTGATGCAAAAGGCTTCCTAAAGATGTCTACAACCTACTGCTAAGTTGGAATGTACTCCAAGCAAAGAACTCTATCTTGAATGTGTTGACGAATGAAGTGGATGTGTATCTCAATATGCTTGGTCCGCTGGGGCTCAATTGGGTTGCGAGAAATGTAAATTGCACTTTGGTTATCACACAAAAGTAAAGTTGGTGAATCCTATGGGAATCCAAACTCTGTTAATAATTTTCAAAGACAAATAATCTGTTGACTCATTGTAACTGCTACCCTGTACTCTTCCTCTGAAGATGAAAGTGAAATAACCTGTTGCTTTTTGCATGCCCAAGTAACTAGAGAAGAACCAATACAAAAAAGATAGCCAAAATTGGAATGCCTTTCATCAATAGAATCTACCCAATCTGAATATGTATACCCAACCAACTGAATAGAACCCCTAATGTAGTGTAGGCCAAAGTGGAAAGTGCTCTACAAATAACGCAAAATCCTTTTAGTAGCCTATCAGTGACTATTATGAGGAGAATGTGTAAACTGAGATACAAACCCTACTGCAAATGAAATATCAAGGCGAGTATGGATCAATTACATGAGACTTCTAACCAACTGCCTATTCAAAGTGGGATCACAAAGTGGAGTGGTACATGTGGAAGTAAGAGTAACCCCAGACTAAAAAGGAGATGGACTTGGATTGCAATCAGCCATATCAAAGCACCGAAGAAGATCATGGGTGTATTTTTCCTGACTCAAATGAATCCCTGAATCTGTTTGAGAAATCTACAAACTAAGGAAATAATGCAATAGCCCAAGATCCGCTATGTCAAACTATGTAGAAAGAACCCTCTGAATACTCTGAATGTGGGAATAAGAGCTGTCAATAAGTAATAGATCATCAACATACATGATAAGTATCACAATATCCTCACCAACATGTTGGAGATACACTATATGATTGAAGTGGAAATGAACAAAACCAGTAGATAGAAGAAAAGAATCCATCTTCTCATACCCATCCCAAGGGGCTTGTTTAAGACCATAGAGAGACCTTCGAAGCCTACAAACAAGAGAAGAATCCTGAACAAATCCAACCAGCTGCTCCATGTATATTTTCTCTTGTAGATCTCCATGTAAGAAGGCACTCTTCACATTTATCTGGTATACGAACCACTCTTGTGATGCAGCAATAGAAAGTACAAGGCATACATAATCCATCTTGGCAATGGGTGTAAAAGTATCAGAGTAATCAATACCTTCAACTTGTAAAAAACCCTTTGCAACAAGACAAGCCTTATACTTTTCAATGGACCCACCTGCTGCGTATTTGGTTTGGTATACCCACTTACACCTAACCATCTTTCTTCCTTTAGGAAGAGATACCAAATCCCCAGTATGATTCTTCATCAAAGAAGAATACTCAGCTACCATCGCATCATCCCACTCCTGTATCCCATGAGCCTTTGAAAAAGATTGTGGATCCTCAGAAACTACCTGACATAAAAGTCTAGAACATGTAGAATGTGTGTGATGATGCCTAGTGGGTGGAAGATTCTGTATGAAAGGTGTTGCCTCAGAAATTGTAGTACGATCCCACTTAAGCATAGTGAAAACATCAGTCAGAATAGGATCCTCAAAGACATCTATAACCTCCTCATCAAGCTCCTCAAAGAAAGGATCCTCAAGATGAGATGAAGAAGAAGTAGGAGGCATGGAAGAAGATGAAGAATCATGAGGAGTGAAATGCTCATAAAAATAAACATGTGTTTGAAAAATAACATCATGAGTATCATGATTTAAAATTCAATAATCTCTCATGTCCTCACAATACCCTACAAAGATCAAGGGTTTGCTCTTCTTATCCAAAGTTTTCTTTTTCTTATTTGGCACAAAGGCCCAAGCATGGCTCCCAAATACTTGAAAAAATGAGATATCTGGCTTATTGTTGGACCAAGCTTCCTTTGGAGTCAAGTTCTCAAGTGCTCTGTGTGGTGTGCGATTTTGAATATAGTTAGTGCAATTAACTGCTTATGCCCTAGAGATGGGAGGTAAGTCTCTAGAATGCATCATACAGTTAGCCATTTCCTTCAAAGTTATATTATTCTGCTCTGCTAAGCTATTTTGTTGTGGAATATGAGGAAAAAAATGTTGGTGAATAATGCCTTGAGTTTCCAAAAAATCAGAAAACTCATTGTTGAAGTACTCCCCCAATTATCAGTGTGAAGGTTCTTTATACAACTCGAAGATTGTTTCTCGACCAAAGCCTTGAAGACTTTGAAGTTTGAAAAAACATCACTTTTGTACTTGAGAAAATAAACCCAAGTACGCCTCGAGAAATTATCAATAAAGGTAAGTGCATACTTAGCTCCATTGAAAGAGGGGGTAGGAAAAACCATCAAGTCACTATGCACAAGCTCAAGTGGTGAAGAAGCTCTCTTAGAAAAATTATTAGGAAATGGATCTTGGTGTTGTTTCCCTAATGCACAGCTAGAGCAAACTCCCTCAAGACAAGAAACTCTTGGAAGACCATCTACCATACCATGAGTTCTCAACTCCTTCAAATATCTGTAATTAAGATGTCCAAATCTTTCATGCCAAAGCTTACTCTCTAAATCTGCATGAGAAACCAATCTAGAACTATGATCAACAATACCCTGAGAAACAAGTGAATAAGGCTCCAACAAATTTCTTACTTCTTCCCCATGTGATGTAAAATTCATTGTTTTCCCTTGACCAAAATGACAAATTTGATATACATAAAGCAAATTTGTAGTGATGTTAGGAACATATAGTGCATCTTGGATACTACCACCATCAAGTTGTATATCACCTTTTCCCTCAATAAAAATAAAGGAAGAATCTCCAACCTCAATTTTGGAAGTAGAACTCAAACCTAGAGAAATAAAAGACTCCTTGGAAGAAGTCATGCGATGAGAAGCACCAGAATCTATAACCCAACTGTTTGCAAGTGGTGACTGAGATCTCCCAACAAAATTAAGTGCTTTACCATGCTGATTAGAAGGAGGTGAAGTGGAGATAGAAATTTATTGTTTCTTAATTGCATCCTCTAAGGCTTGCATTCACTTATAACACCTATGTTCTTCATGACCACTACCCCCACAAAAATAGCATGAAAGGCTGGACTTATACTTGGATTTAGAAGACTCCTTGGGTTTAGAGTTTTTTCTTTGGGTTTAGGAGCACTTTGAGATGGAGAAGGAGTGGATTTGGTTTTAATTTTTAGTTTTCCATTGCCCTTAGGATTAGATGCAACTAATGCCTTTTGAGAGGTGGAAGACTCAAGGTGAGACAATTTGGATTCTTCCCTAGTAAGTCTTTCACAAAATGTTTCTAAGTCAAGCATTTTGAATTTGTCACCTAAGGTATTCATGCTAGAGAAAATGGTTGAATAAAATATTTGAAATGGTCCTCTCAACTTGGATAGAATAAAGTAAACACACTCTTCATCTTTCTTATATCTTCCACTCCCCTTCACCCGTGTCAACACATGCTTGAACTTGGTAAAATAATCTATAATTGTTGGAAAATATTCAGGATTAAGAGAGGTGATCTCAATTTCAAGTTGCATGGCTCTTATATGATCCACCTTACCAAATAAATCCTCCAATTTCTCCCATATTTTGAAAGGAGAGACACATTTTTTCAAATGAAAGAAAAGACTGTCACTTACATAAGTTCCTATGAAACTCATACACTCATAAAATTTGCACTGGTACTTAAATGTCTCATATTCTCTAGTGAACACTGGTTGTTCTAAAGAAGTTAAAGCCCATAATCCTTTTCACTTAATTATTGTTTCTATGTGTGGTAATTATGTGTTGTTAATGGCTCAACATGATCTAATGTAGAATTAGATAAAGACACCATCCTAAAAAAATCACCAAAAGAAATGCAAGAATAAGCAATGCAACAAGAGCCCCCCAGATTTTGTCACTTTATAATTATAGTGCAATTCTCAAAATAAATATTTTCAATGGAAAGAGCACAGAAAAACAAGCACTTTTGCAAAATAATGGCACTCAAAACTGAGTTACCGATCAAAATATACAAGATTTTCAATATTATGCTCTACTATTTATTTTAGTTGCCACTAAAACAGAATAAAATGCTCTTGCCTTCACCACACAAATAAAATGAAAGGGGGCTAGAGTTAAGCACCTACTAGTATGAATCACAAGCTTTAAGCCCTCATGTGACCATACCATATGACCAGGGGCTAATGATTTAACAAATTCAAAAACAAATTACGGTGTTACCCCTAATAATGATGACTTAACGTGGTATTCTTACAAACAATACTCATTATATTATTTCAAAATGTGATGCCAAAGTTTTATGAGCATACACGATATATATCAAAGTAGTTTATTGTTCCATGTACTACGTTGTTACCTTAACAAATCCAAAGATAGAAATCCATTTCCTACTCTAAAATCAAGGTTTTAAATGCTAGGGGTGAAATTGGAAAAGGATGGAGTTCAACATTAGTCAATATATATCATGTTGATAGAAACCCTGAGAAACACTATATGCTATAGTGCCCTCTCTGGAAACTTCACACACGGTGTATGTACAAATATAAGGCCTTACAACTAAATAACAAATATAACAAAATGCATATCCAAGCCATTGCACCTTTTGTTCCTTTTATTTTTACTATTATACCTGCATGGCCAAAATCATCCTTTGAATCTACACCCATAATACAAAATAATTGAGATTAGATTTTTTTAAATATGATTTTTGACACTCAAATTTACTTTTTTGGCCATAAAAGTTTTCATTTTTCAAAAGATCAAGGATTGTGTGTGTGTGTGTGTGTGTGTGTGTGTGTGTGTGTGTGTGTGTGTGTGTGTGTGTTTATTACAGTTAAGAGGCTTACTGTATTGACGAAATGACAGTCATGATGCCCAAAAAGAACCACTGATTGTACCCACACAATGTAAATTATTTTACAAATAACCAACCCAAAAACAAATTGATTGATTCTTACCAAAAATTGCAGGCGTGAACAAACCGTAGTCAATAACCATAGACATTATGTGCCGCACAAGTAGAAAAAACCCAACGCAAAACTTTGGACTTTTTTTTAATAGTTATATTTTTGAAAACCCACATTCCCACACTTTGTCAACACTACAAGTCAATATTTGCTCATTTAAATCCTAGTGGTTGGGAAAAAGGCTTATATTCACTTGTCTACACAACAATGAATACAAAGAAAATGTTTAAACTGTCAAAAAAATTACAAGAGAAGACAAATGCAAACCTAACAATATTTGAACCAGCAACCCCTCCATAGAAACAAAATAAACAAATTTTAGTATCTTTGTTGTTTTCATTTGCAAGCAACATGATAAACATGTATCAAAGGCCTCTGCAACCTGTCCTGACAAGTCGCTTCCTCCTAAGCAACCTGCAAGAGTCTCAAATGTCCACCACCCACATATTTGTTTTATTTTAGGGCTTCTTTATCAAACCATTACACTCTGCCTTTAGGGTTTTTCAACATCTCTGCACTGAAATCCATGCCCAACCATTTCATGCCATGTGAACAACAGATCTAAGTCTATGCTTCGTCGACCCAAAAATCTCATGCATTGATATCATTGTCACTTGTCAGGAGGGGAGGAGCCTTCCGCCAGTGAGAACGTCTTTCAGCATAATAAAACCATCAAAATGTACCTTATAGTGTCCATTTAAACAATTACTTGTTTTCTCAATTAAAAATTTAATTCGTATAGAATTTTAAAATGAGAATAATCTCATTAATAAAAATAAACAATAATTAAAAATTTAATCCCTATACACTTTTAAAGTGAGAATAATCTCAAAATAAAAATTAAAAATTAAAAGCAACTTATAACAATCATTACAATTATTGAAAAACAAAATTAAAACAAATTTTTAACATTGTAAATCATTCTTGGCGGTTTTCATTTTCCCATGCCCAAGTCGAATGAAATTCCCCATCAAAGATTAAATTTGATAGTCGTTTAGATGTTTTTGTAATTTTAGTCGTAAAGTACTTGTAAAATTTTAAAATAGCCATCGCATATAACTTGCATATTAAAATATGACTTTCATTATATATATATATATATATATATATATATATATATATATATATATATATATATAGTTAAATATATACATAATATTACTTTATATATTTTATTAGTAAAGTGTAAACAACATTATTTTGTATTTTTAAAGGGTAAAATTGAAAAATTGCATCGCCTAAAATTTGTTAGAAAGACATAGGTGGCTATCAAATTTAACTTTTATTCCCTATTTTCTAAATTTAAGATAAGATTGTGGTACTTACTCTACGTTGAAGGAGCGGATTTCTTGCAAATTCTCAGGGAAAGGAGCCAATGACCATGAGTTGATATGTGAAATAAAGTACCATTAGTTGTTTGAATTAAAGTTAGCACATGCCACTTTTAAACTTAAAAGTTAAATAAAAACTATCCAATAAAGTAAATCACATCAATAAATTAACCAATGAAATGGTGACACATAGACAACCCATAAAAGATGATTTTATTCTCAAGTAATGGCTTGCCTTAAATTCCTTTGTATTCAAAAGTACTTATTTTAAATCCTTTAAAAATATATTCTTCACATAATTTAAATGTGTAAAATAAAATCTGCATATTAAAAAATTGTGATCTATCAAAGCGTATTTAAAAAAATATATATGATTGATAGGTGGCTCTAACAACCTCTTACATTAGGATTCACGATAACTAGCTCATTTCCCCTAGTCATCCAATTCGTAAATTGTTTGTCTATTCTTGCTTTTCTCAATGACACACATACTCATTCCTGCACCATTCGATGTTTTTAGGGGATTAATAGGATGGTCATTAATACAGTTGTGTAGTAAATGTCAGAGTTAATAGATGTAATCAATTGACAACACCGTTGGGCAGTCACACTAATGAACATGTAGAAATTGAGGTGACATTTTCACCATTAATTATTTTGCCTCTGTTAAACAACTCAATAGGGTAAAGGGGCTAGTAGTGGTACACCCTAAGTTAAGGGGTCCACAAAATCAATTAGTTATGTGGGGTCATGATTTTTTCACCAATATGTGGTTTAGGTTTGTCTTAATTTAGATTTGTTCTTTGGAATGTTTAATTGGAGGGAAAGCCATATTTTGAATTGATTTAAAATAGAAAAATTGAGTTACACTACAACTATGGTGGAAACTAATACTTGAACATGGGTGATAATGATTGAACATTGAAATTTTAATACTTGTACATAGATGAGAGGTCTTACATGTCATGATGTGATTGGTTACTCTACATAATTATTATGTCAAAAATAAATAACCACTAGATAGTATTATGACAACTATGAAGTGGTACTATAACAACTATTGAGTATTCTGTGATCAATTATCATGTCAACTATTGGACCATGTTCACCTATTGGCCCCTCTCCCCTAGTGCCAATTCAACCACCACATCATAACTTCTTGCAAACTTACATGAGGGATAGGATCTTCCGCCATCTTTCCACATTGGCAAAAGTCGGAATGCATACAATGGAGAAAATAGGAAAATCTTCACAAATTTAATTTGGCAACCCCTTGACCACCAATGAGCCAATTCCACATGCATATGTAGCACATAAACCTATATCCCGCAATATCACCAAGAAAAAAATTTAAAAAACACGTCTGATAATGCTATGCATCAGATCAAGCAAATAGAGTCCTCACATATGTAATACATGTGATACAACATTGCAAGAGGAGAACAAAATATGAACGATGGTAGTTATATCCTCTCGCATCCACCAACTTTCCCTAACAAAATTTCCAATGCTTGTGGGCTTGTCTCTACCGTCTAGCATCACATTTCACTATTTAACTAGCAATCACACTCAAGTGGGGAAATTGATGGTTTGATAGGGAGGAGAAAAATATAAACAATCCAAGGGAGCATGTTGATGAAGAAGGGGATGAAGAGAAGATAATTATAGTGGAAGGTAAAATATGGGAGAGAAATCAGAAAATTCTTTTTTTTGTTTCAGAAATTCACAAATGGACCATGTGTCATATGTTCAAGCTACTTGAAGGATAAAGGGATGTAAGGAAAAAATCCTTAGGGAAACATATTTTGGAGATAGGTATAAAAGTCAGCCCTTGCCATTTTCGTTGATTTCATTGTTATCGTCATTGGTTGAACATGCAACGTAACATTGTTCTTATTATTATCTCATTTATTGATGTAACTCATGACTTCATTCACCGTGTTCATGTCCAAGCATTTTTCTTGTGAACTTAAATTCCATCGAATGGTAGTTTATCATGTGGAATGGAAGAATAAGAGAATCTAAAAAAAATGTACATAGTCTTTTGGTTTCGCGTTTATGTCAATCCACTAAAAAAAAGCAATAGCAAAAAAATCATAAGCAAAAGTCTTGAGAATTTTCACCTTGGACCATGTTGTAAATGAATCTTGTCATGTGTGGCAGGGGACATACACAATGTGAGAGGATTCAAAGGGAATAAAACCAAATAATCAAAGGGATAGGATCATCCAAGTTGAAAGCCCCTTATAGGTAAAATCCCTCATCCACCATCTTTGGTCCTCTTCTTTCTTATGATATAAGTGACATATAGACTATGTGGTATCTATGTAATACAATCAAAGAAGAAAGGGGTGTGGACTACATTAATTACATATGGAAGCAGTTGTTGACCTTGATATTAGAAATCCATATCTTATATATTGGCATTCTTCCTTCCAATAATAAATCAAAAAATGGATTCATTATTAATGTGGCTATTCATGATACAAGTTTTTATTCAAACATGGGACCTTAAACCATCTCCAACAATTTTTGATAAGGGACATAAAATTATAAGAAGTTGGCATTCCAACGTGGAACATCAACTTATATGGTATGATTTTTTTGACATGTACTGATTGCCTAAAACTTTGATAAAAAGAATGTTTGGTTGCCTTCTTAGGTTATGTGAGAACAAAATAAGATGAGGAGCCATCCTTTCACTTTCAATTATATACACAATGGATCCTCTCATGCATGGCAAAAGGTGAACACAACATGAGATAATTTGAAGCCGGTTTTAGCATGCAAACATAAGGGATACTCTTATCTCAGCTCATCCATTGATGCACTATCATTTTTCATAACCCTCATGTAGGATAATTGTGTTTGGACTATATTGTAAATGAAGCTTGCCATGTACGACAGTAAACATGCACAACACAAGTGGATTCAAAGCGGATACAACCAGTGAAGTGAAGGGAGATGGTCATTCAATTTGAAACTCCCCAATAACTCAAATCCCTCCTCTGTCATCCATGATCCTCTTCCTTTTCTGGTAAGTGACATATAGACTATGTGTCATTTGTGCAAACCAATTAACAGAGAAAGGTGGTGTGAACTATGTGAATGGCATATGGAAAATGTTGTTGACCTTGATATCAATGGTTCATATCCTATATATCACTGTTATTCCTTACAAAAATGAATGACAAAATACATTCATTATACAAGTTTTCATTGAAACATGGTACCTTAAACCATATGGAGAAATTGTTGATAAGGGACATGAAATTATATGGAGCTGTCATTCTGATGTGGGATCTCAACTTATATGGCATGAATTTTCATAAAGGTACTGACAACATAAAAATTTTCTAATAAGAATTTTTGATCAACTTCTTAGGTTACGTGAGAACACAACATGATCAAGGAGCCATCTTTGCACCTTTGATTATATATACAATATATCCTCTCATGTATGGCACAAGGTGGACACAACATGAGTAAATTCGAAGTTGGTTCTAGTATATAAAGCTAAGGGAGACTCTTATCGAACCCCATCCACCAGTGCATTTTGATTTTTCATAACCATGTTGTAGGATAATTGTGTTCGAGTATAAATAAATGACAATGTGTACATCTAATTGTGTTGAAGAGTAAAGTATTGCCCCTTTCTAGGAAAATGTGATAACATGCACAGAAGGGGGAAGTATCAAGTTTTCAGCCCTAATGTTCACATGTTCCTTTCCCTCAAAGAAAAGGAACCTCTCTACTCAAATTTTCTCATGTTAATCCCAAATTTTCGTATATCATAATGGAATATGATATTTCCATTCCAATTGATTATTTTTCTTGTTTCTCAATGAAACTCATGGCTTTGTTTACCTTTCTCTTGAATGAGAATTTTTCTTGGGAACTTAAAATTCCATTGACAATTGGTTTGTTGCATGAAAGCGAATAATAAGAGGATCTTAAATATAGATTGACATGATTTTTTGCTTTCATGTTGCTTCTATTTTTCATGATTTTGTTGATCCATCAAATAAAGAACCGACAATTTTTCTTCGCATTCAACAATAGAAGGTGAAAAATTCATTAGAAAAAGGCTTGAGTTCACATTGGACTATATTGTAAATGAATCCTACCACGTGTCATAGGAGGAACACATAATGTGAGAGGTCACAACTACACCACTATAAACTTAGATATTAATAATTGATACAAATAATTTTCTTATTTAATACACACCAACCTAAAAAGCCTTGTTCTAGTGGCTTTCTAAATTTTTGGGATCACTATAATTATGTTATTATATGGTTTAATAATGTACATTGAATTAATCTAGGGGAAAAAATGTAAACGTGTAATGGAGATAGAAAATAATTCAGAATCTAGGGAATATGGTATATTAAGAATAAATTTTGACACAATGTAAGGGTCGTAAAAAATTCAAAAAATTTAAACATTATCAATAAAATATACATTAGCTACATTAGATCGTAGGGAACATTAAATTTCGACACACAAAAAAGCAAAAAAAAATTCTTATGTTGTTGTATTAGAGAATATACATAAGAAATATTTTTAAAGTTGAATCTTCAACATTACTCATAGATTTAGAATCCAAAAATTATGTGTACATGTATTCACTTCACCAAGAAATTACATAAATATTGATCTTTTTATACTAATGTCAGAGGGCCCACACATCACATCATTTTATTAGGTTTTCCAAAAACTTCATGGGTCGCAACGTGTATCCTTGCATTAAATTAGTGAGATAAGTTGGTAAATATTCAATGATAAGTAACATACCCCTATGCATTGCATCCATGTGCACCCCTTTAGTATTTTAAAAGAATCATATTGTTCTTGAAATATATTGATGGTCATTGGCCCATGACTATATTTTCATCAAATACGTGGAGGGAATCTTTTAGATGAAAATCATGTTAAGAGAATCGAGGATATAGAGATAGTGAGGATGTGCAGTTTGGAGAAGCGAGGCAAGGTGTATATCCTCATGTTGGTCGAGCATAATGATCACAAGTCCAATCCCACCATGTTTGATTCCATTTACAATGCACTCAAAGTAGTTTAAAAAATCCCATGATGTTGTGGCTCTGGCTACAACCAACACTGACATATATTTTTCCAAAAGCCTCGATGTGGATGATTGATCTCTAACCATTTGTCAATGAATACCTAAACAAAATCATCATCCACCCAATGCATGGACATGTGTCAATTACAACCACCTTATGTGTCAGTTGTAACCACCTTAATTCCCATCTAGTAATGCCTATCAACATTATACAAAATGCAACTATGTCATTATAAACATTAGATATTATTAATTAACACAAATGATTATCATAGTTAAATAGTCTCCAACATGAAAAATACATTGTTTTAGTGGCTTTGTAATTATTTGGGATCACTACAATTGCATTATTATATGGTTTAATAATGTATAGTGAATTAATATAGGAAAAAATTGTAAACACGATGAAAATAGAAAATAATTCAAAATCTAGGGAGCATGGTATATTAGGAATAAATTTCAACCCAATGTAAGGGTCGTAGAAAATTCAAAAAATTTAAACACTATTAATAAAATATACATTAATTTTTCTCTAGCGTAAGTAACATTAACTCCTACGACATGTCATCACCAATCCGGCACTATGATAATTCTTCACCGGGAACTCCTCGTGCTATGATTATTTACTAATGCACAGCCTTTAGTTTGGTGGATGTAATCTGGAAACAAAACAACAACATAACACAAGAATACCATCGACTATGATAAGACAGAATGATGACAAATCTGAAATATCAAAATAAATTATAATATTAACATGAAACTGTTACAATCTCACCCATGAGGTACTTCAAGTGTTATTGACTTCACTTGCCTTTCACCAAGACTATGGGAGAAACTTTACAATTACACCTCTTAATGGCTTCTTCAACACACCTTTAAACTGATGGCTTCCTTCGCACACTTCCTACAATATTTCTCACTACTTCCTTCTATGCTAAATGAGGAGGGTGGCCTCTCTATTTATAGAACTTCCAGGCTTATCCATCTTATCTCTAAGATAGGATAAGAAATCCACTATGACGAATCATATTCCATACCTTAACTCTTATCTGTACATGTAAGCTTATCTGTTAAGATAAGATAAACCTTAATATTTTACATGGGTTCCTCATTTTTAGACTTTTTACAAATAAAATACACAAAATATTTATGACCTCACTCCTTGTCTTTATTACCAATATAATATTTCTAATTCCTAATCATGTAGACCTTACTTCTCTAATTACCCAAACTTTGACATTTTAACATTACCGGACCACTTACGACAAATATTTACTTTTTACAACATTCCTATTGTACTTTGACTGTTACCGTACTCCACATTATTGGCGGCACCGTACTGACGGCGTCGTTATCTTCTATCAGACGCTACTACTAATTATAATTAACAACATCCTATTCCTAATACATACATTAATGAAATAGAAATTACGGAGGAAAATTTTAGTGTCAACATCTTCCCCCTTCCTAGCTTCTACTCTGTCCTCGGAGTAGACTATTCTGGTGCTTGGAAAATCTTCAACTTGTCGTGGTTGACCCATTTCATAATGGGAGCGCCATCCAATTCCTCCAGTTGGTACGTACCATTTTCATGCACAGCTGCTATTTTGTAAGGCCCCATCCATTTTGGAAGAAATTTTCTGTCTTCTTTTTTTGTATCTGGAATCATATACTAGAACCAAGTCATTCACATGAAATGGAGACCACCGGATCTTTTGATCAAAGTATTCCTTCTGCTTCATTTTCTTCTTATGGCTTGTATCCTTTGCTATTTCTCTCATTTCCTCCAGCAAATGAAGATGTACCAACCTTTCTTTTACTGAATCACTTTCATCCATCCTTTCATTTTTCATAACTCTCACAGTGGGAATATCAAACTCAATAGGAAGAACTGGATCAATGCCATAGGCTAACTGAAATGGGGAGTATCCTGTTGCTGACTTTGATGTTGCCCTATATGCCCATAATACTGCATGAATCCTTTTATCCCATTTATGTACCTGCAAGGCTGCATCTTTTGCTAGAATTTGACACAACACAAAATTTGTTCGTTCCACCTGTCCATTTGTGCTTGGCTTGTATGTTGTTGCCTTCCTGTGCTTAATGGAAAACTTATTGACTAGGGCTTCTACCACCTCATTGATGAAGTGGCTTCCTTGATCTGTTACAATTTCTAATGGGCAACCAAATATGGTGACAATGCGTTCATACATGAACCTTGCCACTTCATCCATGGAAGTTGTTTTCAATGGCCTAGCTTCAACCCACTTGGTTAAATAATATGTGGCAACTACAATATACTTATTTTGGCGTGATGTAGTTGGAAGTGGACCTACAATGTCTATTCCCCACTTTTCAAAGGGACCAAGGGGAAGAATAGGGCATAATGGAGCTGATGAAGTCTTACGGTTACCATGTGTTTGACAAATATCACATGTCTTACAATAATTATAACAATCTTTAAAAAGAGTGGGCCAGTGATAACCTGCATCCAAGATCCTTCTTGCTGTAATTTGTCCAGAGAAGTGCCCTCCACATGTACCATTGTGGAATTCTTCTATCAGTTCCTTCCCTTGATCACGTCCAACTGCCCTCTTGTACTGTCCATCAGGTCCTATTCGAAATAATACTCCATGCAGAATAGAATATGGACGATTGGCTTGAGTAATCTTTCTCTTAGTCTCTGCATTGGCACCATCAGGAAACTTGAATTCATTCAGATAATTCCAAATATCTATGTATTCACTACGGATTGTGTCAAGGGATAACAATGCTACATCGGGGAAATCATCATCATCACAAGATGATCCTAAACCATCATAGGCTCGAGAGAGTGCATCTGCATTGACATGCTTCTTTCCTGGCCTATCTATAATATCAAATTCAAACTCTTGTAGCAAAATTATCCATCTTGCTATCCTCCCTGATGGGTTAGGCTTATTTACAATATATTTTAGAGCCTGATGATCTGTTACAACTAGAAATTTTTTCCCTAGCAAGTAATTTCTAAACTTCTTTACAGCAAAAATGATAGCCAGAGCCTCTTTTTCAGTTATAGTATAATTTACCTCAGCACTGCTCATTTGTCTGCTCCCAAAGTAAATTGGATGTTCATTCCCATTTTCATCCTTTTGGCTCAAAGTACTTCCTAGTGCTGCATCTGAGGCATCAGTGTACACAATGAAGGGCTTGCTCCAATCTGGATTCTTCAAAACAGGTGAAGACACCAGGGCTTCCTTCAATTGTCCAAAATCTTCATGTGCCTTATTTCCTGGTTCATAAGTAACATCCTTCTTCAAGAACTGGGTTAGTGGCTGTGTAATCTTTGAGAAATTCTTGATGAACCTTTTATAGTAACCCACATGGCCTAAAAATGATCTCAACTTACTTCTATTAAGAGGAAATGGTAAATCTTTGATTTTTGAAACTTTATCAGGATCAGTACCAATACCATCTCTAGATACAACATGCCCTAACAAAAACGCCTTTAGAACATCCAAAGACACACTTTGTAGGGTTTAGTGAGGCTTGTGCTTCATCTAACCTTTGAAATGCTGTCTCCATTTGGTGCAGGTGGTCCAACTTGCTCCCATAGATGTAAAAATCATCCAGAAATACTCTGATGAAGCTCCCAATGTAGGGTTCGAACACCCTATTCATCAAATGTTGGAATGTTGCTGGAGCATTACACAACCCAAAAGGCATAACTCTATAAGCAAAAATTCCCCAAGGAGTGGTGAACGTGGTCTTCAGCTGATCTTTCTCTGCTATACGAACTTGGTTGTAGCCGCTATATCCATCAGCAAAACTATAGCACTCCTGGCCAGCTACTTCGTCCAAGATCTGATCTGAAAATGGAAGAGGGTAATGATCCTTCTTTGTTGCCTTATTGAGCTTCCTGTAATCAACACAAATGCGTAGCTTCCCATTCTTTTTTATTGAGATCACAATGGGAGAAACCCATTCTGAATTCTCCACAGCAAATATGAATCTTGCATCAAGCAACTTATCTATTTCTTCTTTTACAGTCTTGGAAAAATTAGGATTCATTCTATATGGCATTTACTTTATGGGCTTAGCACCATCTACCAACTCAATACAATGTTCTACCCAACTTACTTGATGGAGTTCCTTGTAATCAAAAGTGAATAGGTGTATGTACCTTCGAAAGAGCTGGAGGTAGGATTCCTTCTCACTCTCCATCACAGCATCACCAATCTTTATTTGTTGTAGACAATCATCAAATTCTTCTTCAGATAATTTTATGGGGTCATGAGTTGGTGTGACTGGAAGGATATCCATGACTGAAACATCCACCTCGCTTTCTTCATCTTCAGTGTCCACTTCATTGGTACTAGAGTAATCAGAGGATGTCCAATCATCAATTTCATCACTTGAATCCATGGGTTCTGCTTTATGATGTCGAGGGATCATGTTTATCTTCACCCTCTCTCTACCACGTCCAAGTGTCATGAAACCTTTATTCCAGTAGTTTCTTGCATGAACTCTCCTTAGCCATGGTCTTCCCAGCAGCATTGGGTACGTAATAGTACCATTTTTCATCACCTGAAAGTCTACCACACATACAACACCCATAACAGATATTGCCACATTTGAAACTACACCTTCTGGTTTAGTTTTTCCCTTATTTAATGACCTTAACATAAGTGTTGAAGGGCGATCAATTTTTAAACCCAACATATTCATTATAAACTCGGTCATTACATTAACTGCAGCACCTCCATCAACTAAGACATCATGAATTGAAATACCATTACATAATACCGTGTGGAGCATAGGGATCCACCTCTGCCTCTAAAACAGGGACCTCAACCTCTTTCCTTCGTCGAGCATTGATTCCACTTCGCAACTCCCGCCTCTTCTCAGAAGACATAGCCAAGAGTTGACCTTATGTAATATTTGCAGGCCTTTTGGACAGATCTTCCAAGATGGAGTATGGTCCTTGCCCCTGTGAAATCAGAAAATCCTACACACCCAACTTTCTTCTCCTATGTTTCTTACTAGTTTCTTATTTCATCTTCTTAGGATCATTTCCATCTCGAGTATCTTTTTCTTTCTTTCTTTTTGTTACAAACACATCTATTTCATTATTTCTGCTCTTATCTACTACATCAAAAGAATTCACAGGTGCTTTTCCTTTATCATTATCTCCTTTACCAGATGTAGAAGCTCTATCTGGACAATTATACTTATAATGACCCTTTTTATAACAACCATAACATACAACTTCAGAAATATTTCTTTTTGGACCTCTATCTCCTCCCTGAGAACTAAATTCCTTTCCTTGAAGAAGATAAATAATTAACTGACCCATCTTTTTGAGTAAATCTTCATACTCAGTAGATGTACTAGGAGAAATATTTGTGCTCACCGAGAGTGGTTGTGGATTCTGGACCAATGGTGCTGGTGTAGGCTCTACTTTAGCAACAATTTCTTTGGGCTCCTCTTCCATGCTTTCTTCTTTCCTTCTTGCAATCTCCTTTGCTTGTTCAATGGTAGCTGGGCGGTCATACTTCACTCGTTGTCTAATCTCTGGCTTCATCCCAAGAATGAAGTGCTTACAGAGGAGATTATCCACACCATTCATCAACCCATCCACTAATCCTTCCTTCCGGATCTGGGCATCAAGCTTCCTCCTTAGCTCTAGAACACGAGCATGATAATCCCTTATCTTCTCCTTCTCTCCTTGGGATAGCTTTGTGATCTCGATCATGAGATCTGCATATTTCTGTTGTTCACCAAATTCTTCAAGAAAACTTTCAGTTAATAAATCCCATGAATTTTTCACATTATCACCTAGTGTTTCAAACCACCTAAGTGCTGAACCATCCAAAAGGTAGGAAAAAATTCATTCCATTGTTCCCTTCTTATAAGGCCATTATAAATACAAGATCACTTAAACTCTTGAATGAAAGAAGAAGCATCTTCATTAGATTGAGCTGAAAAAATAGGAATCTTTCCCATTTTCAAAAGTAACCACCGTGAAATACCAACTCACAAGTACAATCAACAAGACTTATGTGTACAAATAATTGGAATCACTATACTAGAAAGTGACTTTACACCTTTCTACAGTAAAATAGAAATGACCATGGTAAACTATGGTAAAACTTGACTTACTGCGGTAAAAATTGACTTTACTGTGGTAAACACTATTCACGGTAAAAAGTGAAGTTACTGCAGTAAATACTATTTACGGTAAAAAGTGAAGTTACTGCGGTAAATACTATTCATGGTAAAAAGTGACTTTACTGCGGTAAATACTATTCCAGCAAAAATGACTTTACCATGGTAACTACTATTCATGGCAAAAATGACTTTACCATGGTAACTACTATGCACAGTAAAAACAAGGTTACCCTCTAATTGATTTTTGACTAAGTGGGAATATCTCTCCAGAAAATCCACCAACGAGGAATGGTCCCGGCAACGGAACCAAAATGTCATCACCAATCCGGCACTATGATAATTCTTCACCGGGAACTCCTCGTGTTATGATTATTTACTAATGAACAGCCTTTAGTTTGGTGGATGTAATCTGGAAACAAAACAACAACATAACACAAGAATACCATCGACTATGATAAGACAGAATGATGACAAATCTGAAATATCAAAATAAATTATAATATTAACATGAAACTATTACAATCTCACCCATGAGGTACTTCAAGTGTTATTGACTTCACTTGCCTTTCACCAAGACTATGGGAGAAACTTTACAATTACACCTCTTAATGGCTTCTTCAACACACCTTTAAACTGATGGCTTCCTTCGCACACTTCCTACAATATTTATCACTACTTCCTTCTATGCTAAATGAGGGGGGGTGGCCTCTCTATTTATAGAACTTCCAGGCTTATCCATCTTATCTCTAAGATAGGATAAGAAATCCACTCTAACGAATCATATTTCATACCTTAACTCTTATCTATACATGTAAGCTTATCTGTTAAGATAAGATAAACCTTATCATTTTACATGGGTTCCTCATTTTTAGACTTTTTACAAATAAAATACACAAAATATTTATGACCTCACTCCTTGTCTTTATTACCAATATAATATTTCTAATTCCTAATCATGTAGACCCTACTTCTCTAATTACCCAAACTTTGACATTTTAACATTACCGGACCACTTACGACAAATATTTACTTTTTACAACATTCTTATTGTACTTTGACTGTTACCGTACTCCACATTATTGGCGGCACCGTACTGACGGTGCCGTTATCTTCTATCAGACGCTACTAATAATTATACTTAACAACATCCTATTCCTAATACATACATTAATGAAATAGAAATTACGGAGGAAAATTTTACTGTCGACAGACACAATCAAGGAAACACAATTGTTTTGGTTGTTGCAAAGGAAAATATACCTAAGAAATATTTAAAAAGTTTAATCTTCCACATTGCTCACATATTTAGAAGATGAAATATGTGTACACATATTCATTGCCTCAATAACTTACATACATAATGGTATTTTTATACTAATGTCATAGGGCCCACACATCGCATCATTTTGTTAGGTTTACAAAAACTTCATGGGTCGCAAAGTGTGTCCTTGTAGTAAACTAGTGAGAGAAGTTGCTCAATATTCTATAATAAGTGACATACTCTTATGCATTACATCATGTGTACCCCTTCTTATGTAGTATTTTTTAAAGAATTGTACTCTTCTTATCATGAGTTATATTAATGTCCATTAGCCCACATCTATTTCTCTTCAGATACATGTAAGGAATTTTCTAGATAAAATTCTTATCAAGAATGAATTTTTTTTCAAGAGAATCAAGGATGCAGAGATAATGGCAATGTGCAGTTTGTAGAAGCGAGGTAAGGTGTATATCCTCACGTTGGTGGGGCATAAAAATAAAAAATTTAATCCCACCACACTCAATTCCATTTCCGATGCACTCAAAGTAGAACAATACTATGATGTGATGGCTTTAGTGACAATCAATGCCGACAATTATTTTTCCAATTGCCTTGATTTGTATGACCGAGATCAAATTGTACATCAATGACCACCCAAAATGAATCATCGCAACCCAATGCATGACGTACATTGAATTTACAACTATATTTTTTGCCAATTACAACCACCTTAATTCCCAATAACCAATGTCTATCAAAATTATCTAAAATAAAGTGTAACCTATGTGGATGCTTTAGAAAATTACATAAGGTCGAGTAATGAGATGATCACAATGTGGACATGGTAGTGATCAGAAATCATGCAAGTAGTGGATTGTGTAAGTGTTATGTATGTTGGCTAGTCTTGTCAAGTACGAAGACCCAAGGTTTAAATTTGACATCTAACTATGCCTATGATGATACTTTTTTAATATTGCCCTTCAAAAATACAAAATAGTGTTATTTGTACACTACTAATAGAAAATATAAAAGATTAATATTTTTTTATTGAAATTTTTGAATATATATATATATATATATATATATATATATATATATATGGACGATCATATTTTAAAGCTTCAAGGCATACATGACAGCTATTTCAAAAATTTGCAAGTATTTAATAGCTAATATCATGACAAACATGTAAACATCCATCACATTCAACACTTGCCTAGACCACATCAGGGCCAACGTGGTTGGAGTTGCAAAAGGCCTATGTTGGTGGACAAAAATTGCCACGATAGCTACAAAAATCAAAAATATTCTTGAGCAGTTCAAACAAACAGTCAATGAGCAGTGGCCGAATTAAAAAATAATGCACATTTCTAATGCTACAATTCCATATCAACCCCAATCAATTTGGTCTCACAGTGGAATCCTCATAAAAGTAATCAGAACATCATAAACTATAGGTAGCTTATACAATGTTAGATCCTATTTAAGGTAGTTGGTGGACAGAGAGGGATTAAGGCCTAGGAAAACTAGGCAACTTCCTAGGGTACCAACATGTATGGGGATGTTAATTTATTTTATTTTACTACAATGTTTATGAAGAGTTGGTCAATTTAATAACCATATAAGATAGTAGCATTTAGTGGCCAACCTTACATACTAAGTCAATCCATTTCATTCAAATTAAAATAAAATTTACAAAATTATATTAAGAGTATGATATTTAGGATGCCTCAAATATTTATGTAAGTGCTTTGTTGCAGGATTCCTAAATTTAATTCATACTCATGTATTTTCATACTTTGTATTGTTTTGAAGTATTGGAAGTTTTTTGGGAGGAGTGAACAAGAAAGGTGATTATGTAAAGAACATGGGAAAAATAGTTGGGAAATATATGAGACAAGGAGTATTTCGATAGATTATATGCTAGAGAATTAACTGGGGATTTTAGGTAGTAGCAGTTACAAAAAAAATTATCAGCAAGTTTTTCTTGGATGATAGAGGCATAACATATCAAGTAATACGATATTTGGTCATAGTTAATTAGTTTTTCTACTATAGATTTTTTTATAGAAGATGTTAGCTCCAGTATTGCCTAGGGCACTCAAAACCCTTAATCTGGCCCTGTTAGTGGAGGAGAAATAAAAAAACATGTTGTCGGTGAGATGCAGACCATTATTTATTTGACAAATGAAATACAAACTCTAATTTCTAATATTACTCAAGAATTTTGTAGGGTGAACCACCAAGTTTGTGCGTGTTAGTTACAGTTAGATTATTTGTAGAAAGAACAATGTGCTATGTTTTGGAAACCACACTAGGGGAAGGGAGCACATACCCACGCACCTTAAATTTGTGTGTGTCCATAACCACGTAAACATCTGGGTAGAACTCCAAATCAGCACAATGGATAGCTACCTTTTCTAAGAATCTTAAATTGTGTTTTCTTAAACATACTGACATATTATAAGACGTGTAAAGATTACTTTTTAGAATACTAAAAATTAGTCAATATAAATACAAGACCCATAGTTGATAGTTTTTAAATCTAATGGCTGAAGTTTTTGTAATCTCTCAAGACACATTTGAATGGGAACTTCCATGCACTGCATTATTCAAAACCACTAACATTGAGTTCATAAATGTATGGGAGGTTGTAGTAATTTACCATGGTTGGTTATTAAAATATTAATAGGTGGAGTGATATCTCCACTGACTCACCTTTACTTAACACCCAAGTCTCTATAATTGTGCATTAAACTCCAATGGTTGTGCATTCAAGCACTAAAAAATACATTACATCAACTCAAACATCTTCCCTGCATTTATCCCTCCATTTTTTTGTATTTAATTCTATGTGGTGGTGGTGATGGATTATAATTTATGTCCTAAATTTATTGTGAAAGCGATGGATTATAATTTGTACATTAAGTTCCATTACAGATGTGAATTTCCATTTATTGATAACCTCCCTATGGGTTTTTTTGGGTTTTGTATTGTTAAGAAATTTGGTGGTGATGTTGTTTTATCCTCTGCAATCCTTTTAACTCTTCATCCCTATTAAAAAAATTTAAGGAGACTTGTCCCTGGTGTGAATTGTTGTAAACAAATATGACATGAAAATATAGTCCAAGTAGCTAAAACTTATACCCAAATCCTCCTCTGTGAGGAAAGAAAATAAAATTTTATTGGTTTGTTCTAGTTTTATGAGAAAAACTCGGATAAATGGAGAAGATTAAAAATGTGTGAACAAAAGTGAAGGTCAATGAACATTGACAAGTTTGGTTCAGTTGAGCTCATAATACTCAATTAAACAGTATTATTTTTTTGTTTGAGATAATATCTTGCATTGTACAATATTACCTCCTTCAGAGAAATTGAAATTCCTTCCCAGGTGGATGACCATTATTAATTACGCTTTTTTATCTCTCTTTCTATAGATTTATTACCTGGTGAGTTGAACCTTCCTCTTCAAAAATTTCCTAATCATATATTTGCATTCAATGGAAATTAAGTCAGCTAAATTGTACTCTTTTTTCTACTTGGAAAATCTAATTATACTTAGTTGGAAAATTAAAAAAAGTTTAAGATGAGACTCACATACTTGTATGTTTTGTAAGCTTCCCATTTGGCCATATGTAAAGTTCACCATGTCCTTATAGCTAGTCTTTCCAATCTTCAATGGAGCAGTTACACATGATAATTATGTTAGAAAGTTTTCTCTTAGCCTTGTTGTAAAAACTATTCAACCCAAACTCTTAACCATTTTTTAGTTCAAAAATTTATAATTTCATTAATGGTATTGTTACTATATGCTTAAAAAGAAGCATAGAAGAAAAAGGGTGTTGGTGTTCATTGGATGGGGAAGAACAACATGAAATTAATCGCATGTAAGGTCATTTGTGATCTTATTAAGGAAATGATCTATTTATCTTAATTCAAATTAAATGCATATTGAAATGTTTCCAGTAACCATTCACTTGACATTATGGAAGCTAAACAGTGATAAATGCCTATATTTCTGTGGTTCAACAATATGGTCTACGGTGATTGAGTAATGGGCAACCAATGCATTCAACAAAATGTGCTATTTGAAATATTTCAGTCTTTAGTATGAGCGTT
This sequence comes from Taxus chinensis, assembly GCA_019776745.2. Lineage (NCBI taxonomy): Eukaryota > Viridiplantae > Streptophyta > Pinopsida > Cupressales > Taxaceae > Taxus > Taxus chinensis. The sequence continues at coordinate 699,977,827 of CM034154.1, read as the reverse complement.
GCTCTCATATCATTTTGTTTGTCTTACTTTTTGTTGGCATATACATACTAGTTTATTATCACATAAGTGTATGTTGATTTTCAATGGTTTAATATGATTGAAAAATAGGGACGGAAGTCCTGAACAATTTTTTAATCTCAATCAATCAACCATTACAGAGAATGGGCTGCAATATTTATAGATATTGCATAGCCAAATACAAACAAAGAATTAAGTTCCACAGGTGAACCAAATTCCTAAATATACAGGCTTCCAATAACATCCGGGAAGCAACAATTAGATACAAACAAATATATTGTTTAAAACAATATAACAGTATGTATAAAAGACAAATATGGTTGATTAACCATATAACAAAATAACTATTATTATTTAATTAATAAAATTAATTAAATAATTAAACTATGCATGAATTAAATATTAGGATAATAATATTTTATCCTAACATTCCCCCCCTTAATTGTGCATTGTCTGAAGAGATGAGGAGAGAAACGCTCTGAACAACTCGAACTTGTCACGTGCAAGTGACTTTGTGAAAATATCTGCTCGTTGTTCAGCAGTTGGACAAAATTGAAGCTGGATGTTGTGCTTCAACACATGTTCACATATGAAATGAACCTGAACCTCAATGTGTTTTAGTTCTCTCGTGAAAAACTGGATTGCGAACAAGTTTGAGAACACCTTCATTTTCTACATACATGGTAGTAGGTTTGTCCTGTGGTATTCCAAGTCCTTCCAGTATGCGACGTAGCCAAATCGCTTCACAGACAGCTTCTCCTACAGAACGATACTCGGCTTCTGTGGAAGAGTGAGAAACAAAGTGTTGTTTCTTACTTCCCCATGATATTGGTCCAGATCCCATAAAGAATACAAATCCAGAAATGGATTTTCTATCATCAATGTTACCTGCATGATCTGAATCTGAATATCCAGTCAAGAAGAAGTTTTCATTCTTCTTGTATTCTAGACCAAGATCCACTGATCCTTTGAGATATCTCAAAATGCGCTTTAGCTGTCTTTCCAATGACAAATTTGGGTTCCTGCATGAACCTGGATAGATAGCTCATACTGCAAAGCTGATATCTAGTCTAGTGTAGGTCAGGTAAATGAGACTCCCAATCAGCTGCCGATAAAGAGTGGCACTTACCTCAGGAGATGGATCTGAACGAGATAACTGTAATCTATTCTCCATAGGTGTAGCAATTGGTGTGCAATCCATCATCCTAAACTTCTCGAGTGTTGTCTTGGTATATTTCATCTGAGAAACAAATATGTGATTCTCTTTCTACCATACTTCTAGTCCAAGACAGTAGTGCATAAGCCTGAGATCTGTCATGTCGAATGATCGCTTAAGATCTTTCTTCATTTCATCAATCATCTTCACTGAACTGCCAATGATGACTAGATCATCGACATAAACTACAACAATCACCATCTCCCCCCCCCCTTGCTTTTTGAGGTAGAGATTGGGATCGTATGGATTTCTGACGAATCCATGTTGTACGAGATGCTCATCAATCTTGATGTACCATGCCTGGGGTGCCTGTTTGAGGCCATACAGAGATTTCCTGAGTCTGCATACCTTTGTTTCTTGACCAGGTACAACATATCCCTCAGGTTGAGTCATGTAGACTTCTTCTTGTAAATCTCCATTCAGGAAGGCACTTTTTACGTCCATTTGGTGAACTTTCCATCCAAACTGAGTAGCTAGAGCAAAGATCATCCTGATCATTTTAATCTTAGTTGTGGGAGAAAATGTCTCCTCATAGTCAATGCCTTCTTTTTGTGCGTACCCCTTTGCTACAAGTCTTGCTTTGCACTTGTCCACTGTCCCATCTGCTTTGTACTTAGTTTTGAATATCCATCTGCATCCAATGGGTTTCTTCCCTGGTGGAAGATCAACAAGCTTCCAAGTGTTATTCTTCATCACTGATTGATATTCAGAATCCATGGCATCTTTCCAAGCTTTTGACTGTAGGGCTTCCTGGACTGTAGAGGGCTCATCTGATTCAATAACTCTACTCATCAAAGAAAAGTTAACTTCTTCTCTTGCTTTACTGCGAGTCCGTGGTCCAGGGGTGGATGTATCTGGTGGAACATCCATTCTTGCATCTCGTAATGTACTTGTACACCATTTAGGCATACGTTGAACTATTCCCATGGGTTGTGGTTCTATCTGATCAACACCATCATCCCCATCATCACTTTCATATTCTGAGGGAACATTAGCTTCAATTTTTACAATAGGTGAAAAATCTACATCTTGCGAGTCCAGAGGAGGAGTCTCTGCTTCCTTCTTCTCAAAAAACTCAACATCTCTACTTGTGTAGACTTTTCTGGTCTTAGGATCCATCAATCTATACCCAAGAGTCTCTTCACTGTATCCAATGAAGATGAGATTTTGTGACTTCATGTCCAATTTCTTTCTGTTTCTGTTTGGGTATGTGCATGCTTGCTTTGCACCCGAATACTCTGAGGTGTGCAATGGATGGTTTCCTTTTTGACCATGCTTCTTGTGGTGTAATTCCATCAAGAGCAGTTGTGGGCACTTTGTTCAACAAATACACTGTTGTTTTTGCTGCTTCTGCCCAAAATGTCTTTGCAAGTCCGGAATCATCGATCATGCATCGCACCATTTCCATGATAGTACGATTTCTTCTCTCGACAACACCATTTTTCTACGGTGTGTGTGGAGGAGGACATTTTTCGATGAATCCCGTGAGTTTGTAGGTAGTCTCTGAACTCATCACTGGTGAATTCCCCCCCTTGATCTGAGCGGAGAGTTCTGATGTGACGACCAGTTTCTTTCTCAACTGCTACTTTGAACTTTTTGAATGTTTCAAAGGCTTCACTTTTCTTGCGAAGACAAAAAATCCACATTTTTCGTGAATAGTCGTCAACACAAAGCATGAAGTACTGGAACCTAGAATGACTTGGCTGCATCGGACCGCAAAGATCGGTATGAACCAGGTCAAGTTTACCATGAGCTCGAAAAGTACTCTTTTGGAATGAAACTCTGTGTTGTTTTCCTGCTAAGCAGTGAGGACACTTGTCTGTATCCTTCTGAAGAGATGGTAGCCCATGTACCATATTACACCGGCGAAGTGTTTCGAGATATTTGAAACTTACATGACCAAATCTCTGATGCCACAACTGGGCTGAGGTGGAGTTTTTAGCCACAAGTGCTTGATCATTTTTGTGAATGAAATCAAGTTGAAACATACGTCCCACATTTGAGGCTTTTGCAATTATTTTCGAGCCTCTGGATTTATCTGGAATCAAACACATTTTCTTGCCGGATTGACTATCAAAGTCAATTTTCAGGTTGTGATCTAGGAGTTGACTGACCGAAAGAAGATTCTTTGTCAACCCAGGGACATATAGAACATCTGATAGTCTGCATTTGCGTGAACCAAGGGGTAGAGAAATGTTTCCAATCCCCTGAACTGTATATGAAGAATCATCTCCCAACGAAACATGATTTTTCGATGGCGTGTCCCTCATTGAAATAAACCAGTCTCTGTGGCCAGTCATGTGTCGAGTGGCTCCCGAATCAACATACCAGACATCACTAGATGACGTGGATGGTTCACTTGATCGAGAAGTGAACAAGAAGTCTTCATTGTCTGACTGTTCTTGTTGCTCAACAATATTACCTTGCTGGTGGGGTCTTCTTTTCCAGTTCCCCTTTTTCTACCCGTGATAGTTGTTTGAATGTCCCTTGTAAGATTGTTGTTGTTGTGGTCCAGAGTTGCTTGATGAACCTTTCTTATAAGTGTTATACCAACAATCTTGTAAGTCATGTCCTCTTTTGCAAATTGGACATCGCTTCTTCTGTTGATTGTCCCCATGATACTGATTCTGATGTGGGACTTCTGATAGGATTTAGGTTTTCCTTTACCTTTTCCTTTCCATTTTTGATGTGAAGATAGTGTCTGCTCCTCTTCATCATCCTTATTGTGCATTGCTTCCTCTTGTTGCAGTAGGTTTACTAGCTTGTCAAAACTAATTGTCGTATCTGACAAGTTTAGAGTTGTGAAAAAAATGTGGTAAGAAGAAGGGAGAGCTCTCAGAACAATGGGAATGAGAGATTCATCTTTGACCTCTTCTCCTAGGGCTAGAAGTGAAGCCCTCAACTCTACAACTCTTCTTAGGAAAGCTTCAATTTTCTCATTTTGCTTGAACTTCAATGTATGTAACTGACTCTACAAATTTAGTATGACATTCTTGTTCTTGGCCTCATATATTGTGCTCAGCTTATCCCACGCTTCTTTTGTTGTTGTGGCATCTCGAATGTGGACTTGCACATCGTCAGACACTCCAAACAAGATGACGAGTTTTGCTTTCTGATCTACTCTATCAAACTGTCATTGTTGTGTTGCATCAGTTGGTGATCTGGTTAGAGTACCAGTCACAACAGGCCATATTTCTTCAAACTCAAGCTGTGTCTTTATTTTTGTCTTCCATGCAGCATAGTTGCTTCCTCTGAGCAATTGTGAATCCGGAAGAAAAAATTTGGGGGCATTGGTGCCCATTTTGCAGAGATCACTGACAGGGTTTGGCTCTTATCACTCCAGGTATTAGGTCTCCCAATCTATATACCGTCAGTCCGATATACCAAACCTTTCTATATACGCGCCCTTCCGATATACCCATCGGTACGTGGAAGAAGCTTTCCCTTTCTATATACCTCAGCGGTACGTGAAAGAGGCATTAACGTACGTGAAAGAATTCAATACGTGGTACCAAGACAGTACTGATGGGGTCTGTGTGATTATTGACACCCGGCTCAAATAAATATCCTCATACGCGCGCGTAACTTCGCTATATACTCGGATAGTTTCTCAGTCTGGATTTATGTCTTGCAATCGTTCACAGACGGATGGGATGGTTCATAGTGTGTGCACTGTGACCTTATTACTCCCCGTCGATTTATAGGGACGATGCCCAGACGACGTTGTTGCAGCTATATTAGGCATTAAGTGCAGTAGTAGTCGTGACAGATTTACTCGTAAGCGCTTCCCAGAGGCACCGTATATACCGAACGCTGCGAATGAGATCTAGGATCTCGTGAGTGTTACAAAACCAATTTTTTTGTTTTTGATTACAATTCTGCCAGTTTCTGAGCAGTTACAAAGTTTTGCAGTTGACTATGGCAACCTGCAAATTAGTACAATATGTAGCAGTATACAATTTACATTCAAAAAACTAGACAATTTGAATGGCAGGCAAAAATTTCTAGTTTTGCGGGTCCTGGTGGCCTCCTGAGCCCAATACGACCCAAAATGCTAAAAATTGCAAAAAAGAAGCTGAAGATGCAATTTTTAGATGGGTCTCCCTTTGCAAAAAATGTCTGAAATGAAAAAATAGACCAGATGGGAGAAAAAAAAAAATTACCCTAGCTTAGGGGTTTCTCCGCTAAATTTAGTTAGTTATAACTAAATTCAAGAAATCTGCTAAATTTGGCAGTTTCACCAAAAATTCCGCCAAATTTCAAAAGGTGAGTTTTTGAGTGTTGGGGCAGGATTTGACCCCCAGACCTCTCACTCCCAAGGTGCATCCAATAACCAACTTGGCCTCTTAGGGCGCTTGAGCTATGAAATGAAGTAACTTGTATTTAATTACAGGTAAAATCGACTTACCTTGTTTTCCTGGCAACCTGGTTTGAGGAGAGAGTCCACGTGGCTGCTTGCGTGGAGGATCTCGGTGGGCTGTTTAGGGTTTCATTTTCGCTCAAAAAATGGATCAAAAAATATGCCTTTTATTCTCCTTTATATAGTCGCCCCGCTTTGTTTTTGTTTTCACCGTCCACTGTTTTTTTTTCTTGCTTTGGCCACTGTTTTTTTACTTCTTCGTTTTATTTTGTGTGCAGGTCGCAGGTATGCTGTGTCCAGTAGTTCCTTTCCAGGTCTATTTTTGTTTCAAAGACATTTCTTTTGTACTGGTTCTTTTGTGTGCACGACCGCTTTATGGCGTTTATACTCTTCCACCGTTTTTTGTGTTTAGTTTTTGTTTTTGGCACGCTATTTTCTAGGACACAGAGACAGTTTGGAGGCCGTTTTATTGTAGGTTTGCCAATGAAAAGTGGATCAGGCATGCGTGGCTCCAAGCATTCTCAGGTCTACTAGACTTCTATGCTACAATGACCAAGAGATGTAGACACGCGCAGCTTTGTAATCGGTTTCCCTTGCCGATGTTGAACCCCAACCACCTTTTTACCAAATGAATGTGCAGGTGCGTGGATACTTTGCAGTTTGAATGCGCCGGTTTACGCTGTGTGTATAGCAAATTGACGCTTTTGGAAAAGACTAAAAAAACCGAATCCACTTCTCTGTTGTGTTATCAAACACAATGTTTTCCAAGGCACAGTACCATAGATTTGAATCATTGTGCCGAAACAAGATTTGCTTCCTTTTCTCTGGAGATTATGCATTGTCATAGCATCCTCCCTACTGGTGAATGTCAAACACCGCTCAATCTCATGTCCAGAAGTGCATTTCCACGCCTCCTGGTCAAGAACCTGATCATGCAAATAATCATTTATTTGACTCAAATAGAGGCTGTGCCTGATAAAAAGGAGTCGATGGGTTTCTTGACATGGATTCCAAATCCAGTGGTCTGAGGAGGCTCTTGTAAAAGGTTCATGACAATGCATTTACACAGACCTGGCTCCACTTCCTACAGCTCAAGCAACTTGCCAAATACAGTAGAGACTCTAGCTTTATCAATGCAACCAGCTCAGTAACCCTTGGATGGGGAAAAAAAAAATTATTATTAAATATATATCCAATACCTGCAGCGAATTTTGCCTGGTGCTGACTAGCACCAGTGCAAAAAAAAATTTATGTTCCAAGCACCTAGAACTGAACAGGAGGATGTGGGGGGAGGCGGGGATGGGGCTGGGATGTTTGCATGAGGCTGCACTAGGCTCTCCTTCTGGTACAAATTTCTTCTCCACGAATTCTCCTCTCTCTCTGCTGCTCTCTCTTCCACACCTTTACAAGAGCTTCAAATTCTCACTCTGGTACCAAATGATGATTGAAAAACAGGGGACAGAAGCCTGATCAATTTATTAATCTCAATCAATCAACCATTACAGAGAATGGGCTGCAATATGTATAGATATTGCATAGCTAAATACAAACAAACTATTAAGTTGCACAGGTGAACCAAATTCCTAAATATACATGCTTCTAATAACATCTGTGAAGAAACAATTATATACAAACAAATAAATTGTTTAAAACAATATAACAATATGTATAAAAGACAAATATGGTTGAATAACCATATAACAAAATAACTATTATTATTTAATTAATAAAATTAATTAAATAATTAAACTATGCATAATTAAATATTAGGATAATAATATTTTATCCTAACATGAAATACATATATAACATTTACCAAAATCAACTAAACCATATTACTAAGGCATCTTTTATAGAGTTGACAAAAAATGTGCCTAAGACATATTTATAAGGAGTTCTATCGTGTATTTTATATATTCAAGATGATAAGCCAAAGCTTGAAACTTGAGAATTATATTACATATTCGACAAAATATGCTAATTCTTACTACATAGGTATTCTTTTAAAAAATCAATCTAGTATGGGGAAAAAAATGTAAAGCCTTCACTAACAACTTGACCATAATCCTGGAAATGGTCGAGGCTACTCTTCCTCATGACTCTCTGATGTGTTAGCATTCACATATGGGAGTACATTAGGTAACATAGTAGGATGTTTACCTGGAAAAAATTTCATAGTTAAAAATTTTCCAATCTGACCAAGCAATGTCTAATCTAAAATTCCATAATGTCTCTTTGTTTGTAGGAGAAGATGGCCAGCTAGATTGGTTATTGATAATGGAAGAAAAAATATGCACGAATGTGTTATATATTCCCAAATAAATATGATATTGATCACGAAGGGGATTAGAGGGGCTACTCAAACATATATTTTATCGATCATGTTCCTTTTGTGATTGTTTTCATTCCTTCACCCTTTTATCTTGTTCTTTTGAGAGTCTAGTCTACTCCTTTTTCAACTCATTATCCTTTTTTCACTGCAAATTGTCCTCTTCTTTTTTCTACCTTTTCAATTCTCTTTCAATTTTTAAGTTTCCCCTTCTTTTATTATTCTACCAAATTTTGTGAGTTCCTTTCTTTTGCATGCTCCCCTTTTCTTTGCCTTCAAATATTCAATTTATCTCTTTCTTGTGATATGAAAACAATATTCACCCCTGGGTCCTGTTTTAAATTTATTCTAGATACTTAAAAATTTGATTTCAAATTGATCAAGAGATTAATATGGATTCAATTTTAGGTTTCTTAAAATCCACTTAACTCAATTTTCCTCTTGTTTGATCAATTTTCCTTTAATTTCAACTTTTCGTGATTCAGAGAAAAAAATTAAAAATCATTAACCATTTATTTAAGTATTCCCCAAAACTGATCACAAACTGAATTTCTATTGCATTCAATTTTATTTATTCATCCAAAATTGATTGTGCATTCATTTTTTTTCTGTTGTGGATAATGGATTTAACTCTAACTTTAATATGAATTTTTCCAATTAATTGATTTGCTTAATCATTTTTTCATTCTGCTATACTGAATATTTAAATACTGATCATAAACAACAAAATAAACTGAAACAAAATCACCAGAACTTGATAACAAAGTTCACCCAAATGGGCTACATCTTTGGATTCACTTAATCATGAATCCATCTATTTATTATCAATTGAATTACAATTTTACCTTCAAAAATGAATAATAAATCAATACTAAAATGCGTTTAGAGCTTAAAAACAGATTTGTAGACTCTAATCACTTGTTAGAGTTTGTCTACAAGTTTACCCGTGGCTCTACAGGTTATCTCTAAAATGTGTATTTCCATGAAATAGCATCAGAAAACCAATTCCAACAAGAAATATATAACACTTCATGGAAAAATAAAGATATCATAGTCTTTGTCTTAGAATTTACAACATTTCTCCAGTTCTAGTCCGAAGCCTGAAAATAACCTCTAAGTGCCTCAAAAATTATGTTCTCTGTAAACTGCTCAAACTACCCTCCTACACAGTCTGCCAAAACTCCTCTTTAAATTCCATTATGCTCATATTATAGCTCGATGAGCTGCTACAAAATGACTTGTCAAAATCCATATTTTGTGTATAAATAGGCTCAATTTATAGCTCGCCCAACCCATGTGGCTCAATGGGTAGTTGGCGGTTTTGCTACGGTCTGGGTTGTGTGTTCAAATCCCACCTCCTCCTCAATGCTTTTTCGACTACTTTGGTTTGGTGTGGAGTATAGTCCCATATTATTTATGGGTTTAGTTGGATGGGGGTTTAAAAATACGGCTTCACCCATGCTATAGTATCTATGGCTTCGACCACACTTTGAAATGTGGTACGGATGTGTAGGTTGGAATGACTAAATGTGTTGGGCCAAGGTGTGGAAGGTGCCACATATGTGAGTGGATGTGGTGTTAATATAGTTGATCTGCCAAACAGTTTTGTCGAGTTGTAAAAGCCATGTGGTGATGACTTGGCGTTGTTTGTTGGCAAGAATAGTTTCTTCAGTTGGTGTATGGTTTTTGGCATGCTAAGTATATAACGTTGAGTTCTCCAGTGGATAGAGCTGGATGGTGAGTAGTTGATCACCCCACCGAGTTGCTTCAGTAGCTTGGGTTTGTGACCAATATATATACAGAGCCATGGTCGAGTTAGCCCTAATGTAATGCAATTCAATCACCAACTAGTCGAGTTGAACTCGGTCTGTTATAATTAAATACCACATACAACAATGATCCCAAGTTCATCTTGTAGATAGCACAATGTGGTACACACACCCCAATAATCATTACAATGGTAATATGAAGATCGGAGGCCAAGATACCCCTCAGTAAAAAGAGTGTGTCGACCTTGGATCAAAGGCCCCCAACCTACTAAGTAGCAGGGACCCACCTTTCTGTAATCTAAGTGTCGAAGAACGACATCCAAAACCCAATTTTGTTTACTTCATGCCCACTGTGCAACTTGTTACAATATGATTCCTCCACTTAGCGGATGTGCACATGTCCAAGTCAGCAGACCTGCGTGCAGTCCCTGAATTTTTGCCACTTAACTTAAAATTTTAGCAGATAATATCTTTCGACATACGAGATCCATTCTTTCAAGTTCTTTTATATCAATGGAAATATCTCTAGAAATTTTATCTTTATGCACTATAATTCTTTATGAGAGATTTAGGGATCATATATACATTTATAAACTTCCTCTGAGATCACTCCTCCCCAATAAGACCCATTTGTTCTCCAGAAGGAAATTCACCCACTTGAACTACTAATAGGCCCTCTGCATGTAAAAAACACATGGAACCCAGTTTATAGCATGGTAAGATTAACAATTGTAATATAGATATCAAAAATCCATTAAGAAGTAACATAACCCATGGCCAATATTGTAACTGATATGACATGCCAAAATTCCATACTCATATGTTGTACACTAATCTTGTACCACTATTATCAACTATGAAAAATGTAACCTACATCACATTTTATTAGTTAGTGAAAAAATTTTACATACCTATTTGTAACCATGTTTGATAGTTACAAATATCATAAGCCTAAAATAATAGACTTTTTTAATAAAATGTACAAAAATCATGCATGGATACAAATTTTTTGCATAATAATTACACATTACAAAGAGTACCACTTGCTACATTTGTAAAACTAAAACAATAACATATTCTGAATACATATTTTCCAAAATAGAAATTCTAATGAACTGACCATGTCTCGTAGAAAAAATTGTACATGTTATTGTCAAGATTCAAAAACAAAGTTTTTGAATTTTGTTGCCGTTGTTTTGCTGTTAAGTCTCGTTTGTGTTGCTGTTTCTAGGCTTCGGTGTTCTTTGCTGTAACTTTTGTGCTTTGATACAGCTTCTCTGCTCCTCTCTCTTATTCAGGCTTTTAGGCCTCCTTTTGTACACAAGGGTATAGTCCCTTTCAAAAAACTATTTACCAATATTAAAAAAAAAAGATTCAAAAACAAAGTTTTCCAAAACCCATATTCAAGAGAAAATTCTTCCAAGTACGATAAACATGTCACATGGATTTCCTCCTTTAGGTTACTTCATCAAAATCAAAGTTAAAAATACATATATGGGAAATATTTTTCTTTATATCAGATCAACATGAATCCCAAAAGTGCTTTGAATAATTTTTGCATGCTATTTAACTACCACATGTTGTACAAACATATAACTGAGAAATTGTTTTACCCACCAATTTAATTACATTTTCATTTTTTAGGCGGTTGATCTTCCTTTAGTATATTTACTTGAACCACTGCAGGGGTCATATTCACAATTGTTTGTTTTTCAATGCTTTCCTTCTTAACAAAATTCAAATTTTGTCTAGGCTGAAGTTGCTAACAATTTTCAATTTCATGACCTGGCGTTTGTTACAATGATTGCAAAAAAAAATTGTCCACATTTTTAGGAAACTTACCAAAACTACTTTTCTCTTAGCTCTGTTTAGGAGAGTGATCTCTCATAATCTTTTCCAACAAATATTTTTGTTTTCTACAATTGGATACACAATGGTTAGACATCCCAACAAAAACGTGTATGGATAGCTATTCCACATTTTCTTGTATATTGTTGCCTAATTTCTTGAAATGGAAATATTGGATCAATATTTTTACCATTCTTCCCGTGATGCTTATGGTAAACAAGAGGTGGAGGAATCTCAATACCTCTTCTTGGTGATTTCTTACTAGATCCACCTTCTGGATGTTGATTCATCAGATGCTAATGGAGAAGGCACTTTGCTGTTAGAAAGCTTGTCTTTCTTTCAACGGTTTTGGATCCTTGTCCAACTTCCTTTTTCTCACCATTAGCATAACCCAAACCTACAAAAATTAGGATGACTCCTCTACATATATTGGGTTAGATATGTACCTTGATTGTTCTTACCAAGGCCAATCCCAGTAAATCCCCATTTTAATCGATAGTTTATATCAAATGCCCTTTATGTGATTTGTCAAATTCACCTCAGAACATTACCTGAATCCAATTATTATATGGGAAGAGGAATTATGTGGTGCAATACTTCGATAGTGCATTCTTTTATCATAGTGGATGCATTTGTAGTAGAAGTTACCTCCTTATTTGGTTCACAACACTGCAATACCATTAAGAGATCGTATTTGGATTCAATCTCTTTTTTCAATCTGGCAATTTGTTCCTCAAGGGAGAAAAAATGACACCTTAGGAATGAATTTTCTTCCTAAAATTAATGATTGAATGCCTAAATATCATCTGATATTTTCCTATTTATACATCATTTCACTTGGGTTTCTAGCACACATATGTACTTCCCAAAACACTGTAAACTACAAATGGAAATATCAACAAGCCTGAACTGTAAGACCACATTGAAATCAAATTCAACTAAAAGCAAAAACTTGAGTTAAACCGTCTTCTGATACCAAAAGATTGATCCGTAAATAGTGTTCAACCCCTGGGTACTTGTTTAAAAAAAATTTTGAATAATTAAAAATCTGATAATTCAAATTGATCAAGAAATTGAGATATAGCTTCACTTTTAGGTGTCTTTCAAATCCACTTGTTTCAACCAATTTTCTCTTGTTCAATCAATTTACCTTTTAACTTCAAATTTCTATTAATTTAAGAGGATTGATTATAAAATCAATAAAAATCTGATCTTAAATCCTTCATAAACTGGTTATAATCCCCAAAATTGTTAATGCATTCAATTTGATTTTATATTGCATTCAAAATTGATTTGTGCATCCATTTTTGTCAGTTATGGATAATGGATTCAATTCTAACTTTAATGTGATTTTTCCAATTAATTGCTTTACTTAATCAATTTATTTATTATCGTTATAATGAAATTTAAATAATTGATCATAAATAACAAAATAAGACTGAAACAACATCACCTCAACTTGATAACGAAGTTCACCTAGATGGGCTATGTCTCCGGATTCATTTAATCATGAATCGATCTATTTATTATCAATTGAAGTACAATTTTACCTTAAAAATGACTAATAGATCAATAATACATGTGTTTAGAGCTTAAAACAAGATTTACAGACTCTGATCACCTGTCAAAATTCGTCTACAAGTTTACTCGTGGCTCTATAGGCTCTCTAAAGAGTGTTTTCCATGAAATAACATCAGAAAAACACTTCCACCAGGAAATCTATAACACTTCATGGAAAAATAAATATATTTTTTTCTTCGTTTTGGAATTTAGAACATTTCTCCAATTCTGTCCCAAATTTTGAAAATTCCTCCAATGTACCTCAAAAATTAGAGATCTTTGCAAACTGCTCTATTCTATCCTCCTGCACAGCCTGCTGGTAAATTCCTATTTAAATATAAGCGGGATAACTCATATTATATCTCAAAAATGAGCCCATGGTGTGCTTGCAGAATGCAAGCTATCTGTTGTGTACTCGGTTTGGGTCGTGGGGCCGATCCCCACTATCCTCCTCCTTTTCCGTCTGCTTTGGTCTATTGTGGGTATAGTCCCACATTATTTGTGGGTTCGGTTGGATGGGGTTTAAAATACAGGCTCACCCTCACTATAGTATTGTGGCTTGGAGCCATGCTTTGACCCTATTTTGGATGTCACGCCCATTATACTCGTGACTTCAACCACACTAATTAGAACGACCAATGTGTTGGGCACATGGTATAAGGCGCTCATGCAGGTTAATTGTGGCATTGTATGCTGATCCTCCAAACGGTTATGCCGAGTTGTGCATTGTTTGTCACATATGTTGCATCCGTCGGCTTAGTGTATGATTGGTGCCATTCTAAGTATATAACACTAAGTTCTTGGTGGATACCAGCCCTGAACGAGTTGGGAGAATAGTTGATCACCTGTGCCGAGCTGCTAAGTGACTCGATTATCTGTGATGAGCTGTATCCAGAGCCATGGGTCGAGTTTTCCTCAATGCAATGCAATATCAATCACCAGTTCACCAATTTGGCAACAATAACTCGGTCACATGCAGAACACCAAATACCCTATAATGGGATGATCCCATATATATCATATATATAGATATCACATATGTGATATATATATACACACACAATATTATTACAATGGTAATATGAGGATATCGGAGGCCAAGGCACCCCTCTATAAGAAAGAATGTGCCGATCTTGGCTAAGGGCCCCTAGCCAGAAAATAATGGGTCCCACCTATCTGTAATCTAAGTGTTAAAGGCCAGTGTCTAAAACCCAATGTTTTTTACTTCATACCCATTATGCCACTTGTTGAAATGTGATTTGTCCACCTGGCAGATGTGTACCCGTCTAAGTCAGCAGACCTAAGCGCACACAGTCCCTAAATTTATTCTCAGTTAGACTAAATACTTTTAGCAGGATGATATCTTTGGCATATGAGCTCCATTTTTAGAGTTCTTTATATTGACAGAAATCTCTTGAAATTATCTTTTGCACTGTAATGGTTTAGGGATATTTAAGGATCATATGCACTCTAAAATTTCCTACGGATCATCTTGTTTCTTAATCTTTAAGTAAATGCACTTCTAGTTGTCAAAAATAAGTATTTGGGATTGTCTACCAATTTTGATTGCGCCATCATTTAGCCACATAGGGTTGTTGTGAACCATCTTGGTAGCTTTAATAATTACTTAATGATTTTTTGTCATCTTTGGTGTAGGTCACCTCTTAGTTATCTTATGTGGCAATGCAATCAACAACTTTTAAGTTTCCTTTATCTAAATCCTATTTAGCCAAATTTGGGGCATTTAATTGAGATGCATCATGTGCCTCTCACTCCAAAGTATCAACATAATAGTACACCACCTCACTTGGAAGAGGTGGGGCAAGGGATGGCATGGAAAGAGAAACTTCCTCATTAATGAAATCAATCTTCATGTTGAGGTTGATTGCCCCTTCTTTAACCCATTGAGGAAGGATGAGTTGTGTTGGAAAACTCAAGCTATCATCAACATCTGTAGAAACACATGATTTTTTGAACTAAGGTGATCATATTCTTTATTGATTGTTTATGGCTAGTTTAAATCTCTAGGAATGCCAAAACATGTTGACTCGACATGCACTTCCTTTGTTGTATGTGCTTCCTCATTAACTAACACATTTTCCCCCATTTATTCTAAACATCGTTGTACATCTTCATCTTCCACTCATGTCATCCTCAGTATGTTTTCAATAAGTACCACCTCATCTTCTTCAACATCAAAGGCCTAATTTTTCCACGTATCATTATCAACAACATTATGATTAAGTGGCCATATACATATCCTCTGAAAACATGCCTTGGTGTTTTGAGGTGTAAGTGCGAGTTGGAAATCTTGACTACCAAGATTTGTAAAAAATTTCCTCTTGATTTCAAGACATGAGTTCTTTTCCAGCCATTTGGACTTCAAGTTCACTATTTTGAAGTAGTTATTGAATGGAGAGAACACACTAATTGTTAAGTCGCGGAGCCTGTTTTCATGTGTGAAAGTGTTAAAGACTATACACTAAGAGTATTGTACACTTTCCACAGTTGTCTTATCAGATTTTGGGGGTGGCAACCCCCGGTAGCGGGGGTTCGAGGGTGCAACCCCTAAAAAAAAATTGGCCTAAAAAAAAACATGCCCGATATACCGGGAAACGTGCTTTTCTCATGTGTGTGGATTTTTTGACCCATAGGTTTATGGGACATTTTTGGCCCATGGTTTTGATACTCGCGGTTTTTTAAAACTACTTAAGCAGTTGTCTACTTATGTGGTTTTGTGCATATGGTAGGTATTATGTAACATTGCAGATGTGTCTGAATTCGTGTGTGAATTTTGTAGAGTTTGTTGAGCATAGCTCCAAACAGATCTGGGTAGTGTATTAAGAGAGCAGTGGTTTATAATAAAATTTGAGCAAGTGATTCATGGTGGACGTAGTCCAAATTGGGTGAACCACGTTAAATATTGTCTCTTTGTGTTGTGTTATTTTATTCTACACTTTTATTTGAGATCTGTAATATTTTTTGCATATTAGTTTCTACTATTGCAATTTTGAGAAGGATTGTTCCGCATATTTTATCCCTTATTTCCTAACACTAACATCTAATGGTTGAAGCTTGTAGTTGGTATGAGCTGAAAAATTCACAAGATAAGTTCCTAAAATTATATCTTCTTAGATTATGCATAAATCTACCTAGTTGCCATGAACATCAAACATTAGAGGATGCATGTTTTTTGGTGAAACTTTTCCGATCATGTATCTTGCAAAATGATGCAGGTAATTTATGAACAACTCCTTTGTCATCCACACATATGGTTGGGTCATCATACATGATCCAAGTTCACATCTATTAAGATGTCTATTTTCCTTAAAAAGATAAAATATAGGAATGTTTGTCCTACTACATTAACACAACATAATAAGGTAATCCATTCTCTACTTTTTTACATAATGTGTGGAACACTTTTGCATCCTAATTTAGTAATGACATGCATGAACGTAATCCATTCTCTAATTTTTTACATAATGTGTGGAACACTTTTTCATCCTAATTTAGTAATGACATGCATGCCACAATTCCTACATGTTTGTACACCATTTTCATCATAGTCCCATATTTTGTTGGGCCCGTACTAATTTATAGTATAATTTTTTTTCAACCTATCATAGAAAGCATCAACAATTTTTGGTCATAATATGACAACTCTATCTTAGTCAAGGCCCTCTAAAGTTTTTATTGTCAAATTAGGATAACGCCTGCAGAATCCATACCACCGTGATAGTTCAGGTAGGCCATCATTAGATGGATCTAGTTTACATTGATATATATATATATATATATATATATATATATATATATATATATATATATGAGATACATAGGTGTCATCATGCAAAATTTCTATCATGAAACTTTAAAAAAATGTTATGAAAACATATCCCACATTTGAAAATCTCTCTCCAAGTTAATGTAAACTTGTCCTCCGGCCAACTCAGTTACTATGTTTCCCTCATAATGGCTAGGAGTAATATGATAATTTTGTTTTCAAGTGTGTTTCATGTGCATGGGATCTTTTTCAATATGATTCATGAAGATCATCTAGATCCATTTAGAAGATAAGTTCTTTTGGAGGGCTTTAAAAGGGCTATTTTTAGGCCTTTTCCCCACCTTGATGCGAACACTCCTTCAAGAATGGTGATATGTTGAAAAATTAAAGCACACTAATAAGTGTGTGCAGAGTAGAGATACATGAAATGCATTAAAGTGTAGTTTAGGAAAGTTTTGAGAGAAATATCAGGAAGCTCATGAACAATCTTATGTCAATACTAGGCTATTTTTAACATGGTAGTGATGGAAATGAAAGTTTCCTGAAAATAACTACTTTCAGGATTTCATTCTGGATATATCATAATCCTCGAGAGGTTAGTATGAGAAAACAATTATATAGGTCATTTTAAATCTAATGTATTTCTACTTCATTTTATCTAAAAAAAATGTTTCAATGGATTCTAAGGAGCATACTTTGCAACATATTAGCCCGAGAAATGTAAATAAAGATATTCAATCCTAGGTGAAGATTCAATTGAGGATTCTCGAGAGTTCCAAGGAGGTTTTATAATCTTAATTAAAAGGAAAATGTGACATATGTGAGTCCCCCTTCACATTCAAGATGTTGGTTCTTAATTCTTTTGATAATCATGAACTTCGGTGGCAGTTTCTTTCACCGACACACAAGCTTGGGAAAAATTGAAAAAGGGTCCAAAATTCAAAAATTGTAGGAAGAATTGGCTCCTTCAAAATGGTAATTGATTTATCATCATACCATTTTGGAGTTCAAAATCATATACATTTTTTTCCCTTCAGGAAGTATACTCCTAGCTCTGGTGGTGAGAAAATGGGCTCAAGTATGGCTATTTCAAGCAGTGTTCGGTGAAGGTAGCCATATATTTTTGGAAAATGTGCACTTGGAGACCCCTTATGTCCCTTTTTCCCTTTGAAAAAAATCAAAATGGACATGGGTTACAAAAAAATTGTTCCCCCACATGAGAAATATAAGTTTCATCACTTAAAAGACAACTCGGTGGTTACAAAAGGTTATCAACTCACTAAACCCCACCTACCCCCTCTCTGTGATGAGTGTGATCATAAGTGCACTTACGAGGGGTTGATTTAACTTTTACCCCATGTCTAAATGGGAAACATGGCGGAAATAAAAAATGTCACCACTAAGGAGGAGGAAGATCTTGTCACTTTAAGTTCACAACATGGTGTGTAAGACAAGTTTTTTTCAACTCACCTTCATAATAAGTTTTGGCCCCTTTTTCATGATGCTCCCAACATTATACTGAATTTTAAACTCCCATGATGTAATTTTTTCCATTAAAAAATGTGTTAATGGACATGATGAGGTCTTGATATCCATTTATAAATTCTTAACCCCATCCTTGAGTCTCAATCTAACCTGGGTTCAAGTAGGTTGAGACAAACCATAAATTAGCTAAGTACATGAAAGGGGGGTGAGTATTAAACTCATCCTTAGTCATTTTTAAATAAATTTTCATGTTTTTAAATCCCACATTTCGTGCCTCCATTGATCCCTTTATGTTATTTTTCCAAAAATTCTCGAAAAACCCTCATGTTCTAAAACACAATTTTTTTCATTGCTCCCAAACCCCTTGCTCCAATTGTCATGAAATCCAGATTATATAATCATTACAAAATATTCCTTTAAGGGGGAGTTATTTATATTCCTCCATTAATGTATCCCTTCCATTTTATACATCTATATGGAATTTTCATCTAAAAATATACACTTTTCAGATTTACACAAACCTGGTGATCAGAATCCTTTGAAAAATTAGAGCAAAGGACCATAATGCAAAATAAAAAATTTTGCAAGTGGTTTCATTTGAATATGACACCTAGGAGGATCCACTTTTATATTTTTTAGTAAGTATACATTAGGTAACTTACTAAAAATATTAATTCTGAGGAAATATGTGGTTTCTAGATACCTCAAGCCATTCCTTCAAGTTCGTAGAACACTCACAATTGGCAAAATTGGTAAAAAAATTGCTAGAACTAGACAATCATGATGAACTATGCTAATAATATTAAATGGATGAAATGAAGCTCAAAATGATCACATATTATTCCTTCATGAATTTTATAATGATATTGGCACTGCACAGGATTCATTTTATTAATCCTAAACTAAATTCCCAGCATTCCCCAATGTGGTGAGCATAAAGTGCCTACATAGGAAAACTATCCAGTTTTGTCCAAAAAGCCATTTCAATTCATCTCACATGGAGTGCATGATCATAAGATGGATGAAATTTATTTTTTTTATTTTCTCCTTCCCTTGATTCTAATATTGGAAGGATTTTTCTTCAGTATTCATTCATCATTAATTCCCTCACAGTAACATAATCATAATCATGCTTATGCATGAACAAGATGCGCCAAATTCTCCCCACAAGAATTATTGTTCATAAATATATAGTAGTGTCTCAAAAATTAGAAGGATTATCTCAATAAGATAATTCATCTTTTAATATTCTTGGTGGTCTACCTTTCAAGTGTTCATCACTCCTCTTCTCATTGTGTCCAAACAGTGTTCCACATGTTCATCATTTTAAGAGTGTTAAAGGGGGGGAAATTTTTTCAATGAATATTTATCTAGAGATCTTCACCAATGCATCATAGAGGGTTTTCATAGGATCAATATTTCATCTTCATCATCATCTTATCTGATCTATATCAAGGGAAAAGGAACCTTCATCCATGTTTTGGATCATCTTTTCTCTCCTCTCTTCATTCTTCTGTCCTCTCCCCCCCCCCTTTTTCTAATCCTTCAATGTATATCAATCATGATATTTTGTATTATTCACTTAAGTGATTTTCTAATGTTGCATTGGAAAATTACCTTTTTATATATTAATAAGGGGAATTATTTTCTCACTCGTAAGGAATATGAAAAGTCACAGGTGGAATAAAGAACTTGAAATGTCATGTGGGGGTTGACGAGAAGATTTTTTTCTTTATCCTATATATTGGAACGGATTCCTCCATTCCAAAAAAAATGTTTTGGGAGTTTGAGATTTTTTGAAGCTTTAAGTTTCTTTCTATACCAATTGTGCATGTTTGTATGTTTTTTATCTTTGTATCACCAATACACATGAAATAAGAGTTGTACATTTATTCTCATTTATTTTTTTATTCTTTCCTCTATTCTCTCTATGTTTCCTATCTTTTCAAGCATAGTGATATCTTGAACAACCATGAAAAATATTTGTGCTTTTTAGAAAAAAATACTAATGGAAATTTGTGTCCTTAGTTTTTTGATCTCATTATTGTTTACATAGTTAGATTCTTCTAATTGAATGTGGACATACTCTAGTTATGGTATGTGAACTCTGTTAGTGCCTACTCAAAAACATTAACCCTCTATCTCCTTATTTCCTTAACTCCCCTTTACCTCTCTCTCACTACAAATTCCTTCACTTGTACTTCATACAATCACTTTTCCATAGGTTTAGTGGAGTGTTCCTATGTGATCCCTGAACCTATTTCCACCCATAGTTTAGGATAGTTTACATTTAATAATGGGAACCTCCCCATACACAATAAGGAGGGGCTTAGCCCCATGACCATTGGTGAAAACCCATAATTTGCACCCCACATGAAAAATTATTTCACCAACAGTTTTTTGGAAACTCCACTGGGGAGAGATATTCCCTTGTGCACCCATAAAGATCTCTGAAAATACAAAAAATCAGATATTTGAAAATCCATAAAAACTGAAAAAATGAAAAATACCAAAAATACTATTTAATGTTCAAAAGCCTTGTTGTAATCCTTTTGAAAAATATGCACTTTTCCAGTTTCTTTCCTTTCTAAGTACTTGAGAAAAACTGATAGAAAGAAGGTACACCTAAGCTGATCGTGCAGGTGGCATTGTTGATCCAACATTTGAAGAACAATTGCAAGGTTGATTTCAGACTTCCTATTGTACAGGTAAGAAGACAAGTTACTGTGAAAATCCTCTTGAAGGTCATACTGAAGAACCGGTTACAAAACCACTAGTCTCTCATTCCTTCCAAAGAAGAAGAAAGAGAAGAGGAAGAAATGGCAACACAAGCACCTGTGCCATGGGGATAGAACACTGGTCCATTGGCTTTGACTCCTCCACTTCATGAACTTCTAAAAGATTCAAGAAATAACTTTCCAAAATTCTATGGAGATGGAAAACAACGAACCAGATGATCATATCACAACTTTCATCACAGCCTATGGAATTCTTGGAGTATAACATGAAGATGTTGCAGTGCGGCTATTCATGGAAACATTACAAGATGTCATTGCAGACTGGTTTTACTATTTGTTGTCACGCTCAATTGGTGATTGGGGTAATATGAAAAGAAAGTTTGAAGAAAGATTCAAGACTGCAGAATATGTGCATGCCCTCCTTTCTCAATTAACTCAAATGAAGAAAGAACCGCAAGAGTCCATGAGAGACTTCGTGGAAAAATTCAATAATTTGATCAACAAGATTCCCACCATTTTCCATCCTACTATAGATAATCTGAAAAGGTTCTTCATGAATGCCTAGTTTGCCTGAAGTTAGTTTCATACTACGGAGAGTTCAACCAAGAGATTTGGACAACGCTCAAGAAATTTCCATTGAAGTGGAAGATGACCTCGTCTTGTCAAGAAAGATCAAGAACCATTCAATGAAGGATAAGGCCCAAAATTCCAAAGATGAGAGAGCTGATTCATTGTTGCAAAAGTTGGCTAATGACTTGAACAATTTTGAAGAAGGAAGTTTCTCAACGAGCATCCCACCCAAACCAGAATAGGAATCAGATTACAGGAGCACCCCGAAGGCTTGCCTTGGAAGCTCCACCATCAATGCAATATGTGGAAGCCAAGGAAGATGAAGGAGAAGAAATTGTTGAATCAAAAATTGAATAAGAAGAAGAAGATGAATGTGTCAGGATTGGATATTTTGAATTCACACTGGATGAAGAGTTTGAGGAACCTATAAATAGCTACTCCTATGCAGTGTTCACTCGATCACAAACAGAGAAAAAAACCTTTCTTCAGCTACCCAAGCTAAACAATTGAATCCTCAAATGGAGACTCTATGAAAAACAAACGAAAGGAGGATTATCAATGTCCTGCTTCCACAGGGTCAGCTAAGAAGAAGCGCGAGACTACTTCAACTAAGAATCCTTCTACCTCTCCGGTAAGTCTCATTCAACTTCTCTTGAAAAATTGGTTTCTCGTGATCCTAAGAATACCCATGTCAAGGCTGTCATAATTCCTGATATGCTTACATCTTCTCCACCTTTTGATATCATTGACCATTCCAAAAAATCCAAAATCCAAATTTCTGAGTATGAGTACTTGAAAACCCATCCCAAGAAATTTGATAGGCTTGTTCAGTTTATCAAAGGAAGTAGTTTGGTTTCATGTTCTAAAAATGTCACTACCAAAGAACTACCTCATGCCTCTCATTCCACTCCTCTAAATTGTCTCGCTTCCACACCCTCCACCTCTGGGAAGGTAGAACCTTTCTATATAGCCATGTTCATCAATGGGTACAAATTGAATAATTGCATCATTGACTCTGGTGCTTCGGACAATGTCATGCCTACAAAAGTTGTTAAATCTCTTGGTCTCTCTCTCTCTCTCTTACCTCTCTCTCATTGTTACTCCTATCACTAGTCATTATCTATCTCCATGGAAATGAAAGAAGTTCCTCTCATTGGCCAGGTCAAAGATGCTCAGGTAGCACTTGCAGATTTTCCTGACAAGAAGATCATGATGAGAATAATTGTAGTAGACATGCCCGACCTCATATGGTATGTTATTGGAGGTCGAAGCTTCTGTTGTAATGTTGGTGGAGATATACAGCTAGGACTGGTCGCATGCCACCATTTCGGTCAATGATAGAATGAAGAAACTTCTTCCCATCAGGAAAATGAAATACACTGTTCAAAGGCTAGATGACCCAACGGCAGATATCCCGTGTCAAGATTCAAAGTCTTATAACTTTTTCATGACTTTTGAGAAATATCTTGAGCTGCCCATGTTGGTGGAAGAGTATCCAAGCATCACGGAGCCGGTTAGAGAACATCATGGTGACTTGATGAAATCAAAATTTGAGAGCATGTACTTCCCATGGGATGTGAGCATGAATGCAGTTTCTCTACTGGATGTTGATGATGGTCATGAGAGTCTTGACTTACAATAAAGCAATCTCGAAGTGATGAGCAATGCGGATCAAGGAGTGATACTAAGAAATTTCTTGTCAGGTGAGTTCAATGTTTCAAACCATGTTCTCAACGTTCGGCACGAAGTTCCATTCAATAAGTGTGTTTTTGATTATGAAGACTTTTCTTTCTCATTGGGAGAGGATGACAAGGGATGCAAGAACGAAAAGATGTTTCAGTCTCTTGAATCTGAACCTACTCAAGGAGATGATGATTTCATCACAAAAATGGACTCCCTAGTTCTTGGTGGTCAAGATTGGGAAGATGACAATATAAATATTTCAGCTCCAATGTTGTGCTCATTCCCCTTTCATGAAGATGGAGACATTCTCAACAAAAAATGGATACATGGAATGGTGTTTGATCCCAAGGCTGATTTTTTTCAAAATGAAAATCCTCTCAACAAGGAATGTATGGACAAGAATATGCTTTCAATCTTTAAATGTTGACTCACCTCGAGAAAAGGATGCTCTCATCATAAAGATGAATTTTGAAGTTCAAAATGGCCAAGTTGAACAAGGTGATGGTTTTCACTTCCCAACCTTGTGCTCATTTTCTTTTCAAGATAATAAAAAACTATGCACATCACATCATAATAAGCAGCAGGTCAAGATTGAGCCAGTAAGTATGAAAGAAGATTTTGGATCAAGTGACAAATAAAGAACATCAAGAGGCTAGTGATAATGATGAATCTTTCAAAGCATCTGCCGAGAATCAACTCATATGAAGACAATGGTCATGAAGCAGATGAAAAATGAAGAAAAAATGCCTATCAAATATCATAGGCCTCAATGTGAAAATATAAGGGCTTAATGTGATCAAGACTCATCTTCACAACAGTGATGGAAAATCAGAAAATGGAATGAACTTAGGAATCAATGAAAATATGGAAAGAAGGTTCCAAAGCAAAAAGGTAATGAGCTGAATAAGTGGGTCATCAGTTATAATAATAGTCATGAGAGATTTCTCAAGAAATTGAGAAGAGGATCATTTTTCAATGAGCCTGTCAATGGATTTATAGAAGAAAGGCATTCAGTGATACTCATATACGGTAAGCACTCAGTTTGAGTTGGTGCTTCAATGAAAGCGGGTTGTCCCCCATATGTACCATAGGTGATTTTAGGTTGATTTTTCCCTTTCATGTTGTGTGTTTCCCTTTCTTGTTGTGTGTTTTGTTTCCATTTTCTTGTGTTTTCGGGTGTGTTCAATAAAGGAAGTTTCATTGTGTGTCTTTAGTGATGACTCTATATAAGCCCCATGGATAAGGCACTGGTCCATGTAATGTCTTAAGATTTTGGAGTTCCTGTTTGTCCTGTCCTCACTATGTTCGATCTAGAACAAGTCCCCCAAGAAAGAGCTAGTTGTTGTCGTGCTAAATGTTTAGCATTAAAATTCAAAAAAATTGTCATGACAACCTATCCCTCATTTCAAAATCCCTCCCTCTGTCAATGTAAACCTGTCCTCCGGCCAGCTCAGTTGCTATGTTACCCTCATAATGGCTAGGAGGAATGTGCTAATGTGATTTTCAAGTGTGTTTCATGTGCAGGGGATCTTGTTTAATCTGATTCATGAAGATATCTAGATCCAAGAGAAGATAAGTTCTTCTGGAGGCTCCAAAAGGGCTATTTTTGGCTTTTTTGCACACTGTGTGGACACCCTCTGGGAACGTACAGGGAGGAAGTTTAAGCACTCGAGAAGTGTTATAGGCAGAGCACTACGCAAGTCATTTAGGAGACAGTTTAGGAAATATTCTGGGAGAAAAATCAAGACTAGGATCAAGTTATGTAATACTAGGCTATTTTTAGCCATGGTGTAAGGATTACGAAATCAGTGAAAAAGCTACTTGGCTTGTTCCGGATGGTATCAAGAGCCACGAGAGGAGTTGGAAAACAATCGGATACTCATTGGAAATCTAAGGATGTTTAGCTTCATTTTTAAAAAGGTTTCAAGGGATTTTGAGGAGCATATTTACAGATTTTAGCCCGGCAGTGCAGATAAAAATCTTCGATCCGATGAAGATTCAACTAAGGATTCTAAGAGTTCCAGGGAGAGTTGGAAGTTGATTCAAAGGCCAACGTGACATATGCGAGGCCCCCTTCACATCCAAGGTGTTGGTTCTTCTTTTGATCATCATGAACTTCGGTGACAGTTTCTCTCACCGGCACACAAGGCTTGGGCAGAATTGAAAAAGGCCCAAAATTTCAAAATTGCAAGCATAATTGTCTCCTGAAATGGTGCGAATATTCTCATCTTCCCTTTTGGAGTCAAAATCATATAAGGTTTTCCCTTGTAAGTCTACTGCTTTAGCTCCAATGGTGAGAAAATGGGCTCAGGTATGCTATTTCGGGCAGTGTTCGGTGAAGGCGGGCGTCTATTTTTGAAAAATGCACACTTGGATACCCATGATGTCCCTTTAACCAAATTCAAAATGGGACATGGGGGACACATAAGTTCACCCCCATATGAGAAAGATAAGTTTCGTCACTTAAAAGACAACTTGGTGGTTAGAAAAGGTTATCAACTCACATAACCCCACCTACCCCTCTCCATGATGAGTTGACCCTATGCGCACTTATGAAGGGGTGATGTCCCTTTGTCCCCATGTCCAAGGGGGCATGGGGGACACAAAAGTTCCCCGCCAAGGAGGATGGAAGAGATGCGTCACTTAAAGTTCACAACATGGGGTATTAGACAAGTGTTTTCAACTCGCCTTCATAACAAGTTTTGGCCCATTCTTCATGATGTTCCTACCCTATGCGCATTTTTTACACCCCTGATGTCCCTTTGTCCCTTATTAAATGTGGTAAGGAACATGAGGAGGTCTAAGACCCATTTAGAAAGTCTTAACCCCATCCTTGAGTCTCAATCTAACCCGGGTTAAGCAGGGTGAGTCAAAGCATGAGTTAGCTAGGTTTATGAAAGGAAAATGAGTAAGCATAAAACTCATCCTTAGTCATTTTTAAATCCATTTTCATGTTTTTAACTCCCCCACTTGTGTGTTCCCTTGTTGTTATGCTGTCAAAATCTCTCCAAAAACCCTCATGCTCCAAAACACAAATTCGCTCATTGCTCCCAAACCCCTGCTCCGATTGCCATGAAATCCGGACTATAGAATCCTTGAAAAAATGCCTTTAAGGGGAGTATCTACATGCCTCCTCCATTAATGTTCCCTCCCATTTTCTAGAGCCATATGAAATTTTCAGCTTAAAATATCCATTTTTCAGATTTACACAAACCTGGTGATTGGAATCCTCCAAAAATTGGAGCAAAGGCTTGGAATGCAAAATAAAAACTTCTGCAAGTGGTTTCATTTGAATCCAACACCAGGAAGACCACTTTCTATTTTTAGTAAGTCTCCATTGGAGCACTTACAAATAATAGTAAGTCCAAGAAAAATTGTGAATCCGGACACCTCATTTCATTCTCCCATGTTCGTGACACTCAAAATTGGCAAAATTGGCAAGATTCGCAAAAAAACTGCTAAAGTTGGACAATCATGATGAATATTCTATAAAGAGTAAATGGATGAAATGAACTCAAAATGATCACATATCATACCTTCATGCATTTTCTAATGATCCCGGTACTCACAAGAGTCCTCTTAATTCTTAAGTAAATTCCTGCATTCCCCGATGCAATGAGCATAACGTGCCTAAATGGGAAACTACCAATTTTGTCCCAATAACCATTTCACTTCATCTCACGTGGAATGCATGATCATAAGATGGATGAAATTAATTTTTTTTCCTTTCTCCTTCCCCTTGCTCCGGTGTCGGAAGGAATTGGATTCATTCTTCATTCATCATTAGTGCTCTCACGGTGATAGAATCATGATCATGGTTGTGTGAGAAAGACACACCAAATTCTCCCCATGAGAATGATTTTTCATAAAGATATGGTAGTGTCTCAAGAAGCGTAAATATTGTCTCAATGAGGGAAGTCATCTTTCAATACTCTCAGTGATCTACCTTTCAAATTTTCATCACTCCTCTTCTCGGTGTGTCCAAACAATGTTGCAAAGGTTCAACATTTCGAGAGTTTTCAAAAGGGGGTAAAGTTTTCAGAGGATCTTCATTAGAGCCAATCTCCATCAAGGGAAGAGGCACCTTCATCCATGCTTGGAATCATATTTTATCTACTCTCTTCATTCTATCTCCTCTTCTCCCCACTTTTAATTCTTTATTGTATGAAGTCAAGGTATTTTGTCTTATTCACTTAAGTGATTCTCTAATGTTGCATTGTAAAAATCCCTTTTGATTTATAAAAGGGGACTTATTCCCTCACTCCTAAGGAAGATGAAAAGTTACAAGTGGAATAAGAAATTAAAATGTCATGTGAGGGGTAGAAGAGAAGACAATTTTCTATGTTATAAAATGGAATGGGTTCTCCATACCAAAGGAGTTTGAGTTTTTTAGAGTTTTGAAATTTTAGTTTCCTACTAGCAATTGTGGATTGTTGTATGTTGTTGAGCTTTATATCACCACTACACAAGAAATAATATTTGAATTTATTCCATCCATTTGTTTATGCTTTCCTCTATTCTATCTCTATTTCCTAGCTTTGCAAGCATAGTGATCTTGAACAACCAAGAAAAGGATTTGTACTTTTGAGTAATATATTAATGGAACTTTGTGTCTTTAGTTTGTTGATCCCATTGTTGTTTACATAAGTTAGATTCTTCTAATTGAATTTGGACCTACTATAGCTATTTTTGGAAGCATAATGGGCTGAGGGGGGGTGAATCAATCCTTAAAAAACATTAACCAATTCAGATTTTCTTACTTAAATCATAAACCATTCAACCATTCACTAATGTGAGCTTAGCATTCAATCAAATCAACATAACCATACAAGAGACACAATAACACAAGATATAATTGGGAAAACCTCAAGGGTAAGAAAACCCACTAAAAATTCTGATTATGTTACTCAAATAAAAGGTATTTAGTGACATAACAAACTAAGTATAAAGTTTAGTTGACTTTGTATGCTTGTAATTATGACATTTAATATCCATATTAAAACATAAAATACCGCCACATATAAATACATTCTTTATGTTACGAACCCATACATTTGATAGATGCACGGTTTGTGTCCTACATGCATTTGTGCATCTTTTGTATTTAAAGACTTTTTCAAATCAAATTTTGAGGAGGCTACCCTTCACTCAATATTCTCCCGGTCAATGCCGGTCAATCTCACAGCATGGCCGTCCATTTCACAACAGACAGCCATGATGCATTGACCGGCATTGACCGGGTGCATATTGAGTGGAGATTAACCGTTGGCCTCAAATTCTAGGATATTCTTAGAACACTAAAGCTAATAAATAAACTTTAAATTTTTTAGCAAATTTAAAATTAAGGGTCATAAAAGGTTAAAATGATCATTTTTTGTAGTGACGATCAGAAATATAGATATGGATATAGTCAAATCTTGATGAAACTTGTCACTTATTTCAATCGAACCAAAAGGAAGAGCGAAAAGGTGTATAACTAGCAATCGCACATGAGCGGTGTGATGTGAACATTGAAAGGAGGAGTGGAAGAATAATGTAAAACAATGAGTGAACAAAAGATAATAGAGGAAAAAGGATTCATCAAATATAATAGAGGAAAAAGGAGGAGCAAAAAATGGAAACCTTAATTCAAAGTAAATATTCAAATTCTTACTCTATTATAATTTTATATAAGTTCCTTTGGAAAAATCTAAATGTTATTCCTCATAATCAAGACAAATTTTTGTATTTAAAATATTAAAAAAAAATCTAAATATATTTATGAATTTCTCTTATTATCTACCATATTCATATCTTTAGTTTTTACATACAACAAAAATAGGAGTATTTAATATAATAATAACGAATGTCTCAAGTGTTTGCAAAACATGAGTATCTAATTTAACAATCATCAACCTATCAACTGTTGTGACTACACTACTATGTAACTAACAATTAATAGACTACACGCAACAAATTACAACAACTTCAACTTAATTAAAAATAAATCCAACATTTAATAGTAAATACAAAATAGATGCTCAATTCTTATTTTTAAACTAATATAGAATCAATATCTTATCAAATGAAGTGTTTGATACAACATCAATGCTCAACTCTTGAGAAATCTTGTTTTTTTTTAAAACTAATATAAAATCAATATCTTTTAAAATTAATTAGTGCTTGAAATATGATTGTACTTTTAAAATAATATAAATTGAAGATGGTTAAAATAATATGGATAATAAATTACAAGAGAAGCAAAGAGAAATAAACACAAGCAAGGGGATAAATAGTGCCATAGAGTAGGTAGAACCAAAGGGACATGACTAGTATAGCTTTTATACTACTAACATTTGTTTAAACATTTTTTCTTTTGCAAGCTTGTGAAATAGATTTTAGTGATTCTAATAGGCCTCTTTATGTGAATTTATATCTCCAATAACACTAATATTCAAAAAAGAAATAGATAGCATTTGAATATTTATGATTGCAACCCTTTTATTGATCGTGAATACCTTCAATAATGATTCACACCCAGATCTAGTTGTATTGATCGAGTTCACATGTCATTCCTTTTTTATAGCTTTAATACTACTATAACATATTTTTTACATTTTCTTTTCTTTTGGAAGCTTACAATATAGATTTTAGCCATTCTAATAGTTCTTTTTTTTTGAATTATATCTCAAATAACAATAACATTCAAAAGAGGAATAGATAACATTTGAAAATTTATGATTGCCAACCCTTTTATTAATTGTCCATACCTTTAATAATGATTCATACTAGATCCAGTTTTATTGATCGAGTTCTAAAAAATGTCATTCCTGTTTTGTTGGTATAGATAATTTAAGAACTAAAAAAAATATCCTTCATTTGTTATTTGCATGCATAAAAAAAACCTCTAATTTTCTTTAGTTGATATTGCCTTAATTTTTTCATAATACATATTTGTAGCATACACATGACAACGTATGTCAGGGTACTTCATTCAAACCTAAAAGAATTGAACAAGATAGATAATCACGTCTCAATAATGACGCCCTCCATTTTCCAGCCCTCTAATCAATTTGCATTCTTATTGACATGTTCATTGCATGTGTTGGTGCAATCACGAGTAATATTTGTTATGCATCAATTTTTTTGCAACTTCCTAACTCATTCAAATCTATGTATTAAAGATTTCTTTTCTATCCCACTCACCTACATGTTCATTGCGTGTTGCTGTCATGGTGCAATCACCAATAATATTTGTTATGTCTCATTTTTTTTGCAATTTCCTAACTCATTCAAGTCTATGTATTAAAGAAAATGTATTCTAGCATGTTCATCGCATGTGTTAGTGCACTCGCCAGTAATATTTGTTATGTATCAGTATTTTTGTGCAACTTCATGCTCCTTCATAACACATTCA
Organism: Taxus chinensis; assembly: GCA_019776745.2. Taxonomy (NCBI): domain Eukaryota; kingdom Viridiplantae; phylum Streptophyta; class Pinopsida; order Cupressales; family Taxaceae; genus Taxus; species Taxus chinensis. The sequence continues at coordinate 699,947,068 of CM034154.1, read as the reverse complement.
AATCTATGCATTAAAGAATCTTTATCCTCTTAATCGTAGGATTTAGTTGATCTCTTTCTTTTTAACATCTTTTGGACCAGATTTTCCTTATCATATACTTATTAATATTTATGAGTCACACAACATAGGGAAAAGATGTGTCGGGAAATGGATAAGTGTGGTGCCTATTCCTCACGCAAGTATGTAGTTAATGTGAACTTGTGCAGAAGATTGACAATTCCAGTCAATCCTTAGTCATGACCTCGAACCCGCAACTTCCCACATCCCATTTTTCCATGCCCCCACATCCTACTACACGCTTCATGTTTGAAACAATATGACAAATATTCTTTTTAAAAAAATCATTAAAGATAATTTGATGAAATATGTAACAACACATTACATTTGTTACCTATATAAGTAACAAAGTAATATGTTGTTACATATTCTGTCATAACTAAAGCAGTGTAATGGAAAATAGTTCTTTACTATTATGTGATCATGTGTGACATATAGGCTCTTCCATGGACAAGAGTGTGAACTAGATGTGTTTGAACATTATGCTACTTCAGATATAAATTGAATATTTATTACAAACCACTAACATACAATTGAACCTACAAATTAGATAAATAAACCAAAATGGACACACCTATAGGATAGATAGCAAACAAGTACCGAATATGAATATATGTGCAGAACCTGCATGATAGTAAATTAGTATAAGCATAAACATAAAATAATTGGCTTCGTGAAATATGATAGCTCAATTTCGACAAAATAACATTTTTGTTTTCTTTATTATTCTAAGAATTTAATTTTTCAACGTGGACGGCGATAAAATTGTAGATCATGTAAAATATTCGCAGGCATCTTTGCTTCGCCTTCAATTTCACGACTATTTTTTCAATGTAATATTTTTTACACTCATCTTCTTCTTTCATCAAATGTATAGTTTTAACGAATTTTGCTTCATATTTGTAGGGTTGCAATAGATCAATATTGTTAGACGATACCAGGACAATGTGGCAATTTGTAAATTAAGAATTCAAATCAGAATTTTATTTTTAAGTGTTGGGTATCTACTTATGTTTCCTATTTCCTTTTTCATCACCATCACCATCACCATCACCATCATTAAATGTTAAGTGAGTTGAAATGAAGGCCTGTAACTTCCCCTTCCCTTTTCATACATAACCGACATAGGAAGGAGCCATCGCCATTATCAAATCCGACATCATGCAGAATCAACCTTCACTAATGAAAGTGATATTTATGTCTGTAATGTTTTTTTATTAACTATGTTAACATTTTACTTCTCTTAGGGTTAACATTTTACTTCTCTTAGGGGAAAGGACCCAGTTATCATGAATCAAAATGTTAGAGGTTGTTAGTGCCACTTAACAATCATAAAAAATTAAAAAAAAAACCCTTTCATAGATAATGATTTTTTAATATGTAAATTTTCTTTCAAAAATTTAAATTATGTGGAGAATATATTTTTAAGGGATTTAAAATAAGTACTTTTGAATACAAATGAATTTAAGGCAACCCATTAATTGAGAATAAAATTACCTTTTATGGGTTGTGTATGTGTCAACATTTATGTTGATGCAAAATCACAGCACCCCTGGACGCACATCAGGCTTCTAGGTTGATGTTCAGGCATCCAGTGTGATTGCACAACATGGAAACCTCTCTCCAAGCGTGGGACTTGTAAAACCGAGAGAGGAATCTCCAGAGAAGGCTGGTTCCTGCTCCTAAACTACCTGCCACAAGCTATTCCAGTGCAGGAAAGCTAATCTAATCCTAATCTAACCATGCCAAGGAGACAGAGAGAGAGAGAGAAAGGGAAAAAACAGCAAAAGCCTACACTAAAACGGTGATACACTAGAGAAGGAGAATGTTGGACATCTATCAAAACTGCCATGGGACAAAGAGAGGTGAGCAATGGGAAGGATGGACAGATGCATCACAGGCCCAAGGATAGAATTCACACAGAAAATGTCCCAAAACTCCATGAACACAGCTCCAGACCTGCAATGAACATTCAAACATGCACAAATACCTGCAATGAAGAGAGGCAAGAAGAGAACAAGCAAAAACGAGGAAGGATGGACAGATGCATCACAAAACACGTTTTGTTGCTCCAGAAGTTTGCACAGAACATCATTCCATTAGTAAAGGCAAAAAACGCCATTACAGAGCAGGGAGGAGGTTCGAACTCCATTTTCAACCCTAGAGAAGAAAAGAAGGGAGGGCAGAGCAGAAAGAATGAACAACCTTTTTTTAAAATGAGCCAAAACTGGCTTTTACATTGCATGGGTCGAACCCAGGGGACAGAAACGTAGGAAAACGTGCAAGCCCATTCCTCATTGACTGCAGATGCATAAAAAACGAAGAATGGGATACCTTTCCAACCCATACCCTGCCATCTTTGACTGATTTGGGAGGAGAATGCGACCCATTTGTATTAATTTGGCCCGCTAAAATGTCACTTCTGGCCGTGCAAGAAGAAGGATGCGACCCTATTAGCATTAAAACGGGTTGTTGAAAGGTCGCTTCTGGCCATTACCACACGTCAGAGCTGTTTCTCGATTTTCTCTCTTCAGACTGCACTGAAACTCGAGATTGATCCCATAATCATGTAGAGCATTTCATGAGCTTTCCGTTGATATCAAGAACGTGCAAATCCGAGCTCTGGATCAAAAGATATGATCATCTGAAGATTTAGGGCGCGGAACAGACCAAAACGGATTTTGAAATATTTCCCGCGCTTTGCCACCTAGATGACACGTGGCACGCTCTGATTGGACGAGCAATTCTCTCTCCTCTACCTTTCGACGGGCTGTCTTTTGAATTTTCCTTGTGGGGCCCTAGCTGGGACACGTGGCACTATCCCATTGGTTCGGATCGGTGCTCGAAAACTCACCCATTGACTTTTTGACTTATTTCTTGTGAGGACACGTGGCAGCTTCTGATTGGTCCTCGGCTGATTCGGCTCCTACGCCTACTTCGCCTCCATTTGTCCCGGATGTCCCATTTGATTTTGGCCCCTTTGGGACAATTTCGGCCGATTCGGGCATTTCGCGTCCATTTGGCCCGACTGTCCCATTTGACTTTACTCACGGCCCTTTGTGCTTATTCCGGACGATTCGGCCGGTTCGGCCAGTTTTGCGCCTTTTTTTTCCAGATGTCCCAAAGGCGACCCTCTCAGCAGTTAGCCAATTTTTCCTCTCGGTCGAACCGGCATTTCGCGCCTGCCGCCTACTTTTGTCCCACTTGTCCCAAATGCTTAGTGGGCTGTTTGTGCTTACTTCGGCCGAGGCCGGCCGGTTAGCCGGTTTTCACCATTTTTTTCTGGATCCTTTTTGTCCCAAATGTCCCGAATGCTCCTAGGACTAGGACTTAGCCGATTTTCACCATTTTTTGCTCTGGATCGACCTATTTTCCTTTCTGCAACTTTGATGCATGTTATCGAGATTTACCCTGGGGGGGAAATTTTGAACAACAGTTTTGACGACTCAGCGGGGTCATCTGCCTGCTAGATTAAAAGACCAGTAGCCTGAAGCAATCCATTGGGCATGGAGTCATAAGCAAGCCTGAAAACTGATCTGAACCCTGAAAATCTCCCTCTGAGCCACTTGAAACCCACCGGACATGGAGTTGTTCTCACCAAAAAACCACTGAAAAGAATTGTGCAAGAGCAGAACCAGCAACACCAAAACTATGTACAGAACTGAAAATCATACACACCCCAAATGGAACATGCAGAGTGTGCACAAGCACTTCTTCTGCTGAAAGCAAACCTAGCTACTCTACTCTAACTGGAAGCAAAGGCAAGCTAAACAAACCCTGCAACTGGTTGTGAGAAATAGCTTCCTTTCTTCAAAATTGGCAGCCATGCAATTGATTTGGCACTGATCATGGCTGTTTGGATGGATGGAAAATCAACAAGAAGCTGGTCTTCTATCCAAATCATCAAGGTATCAACTGAAAAATCCAATACCTCTTTTAGTTGCTCTGCATTTGGATTGGAGAGGTATGGCAGCTGATCCTTGGTACTTTGTAGCTCATCCTCATGCTCAGAAGCAAGCATGACTGGTTGTGGCTTCTCCTTTGGCTCCAATGAAGCCAAATACCTGATTGGGCAAGGTATGGTCCTTTGAGTATGCCCATTGCTGTGATTTTCAACTCCAAGAATGGAGTTTTCTTGTAGACCTTCTTGAATGGATGGTGTGGAAGAAAAGGTGGAATTCTTCTGTCCTTTCTCTTCCTCCGATGAAGAACATGGAAGATAAAAATCTTCCAATTTTGATCCCAAAGAGCTGCTGTAAGATGCAGGCTTGCTGCAAATGAAAGCTCTCCTTCATGGCAGCAGGCTCTTGTGTTTGGAATGTGGATGATGAAAGAGAGAAAGGTGAAAGCTCAACCGGCTCTTCTCCATCAAAACAGTCCTCCAAATCTGACAGGTAAACTGCCTCATTGCTGTCCTGCTGCTCGTTTTCAGCTTTCTCCATGGTGTCCTCTTGATCTGCAACTTGACCACCATGGTTTCCTTCACTCTCCAATATTGAGTTTGAGAGATCAAACTCCTTTTCAATGCTAGAACTTGAGAGAGATGAAGTGGAAAGAAGAACTGAAGGTTCTTCTGTAACCTGCTTTGTGCTTTAAAGCCCTTGGATCTGCGTTTTTCTCCTCCACAGCTAGATTGTGCTCCTCTTCTTTTGGATTTGGAGCAGCTTCTCCTTCCTCCAATGTTTGAAGGCAATCTTGCTCTTGATTGAACTCCTTCTCCAGCATGAAGTTTGTCAAGTCAAACTCTTCAATCTGCTGCTCTAGAGGACAAGTTGGGGCTGCAAGATCTTCTTCTTCTGCTGCAACAAAATCAGTCCTGACCACCATTTGTTCTCCAACCCTATCTTCTTCTGTAGGCTTGACCATCAAGGGGATCTTTGTCATCCCAAATTTGGCATTCCAAACCTTCAAGCTGTCTGTCATTTCTTTTCTGTTTGGCTCTTCCTCTTGCTGTCCTTGATGACTGATTTTTTCAATTCCTTCTTCCCCATATGAAATTGGGGAATGCAAGAGGAATGGGCTGAAACTCAACTGATTTTACAATTTTTTGTGGTGGTGGAGGCAGTGAAACCTCTTGTTTCTTTGGAGGAGGGGGTATTTCTGTTAGCTCTTGTGGAGGGGATGACTGTTTGGAAGGGAAAAGGAAAGAAGAATCAAGATGGGGTGGAAAGACTAGGGGATGGAGGGATGGATTCAACACATGGGACAATAGATGGGGAGTTTAAATGAGATGGTGTTGCTTGAGTAATGGAAAGAGAAAAACCAGATGATGGTGTAGAACTTATCCATTGACAAGGTTGTTCAACAACAAGTCTGTAGGCCTCTATCTCTATTGTCCATTGTGCAAGTTGGGGCAGCATCTTTATCATGAAGTCCAGCTTCTCCTGAGGGCTTGTAGTGCCTTGGAAAAGGTCCCACCCATGGACAGGTGCTCCATAACCGATTCCAAAATCTTTCATTTGTGCTTGAGCCCTGGACTGCACCATCCCCACCTCCATCTTTTGGATTTTCTCCAACAAACCAACATCTTGGATCGGATGGTCTTCATTGTATGAATACTCTTGCTCTTGGGAAGCTTCATTGCCAAACTGACTTTGGCACTGCTGTTCATATGAGTATGCATGTTGATCTGGAGGATTTGTAAAACATGTGAGTTCTATGATGGAAATGAAGTCATGGTTGCACAACTTCATGGAATGGAAAAGAATGAAAGGGATGGAAAGAAGGATGAATGAAAAATGGATGGAAATGAATGGAAAGGAAGGTCTGCAACTTCAGAGATGGTTGTTGACCAGATGGAGTCGCCAGATGTGTTTGCAAGTGCCTCCAAAGGCTGAAATATTCACAGGAACACATCAACCTGCAAAAGATGAAGTGAAAGACCTCTAAGGTCCCACCGGGCGTGCCAAAACTGTTAGTACAAAATCACAACACCCCTGGACGCACATCAGGCTTCTAGGTTGATGTTCAGGCATCCAGTGTGATTGCACAACATGGAAACCTCTCTCCAAGCGTGGGACTTGTGAAACCGAGAGAGGAATCTCCAGATTAGAGGCTGGTTCCTCAAACTCCTCTTATTTAGATCTATATTTTGTAAAACTACAGAGGTTTAGATCCTAATCCTATTCTAACTTGCAAGGAGACGGGCAGAAGTGCAAAAATTGAAACTAACTAAAGATGGTGATGCACCGAAAGGAGAATGTTGGACATCTATCAAAACTGCCATGGGACAAAGAGAGGTGAGCAATGGGAAGGATGGAAAGATGCATCACAGGCCCAAGGATAGATTTCACACAGAAAATGTCCCAAAACTCCATGAACACAGCTCCAGACCTGCAATGAACATTCAAACATGCACAAATACCTGCAATGAAGAGAGGCAAGAAGAGAACAAGCAAAAACGAGGAAGGATGGACAGATGCATCACAAAACACGTTTTGTTGCTCCAGAAGTTTGCACAGAACATCATTCCATTAGTAAAAGGCAAAAACGCCATTACAGAGCAAGGGAGGAGGTTCGAACTCCATTTTCAACCCTAGAGAAGAAAAGAAGGGAGGGCAGAGCAGAAAGAATGAACAACCTCTTTTCAAAATGAGCCAAATCTGGCTTTTACATTGCATGGGTCGAGCCCAGGGGATAGAAACGTAGGAAAACATGCAAGCCCATTCCTCATGACTACAGGTGCATTAAATCAGCATGGGGGACCTTACAAACCCATACCCTGTTACCTTGACCGGATTACAGGAGAATGCGACCCATTCTGCATTAAATCTGGTCGCTGGAATGTCATTTCTGGCCATGAACACGCGTCAGAGCCATTTCTTGATTTTCTCTCTTCAGACTGCACCAAAACTTGAGATTGATCCTAGAATCATGTAGAGAATTTCACCAGATTTCCGTTGATATAAAGAACGTGCAAATCCGAGCTCTGGATCGAAAGTTATGGCGATCTGAAGAATTAGGGCACGAAACAGGCGAAAACAGATTTTGAAATATTTTCCGCGCTCTGCCACCTGGATGACACGTGGCAGGCTCTGATTGGATGAGCAATTCTCTCTCCTCCATCTTTCGCGGGCTTTCCTTTGAAATTTCCTTGTGGGGCCCTTTACTGGGACACGTGGCACTATCCCATTGGTTCGGGCTGACCCTTTAAAACTTGCCCTTTGACTTTTGACTTTTCTCCTTGAGACACATGGCATGATCTGGTTGGTTCTCGGCCCTGCCGGCTCTTTCGCGCCCTTCGCGTCTTTTCGTCCCGGATGTCCCAAATGCTTAGTGCTCCTTGTGCTGATTTCGCGCGAACCGGCCGGTTCGCATCCATTTGTCCCAAATGTCCCACTTTGCTTTGGACTGCCTCGACCTTTTTCGCCCGGTTCGGCCGGTTCGCGTACTCACGGCCCACTTGTCCCATTGTGTTTCGGACTATTTGTGTTGATTTCGCCTGGTTCGGCCGGTTCGTGCCTTTTTGTCCCACTTGTCTCGAACTGTCCCTCTCAGCAGTTAGTCGATTTCTCTCGGTCGAACCGGCATTTCGCGCCCACCGCATACTTTTGTCCCAGATGTCCCTGTTGCTATTTGGGCCGCTTGGAGGCTTTTCGGCTGATCCGCGCCTTTTTGTCCCAGATGTCCCAATTGCTCCTAGGACTAGGACTTAGCCGATTTTCACCATTTTTTTTTTATCAACCTTCTTGCCTTCTGCAACCTTTTCCCACGTTTTCTCAGAGCTTGCTCCTAACTACCTGGACAGGAAAGTTAGAAAAATATCTGAGAGAACCTCAAAAACATGATGTTTGCTCTGAATCAATCAATGTGCCTGGGACTTGAATATTCTGATGCATGTTATCAAAATTACCTAGGGGGGTGAAATTTTGACAACAGTTATGATATCCACCATACTTGACTCTTCAAAAACTCTTGAGTTTTCATTTGCAAACCTTCTTATCACTTTCATGCCAATATTCTTGCCCTTGCAGATACTATGTGAATTATCCTTCAAATACATTGTCAACATGGATTTCATACATGTATCATACCAATTTAACACACAACCACCTATAAAGCTCTGTTTGGAAACAATGTTCATTCTAGGTGCATGAAATTCATCACACAGATCTACTTTCTTGTGTCACTATTTTCATACTTAGACCTTAGCATGACTGACTTCTTTTGATACACCTTTTCTTGTGCTTTACAAACCTTGATCATCATGCGCAAACTTATCTTGGTATCTTTATGTATCAAAAAATATATCTAAGTCATAGACTTCATAACATGACTTATTATTGATCAGGTTTTCTTCGTCCCTGTCCAGATTAGTGAACTAGATAACAAAGAAATCAAACATCCTCGAATGATGGAGGGTTTAAGGTACTTTGGATGTGATATGGTGGATACAGGTGCTAAAGGTGAGTGACCTCCATTGCAAGCTGGATAGACCTGCAAAACAGAGGAAACTAAGAGAAAATGGATTAGATGGTATATGTGGGGGCTACCCGATGAAGTTGGTTTCAGGAAGTGTTCCCTTCCTTTCAAGGATGTCAACCCCCATTAGATAAGAGAAAATGATATAAATGAAAAATAGATAGATAACATGCAAAAACTAATAATTAACAAAACCTAAAAAATGCTAATGTACAAAGGAGCTATTGATCTGATCAAATAAATATAAAGCAAACCAAACCAAGAGAACCACAAGCATGAGGATGATATTACAAGTGGCATCACAAGGGCATTGTGATGATATGATGATAAGTGGGGAGCTATAATATCAAAAAAAAATTGTCACTTCTAACTGTAACTTCCTTGCTTCTTAGAAAGAGGGGGCAAGGCATGTATTTATAACCTGGAGATGGGATTAGTTTAGGTGTTATTAGGTAACCTGGGTTTGATAAAGTAACCCTGATTAATTGAGTGGGGGGGGACATGATTTGAGTGATTAGGTGTAATAATGGATTTGATGTGGATGAGTGGGGTTGATGATTTGAATGGTTTTTGAGTATTTAATTATTATTTCGGGTGATATGAATTAGTTTAAAATATTAATTATCAATTGGATTCACATGGAGCACATTAACATCTTACATTTCCTTCCAAATCTAAGTGGAAAGCCTTCAACCAGGTCAATCTTTAAAACTACTCCAAACAACTCGTTTTGGATTTAAGGACCAGTCTTCATAAATAGGGCACACTTTGCCCTCTAGGACCTCAACCATGATCTGAAACCATCATGTAAATCAATTAGAACTCCCAGGCTAAAAAAACAATATCAATTTATTTCATGCCTCCTTTGGACAACTTTTCCACAAAATGAACATCTTCATAAACTTGCATGTTTGAGAGGGGTCCACAAATCATCAAATTATCTATCTTAACTTTCTATAAATCTAGAGTAGTCATCTAAAACTTCCAATCACCATACTAAAAAAATAACTTCATTCTATTCATCTACAATGAATATCTCTCCTACCTCTTTTAAGCTAGGGTTTCAAACACACAAAAACCAATTTACCTTCTTAACATTTGTTCATCAAATGTGATGATGAAATGACTTAATTATTTTTTTAAAATTATCTTATCTCAATGTAAAATCATCCCTAAAATCCACAATTTTCCATGCAAATAACACAATTCATGGTGAGCATCAGAAGTTGCAATTTGAGCTGGAAATCACTCTTTCTTTCACCCTATTTCACATAAAACGCCATAACTTATAAAATTTTCTTTAGAATTACTTGAAATTTTTATGAATCCTCTATAACACACCTATACACCATATCCAATCATCAAAATATCTCAAATATGTCTTCGTATTCATAATCCATCTCATTTGCATGACTAGCCCTTGGGGTTTTAAATGCTTTAAGCTAGATCGTGGTAGAAGAACCTCATATCTCATCATGAAACCTCTCCAAAATTATTTAACACACCTAAGAAAAAATTCCTCGCATCCTTACATGCATCCATGAGCTCACATCGCTCTATAACTCATCATTTTATCTCCGAGCACCTAGACTAGGTCTAGATGAGCATCTGCAACTAGGTCTTCAACTTGTACATGCACTCTGAAACTCATGTGAGTTTCTAAACACTCTCCAAACATGTTCCTCATGTTTCTACCATGCTCCTCAAGTCACCATATATCTCTAATCACCTTTCACCATCCACTAGGCTAGTTAGGTCATCTGACTAGGCTTGCTAAACCAAGCCATTCTCACTGAATCAACTCATGTCATCATCAAGAAACCTAAACCTCCATGTCATCACCATGTAAAGCACCTTACAGCACTCCTACATCATCCTCTTTTTCATGAATTATATTTCACATCAATGAAAACACCTAAACACATCATGCCAACAATCTCCCCCTTTGACATTGATGGAAAACCACCTAGTCTTCTCCCCCTTTTTACATTAATGAAAAACTACATACCTAAAACTCATTATCTTCATCATTTTTAGCCTTCTTAGATTCCTTCTTGCATGAAAACATCACTCGAATTCACCATTTGGGATCACAAACATGTTCCAACTTCCTTAAGCTTTGTTTTTGGCCTTTTCATGGCTTAAGAACACTATAGAAGTCCCTGAAAGAATGTACCCAACTCAAACATGTGCAAATAATAATATTTCAAGGATATAAACATTATTATCACCTCTTTCTTGATCCATTTCTACTTGATAAAGCTCAATCTTGGCTTGATTCTTCCATATCTCCTTCACACTACTCTTAGGACTGAAATCCACAAAACCATCTTTCAGTGCACTCTAGACTAACTTCTCAATGCCCTGAAAGCTCAAAGACTCTATGACATTCCTCTTTATGACTCCCCTAGACTTATACCACCCTTCTCTAATAAAAATAATAAAATTTAAGCTCCATACCTTGTATAAATTCTTGGAAGATAGATCAAACACTTCAACGCTGCCCTAAAGCTCTTCCTTAGTCATTCATAGTCTTAAAGAATGTTATTTCACTCTTCTTAAATGAATGACCTATATCACAAGCCATTATACCTATGAACAACCTTCACTTTACTATATAATCTTCTTTAAACCTTCTCAGCATCTTCCATACCTAATTCACAATAAATACAAGACCCCCTGCTCTGATAGACATGTAGCATCATAATCTTGCTCTACGTTAACATTTAAACTCTAAAACAATGATCTTTCCTTCACTGTGATACATTAGTACAACCTTTTATACTTGACTCAAAGTCGATACATGTTCCCCATGTCTTGGATTCCCTTACAAACCTGTAGCACATAAATATGGTCCAACAACAAACTATAGTTCCCACTTGAATCATTTGACTAACTCCCCTTTAAATACAACCTTTGCACAAGCCTTGTCACTTTCTTACAATTCTCATTTTTATCCTTCCCTACACAACCTTCGTGGAACATTATACTCTTGATAGGATTTAATCGTGGACTCCCCCTAAGTTAATGATCTTCTACATACCTATACCTCTCTATGATAGGGATTTAATATGTTACAGTGCCCCTGAAATAGTACTGTAACACCTCTTATGATGCATACACCAACTAAACTAGCTATATAGACCTTATTTACTCTACTCACTTTGTTTTTAATTATCCTTACCTCATGTAATCATGCAAACACTTCTTAACCTTTCATGCTTGATACATTATATGCACAAACTTATAGCCTCTCATCATAATCTATGTACTTAGTTATGATATCCACCATACTTGACTCTTCAAAAACTCTTGAGTTTTCATTTGCAAACCTTCTTATCACTTTCATGCCAATATTCTTGCCCTTGCAGATACTATGTGAATTATCCTTCAAATACATTGTCAACATGGATTTCATACGTGTATCATACCAATTTAACACACAACCACCTATAAAGCTCTATTTGGAAGCAATGTTCATTCTAGGTGCATGAAATTCATCACACAGATCTACTTTCTTGTGTCACTATTTTCATACTTAGACCTTAGCATGACTGACTTCTTTTGATACACATTTTCTTGTGCTTTACAAACCTTGATCATCATGCGCAAACTTATCTTGGTATCTTTATGTATCAAAAAATATGTTTAAGTCATAGACTTCATAACATGACTTATTGTTGATCAGGTTTTCTTTGTCCCTGTCCAGATTAGTGAACTAGATAACAAAGAAATCAAACATCCTTGAATGATGGAGGGTTTAAGGTACCTCGGATGTGATATGATGGATACGGGCGCTAAAGGTCACTGATCTTCGCTACGAGCTGGATAAACCTGCGAAATAGAGGAAACTAAGAGAAAAATGGATTAGATAGTATATGCGGGGGTTACCCGATGAAGTCGGATCCAGGAAGTGTTTCCTTCCTTTCACTGATGTCAACCCTCGATAGATAAGAGAAAAGGATATAAATGAAAGATAGATAAATAACATGCATAAACTGATAAATAATATAACCTACAAATGTTGATGTAGAAAGGAGCTACTGATCTGATCAAAATAAATGTAAGACAAACCAAACTAAGAGAGCCACGAGGGCATGAGCATGATACTATGGTGAATCTGTAAGTGACATCACAAGGGTATCGTGATGATATGATGAAACGTGAGGAGCTCTAATGTCAGAGGTTTTCTATCAATTCAAACTTCAAAACTTCAAATCTTCAAACTTTATTTTTCCTTCAAACTTCAAACTTGTTTGAAAGAGGGGAGAAGGCTTGTATTTATAGCCTGGAGATGGGGTTATTTTAGGGGTTATTAGGTAACCTAGGTTTGACAAAGTAACCCTAATTAAGTGAGTGGGGGGAGGGGGGGCGGAGGGGTGACATGATTTGAGTGATTAGGTGTAAATAATGGATTTGATTTGGATTGAGTGGGGTTCATGATTGGGATGGTTTTGGAGTATTTAATTATTAAGTGGGGTGATGAATGACTTAATTTGGAATATTTAATGACGTGAATTTATATGGAGCACATTAGCATATAATGAGGATTAGGGTTTTAAAGGGGATTACATTAATCAATTAACATTGATTAATTAAATATGTAGTTTTGGTGGGAAATGGGATTTATTCAAATAGGGGGAAAAGGAACTTAAATGTAAGCAATGAAGAGAGAAACATGGGATGAAGGGGAGGAACGATACCAAAAATTGGTGTCTACATTTTCCCCTTTTTGATGAGTGGTTTGTGTTAGGCAAGCCACAAGACAAAAACGATGAAGTATCAAAAATATGATTGATCGAGTGTTCCCCCTCAAACTTGGGATTTACAACATAAAGGAAAGTAATCATGAGTTTGAGAGAGATAGATGTTAAAGGTCAGGTGGGTGATAAAAAGGATGGGTAAACGCATAATGCAAGGAAAGATTCCCTAGGCAAAAAGAATCACAATAATAATGAAACATATGGCGGTGACTCAAATATCACATCAGTAGAGGACAATTGGGCAGTCTCAATGGAGACGGGCTACAACGTTCTATGAACCAGTGAGTGGCCGAAGATCTCTGCAACATGTATGGAGGCCGAGATGACCAATGATTCGTGGGAAAACACCAAAGTATGTGCAACGAAATGCAAAAATTATGTGAAATTCTTTGTACAAGAGGAATCGAGCGAAAATTATGCATCCACAAAGGATGAGGATGAAAACAAGGGTGTCCCATCACAGGACACGAAGAGGGGCTGAAAAGCTGATTTGGAATATGGATGGTGAGGTAATATGCCCCAAACAAGGGGGTTTAATGGTTTTGAAGAGAGATTTCCTAAGGAATATGTTTTGTTGACAAGAAAATATTAGAAGAAGAAAGTAAAATAAACATTTGATTCATGGAAACAGGGGGAAGATTACGATCGACATTTGCCAAGCAAAAAGTAGAGTAGGCACTTGTGAGGGAAAAATTAATAAGTGATGGTCATTATGGTATCCTCAAAGACAAAAATACCATGGGAAGAAATTGTGATACTTAGAAATGGATATGATGATTCCCCCTCTAGAGGTCTGACGAGGAGAGAAGAGGCGATAAAGCTCTCGAAAAGAGGATAGGTCAATGTTGCAGACAGGAGGAACAAGAATGAGGTGTAATGAAATGGATCAACAGTGGTGCATAGATGGAGAAATATTGGAATTGACCATGAATGCTAGGAGTGAGAATGTGTTGAAGGACGTAATGAGTAAGAGTGGAAAAAAAGGGAATGAACATGAGTGGTGGTTTGATTATGAGAAGAGCAGGAAAAGTTAAAAGTGAAGGAGACAAAGGTATGGAATAGAGTGGACAGAGATGGAGGAGGAGAAAAAAAGGAATGAAATAGGAGGAAGAGGATAAAAAAGATGGAGGATGAGGAGAAGATAACGAGGGATGAACAAGATAAGGAGAAGACAAGATGAGAGAAGATTAAAGGGCCCAGGTTACCATGAGGAAAACCAGAGGGTAAAGAATATGGAACAAACCACATGGAAATGCATGTGGATGGTGAGATGATTCAAAAAATATGGGAGCAACACTGAAGGTTTGAAGGTTATCAATGGGAGAGCAATGAAGGAAACACGAAATAAAAAAGGGAAGAAGACGATACAGAGGAAGTGAAGTAAGATGAGGAGTAGATAAGGAGGAGAGGAAAATAGATAAAATGATGCAGAAGGAAGGAAACCAAGAACGAATATATTCAGGTGAAGAGAATAAGCAGTATCAAGAACGTAAAGAGAAGCTAGAGAGGAGGAATGACATTGATTGGAAGAAGATGCGGAGATGCATGAGATGAGGATAAGTTGATGACGAAAAAGGGAGAGAGAGGGTGTATGATGAAGACATGTAAAGAAATTGGCAAGGAAGAATGTAAGATGGAGAGGTGGCGAAGAAACAGAGAGGAAGGGATAAAAGAGGCAATGCCAGTGAAGGGATTTTAGGAGAAGTCCACTGATGAAGATCGGTAGGGAAGGATGGGAGAGAAAGTGAGACAGAAGGAAAAAGTAAATAAGGAATGTGAAGAGAAAATGCCAATGAAGGGACGTTATGAGGAAGTCCCCTGAATAATGATCAGTGGGCAACATAGGAAGGAAGAAAGGAAGAAAATTGAAGGAGCTCAAGTTACAAAGAGAGGGAACAAGGCCATGTAGAATGTGGATGAGTGAATTTTAGAAGAAGTCCACATGATAATTATGAGTGGGGAAATGGAAGATGATGATGAAATAATGTTAGGGGACAGACCATCAATGAATGAGCGGTTAGACATGAGGGTGGATATGTGGGAGAAAGAGGTGTTTATATTCAATGCGATTAATAAGGCCTATGTGAGATTTGGATTGTGTAGGTTTTGGTTTGGTGAATGTGGAAATAAGACGATTTTGTAGAGGGAGAATGGATCCCAGCCTGTATTTGTCTCAGGTGGAGGTTTTTGTTCCATAACCAATTTTAAGGGGATATTCATTGATAGAGTTGCCAGCGAGAGGATATTGTCGGTGTGATAGAAGGATTAAGTAAATAATATTGGGAGGAAAACAGGTGATGTGGCCACATGCAAGGATATAGGTATATGTGGACGAAGGATTTGAGACAAGGTAGGGGTAAGTGGATGTATGTTGATATGACAGATATAGAGGTAGTTGGGAAGAATGGAATATGGAGAGGTAGGCATAATTGGGATATTTGGAGATGTAAGTGATGTGGTGATGGGTATGTTTGATGTAGATGTGGTGAAGGGGTTGAATATGATAGGTTGGGGCACGATAGATGTGAATGAAGTGGTATGATAGTCAAAGTTGAATGTGGATGTGGTAAAGGTAGTTGGTGTGGTTGGTATGGAAAAAAGTGCGGAAGGAGGAACTGGGATTGACTCTAAGGATGGTATAATAGGTAAAGGTGGAATGGATGTAGGTAAGGTAATCAAATCTAATGAAGGGGATGTATGGTAACCAATGGAGTAGATATGATAGGTAATACATAGTAAATGCAGGAGTAATATCAGGTGTACAAGTAGGTGGGAATGGTTTGTTTCATAAATGTTTCGAAAGGGTAAGAATGATATGTTTTTGCATATGTGGTTGATGTAATATAGGTGTGGATGTATGGATAGGTTTGTATTTGATGTAGATGTGGGTGAAGGAATAAATGTGAGAGATGTAGGGATAGGTGTGTATATTAATGGGGCCGAAATAGGTGTTAAGGATGAATCTGATGTGATAGATTGGGGCATGATCAAAGTGGTTGAAGTAGATGGTATAATCAAAGTTGATGTGGATGTGGTAAGGGTAGGAGCAGGTATAGGTATAGGACAAGTAGTAAAAGTTGATATAGGTGTGATAGTTGTGGATATGATAGGTTTTGAATAAGGAGTGGGAATAATGTCTAAGGTAGGAACATGCGGAGTCGGTGATGAGATGAGATCTTGATTGACGGTGTTAACGGTGTAAGCATTTGATACTTGAGATGTAAAAGGGGTGGCTTGCTTTGTTGGTGGTTGATTAGGAAAAGGTTGCGTAATTCTATTGAGGGGTTGGCTAGGTGAAGTGGTGGAGTTATCCATTTGGATATCCCCTTGATTTATAAGTTGTTGGATATGATCTTTGAAGGAACAACATTTCTCAATGTCGTGACCTTTGACTTGATGATATTTACAATAGTGGGCTTCGTGATACCAAATAGGCTTGGGTCGCGAGTCGTCCACGGGTCGTATGGGAGGAAGTTGGATGGAGTGTACTGCCATCAACTTGTCAAATACAAGAACTATAGGATTCCCCCAAGGGGGTATAGTTAGGAGATGGTCTAGGGGCTTGTTGTTGAGGCCACGTGCTAGATGTAGGTGCAGATGAGGACTTAACAACGTCGACATTGGTTGCACCCTTAAATGTGTCATTATGTGCGGATGGTTTAGTAAATTCAATTTTAGGTTTGGTCGATCTGAGTTTAAGATGACCTTTCTCAATGGCATGGGTTTCAAGTTTACGAGCCATGGTGAAGGCTTCGTCAAAGGTTCAGAATGATTGGATTTGCAAGGTAGATGATATATGCTTCGCACATGAACGCGAGAAGAGTTTGATGAGTTCGGTTTGTGGAAGAGAAAAGGATAGTTGGTTTATAATGTCATACCATCATGTAAAAAAGTCCTGTGATGGACTTGTCTTCAAACTATCAGATGGCGTATAGGTCAGTGATAGTGATTTTACATGCAATGTTGATCGAAAAGTGTTCTAAGAACAACTGTGCGAGTTGGGTGAAGGAAAATATTGAGTATTGAGGTATACTATTGTACTAGTCTAATGCGGGACCAGACAAGGACATGGGGAAAGTGCGAAGCATTAGGTCTTAATCATGTGTAATAACATAACATGCATGTTTGAATGCACAAAGATGTTGCTGGGGATCTTCCTTGTTGTTGAATTTAATGAACTTGGGAAGCTCCCAATGAGGAGGGTAAGGTTTGATAGGAACCAGACGGATGAATCAGTTCATTACATATTTTTTCCTAGGATAAAGTAACCTTGGGTGCCAAGGTAGTGGCTTCTAGACTAGCCAACCTATTCATAAGAGCATGAATAGATCATTTGACGCGATGTTAGGTTGGGATTGGATTGGTTGTGTGGCATGAAACATAGCTTGATAAGGTAGTTGATAAGCTTGTGGGTGGGATGTTTGCGGAATCATTTGATAAGATGGTTGATTAATTTGCGGATGTGCGGTGTTTAGGGAATCATTTGATAAGGATTAATATATGTCATGGGTTGAGATTGGGTAAGTTGCTGCATAGGTTGGTGTTGAGAAATAGGGACGTGATGTGAGTTGTTGGGAATGAGCAAGGTGTTGTGGTAAATGATAAGTGGGGATATGAGTATTAAGATATTGAGATGGTTAGAGCATATGATGGGTAGGAATGTAAGTGTTAATAGGTTGAGATGGTTGGATAGGCATACTAGTAACAGATGGAATAGAGTTGACAAAAACTGAAGTGGGGGGAATATGATCCACCAATTGAGTATATTGATAGGATTGAAAGATTGTTGGGGATTTATAAAATAAGAAATCATATACGGGGTTAGGAGGAGGTCCAAGAGTTTCTAAAGGAGCCGGAGATGGGGGTGTAGTTGGTCTAGAAAGGTTAGATTGATGAGGGACATGAGGTATTGGTTTCAAGATGGGGATGATTTTGGATGACATGGTCCTTATGAGACGAGACCATGGAGACAAGGGGTTGAGGAACTGAAGGCATGGTATCAAGTGTAGAATCTTGTTGGGAGAGATCATCAAAGGTAAGGGATGTCATTGGATGGAGTGGATTGTTGTTTTGTTTCAACAGTGACAAGTAGACATAGGAAATAGACGAACATTTGTTTATGTAATTTATTAACAAACAAATCAAGCAACAAGTTTCTTATCATCATGATTAATTAGAAGATGTGAAAAGAAAAGAAAAGTGGATAATGAAGGCACCTAAGGAATGATAGTCTAAGGTTGGTTTCCAGTAGTTTTGGCTATGGAGAGTCTCAGGCAGCTTCCTGTTGGGTGATGAAATCCCAAACAGTGAACCAGGTAAGGAGATGTTTTGATGTGTTGATTTTGTTCATGAGTCTAGGTTGTGTGTGGTAATGTGAGATGCATAAGGTTAAACCCCTATTTAAACTATGTGAGAAATCAAGATGCACGGGGTTCTTTTTAGACCAAATCGAAAATGTGAAGTTCGTTGTAGACAATCACTTGAGAAAGGGAAAATCGTACATGCAGAAAGGAGAAAATAGGGAAAAACGAGGAATACTTGGACAACACTTTTCCTTTTTATCTGACTACACGTGATAATGATGTGTGGAAAGTGATAATCAATGACCAGGAACATCTGGGTACCTAAAATTGCACCATGCACGATGAGTAGAGCAACGGAAGGGCTTGGTGAAAGGTATTTGAGATGTGTTTTTGTTTCAAAAATCGGTCTTTGACGGTGTAAGGTGGTGGCCGCAACGTTGTGGAGTTCACCTACAAAAAAAATAAGAAAATTAGTGGACATATATTAAAAGGATATGAGAAATATGAAAAAAGTTACATAATTTTTATGCTTGAAAGAAGGTCCTATTACGAAAAATTATATCTTATTATAGTAATAAAAATAGTAGCCAATCATATGCTCAATGCAATTAGAATAATAAAATAGTGGCGACTAGTTTTGTTTAGACTTTTTTGTTGTTCAATGGAATAATTTTGAAAAAATTTCACAACTTATTAAAAATGAGGAAGGAAATTATTAAATGGAATTAAATCAATAGGACTAATTATAATACAAGACGATAATTAATGTGGATGTTCTTAGAAATACTAACGAAGTGTCAATATTGTCAAATTAACGAAGTAGGTGATGATCTAAAAAAATGTAAACTAATTGAAATAAAACTAATGAAACCACTAACTAAAGTAAACTAACTAAGGACGGGAATGTCAACTTAATAAAAATTAAATAGATACTAACCTAAATAAAAATGAACTATGCATTAAGAAAAGATAAAAGTGGGCTGGGGAGAGTAGACTTTAAGGATGGGAATGTGGACTTTAAAGAAGAAAAATGTGATCTGATTTAAAATTAGAAATGTGAGTGGGACTAGTGAGATGGACATAATAAGCGGAGAAACGGAATGGGTTTTTGATATGGACCCAAGTGCTAGAGGTAGATATTATATATGGTAAAGTGAAAGGAGATATGTCTTAGAAAAGTGAATGGGTAGATGTTATATGTGGTAGAGTGAACTCTGAAGTGGAAATAATTCCTAGTGACCAAAAGAAACAAAATAATAATACTAGGAGCAACTTAATTAGCAACCAAAACATTATATCATTATTCATTTGGAATGGAGGAAAACATTATATACGTATTGATTAAGTGCTCTATTGTAATTAATTGTGGTAGATGGTATATTATATATTGCATATAGAGACAGTAAGATAGACTGATCAAGTCATCGAAGGTGGTATACCTATGTCAAATCCATTGATGGGTGGATGGTGGATTTTGGTGACTCATTGAGCGTTTGGGACATAAGAAGTACGAATGGTGACTCAGTAGTCTGGGGGTTACTGTTAGTGATGTGATTCATAGAGAATAAATTATCAAATAAAACATCTCTCACCACTCCTACACAACCAAGTCTAGCATATAAGACCAGAAGAAAATAAATCCTTGTAGGATTCATATCACTTTAGCCCAAAGCTATTGCAAATAGAGCTATGAGGATAGGGTTTGGCAGTGTAACGTATTGATGGATACGTACATGTATCAAATGATTATATCAAAGGAAAGAAAATTATATGCAATCTTGTAAATATATAAAAATAATATGACTTCCCAGATCAATGTCCTTACCACTGGCGAAGAGTGGAATTATTGGGAAGCACATAAATATAAAAATAATTGACCATCTGCATCGGTAAAAATACTGACCCCGTAATCAATACAGAAGAAAAATATGGTTTGTGTCAGAGTTGGGTTCATTGGATCGTGATTTGGCTTGCAATGTGTTCACCTTGTCGATATGTCACAAGTCATGGGATAATCACAAATTGAGTCAATGCAACTATATCGAGATTGTTTGCAATGTCCCTAAAGTTGAGTCGACATTATTGTGTTGAATCAGAGATGAGTTCGATAAGGGAGTTTTATAATCAACTTGCTGTCACAAATTTGTAGCCATAAAGAGATGAATAAATATAGGGGAGATCGAGTTTGATGTTCAATAGGAGAGACGGAGCTTTTCTTGGGGTCTCTAGAGGTGTACGTCAGGTATCAACTTGCTGTGAATAATAGAAATCACCATTAAGGTAAATAGATTAATGCAAAATGTGAATGCTTCTATTTTGACCATAATTATAAAGAGCTTGATTGAGTGGAACTTGTTGTTGGGAGATTTGAAGAGCTTGGCTGGTATGAACTCCCCTCCAAATGTGATGTCAAAAACTCCAATGTAACTTTCCAAGAGGATTTGAGGGTTGGAGTTGGCCGAGTGGCTTGAGAGACGAGTGGTTGTGGGATGAGGGATCCTTATGAGGGGTTGACATGGGTCGATGTGTCAATGGAAGTGATGGGGAGGAGAGGTTGTTAATGAAGCTCTAGGATTTGATGTGGACGGATGGAAGGGTCTGTGGGAAACTTGAATTTGGTTGACAGAGAGCTAGGGGATTTTATCATTGGGGGATTTGTGTGGATTAGTCAAGGAATCGGATGGGATTATCTGAGTTAGGATGGGACGTAAGTCGGTATGGCAAGGAGTGGGATTAGGGGAGAGTTAAATGGGGAGCTGGGAGTGTGGAGAGTTAGGGATTGGTAAGATGATCTTTGCGACAAGAATCGACCAAGAATTTGAAGAGAGCTGAGCGGTTCACGAGCTTGACCAAGGGGAAGTTTAGTTATTTGGATAGGCGTAGGCCTAGGTGGGGAGGTCAGGGATAAGAGGGAGAGAGGATACAACTGAGTAGCTTAAACAAGTGTCCAGGAGCAACGGGGATGCGTAGCTAGGGGATGCGTACGTAGGGAGTTAATATTTTTGCTTTTGATTTACATAAACAAATATAGACTTGTATATTTTGAAAACTAGGATCGATATACAGGGGTAATTTAAGCTCTAAATCTATATATATATATATATATATATATATATATATATATATATATATATATATATAAACTAACATCACAAAGCATGATTTATCAAAAAGCTACATATATATATTGATTGTAAAACTAAGATTGAGAACAAAAGCCAAACAATAAGATTATTTTCCAAAAGGATTTCCCATGCTATTAGAACTCACGGTATTATTTTTTAATTTATTTTTAATTTTCTTTATTTATTATTAATAACAATGATTTTTGTTGTTTTGTTTTTTACAAGTTTATATAAAATCTACTCAAAAAAATTAAGAAACAAAGTAAATGACAAAAAAATTTCCTCATACCTCAAGACATATATAGAGTATCGAAAGTAACATACCGATCTGACAGAGACAACACAAAATCCTGTAAGCAAGTAAGCCTAAAAATGAAATATTCACCAGATATGTAAATGGACGAGCCGTTATACGTACAACACCTGCACAAGAAAGTAAAGTAAAAAAACAAATGACCAGATCTGCGATTAGTCCTACGGGGCATTCCAGAATGTTGATCTAATTTTCTTCGTCCTTGTCCAGATTAGTGAGCTAGATAACAAATAAATTAAACAACCTCTAATGATGGAGGGTTTAAGGTACCTCAAATGCGATATGGTGGATACGGGCGTTAAAGCTGATTGATCTCCGCTATGAGCTGGATAGACCTATGAAACATAGGAAACTAAGAGAAAATGGATTAGATGGTATATGCGGGGGCTGCTCAAGGAAGTTAGTTCCATGTAGTGTTACCTTCCTTTCACGGATTTCAACCCCCGTTTGATAAGATAAAATGATATAAATGAAAGATAAATGGAAAACATGCAGAAACTGATAAAGAACAGAACCTGAAAATTCTTATGTATAGAGGAGCTACTAATCTGATCAAAGTGAATGCAAATCAAACCAAGCTAAGAGAACCACAGAGGCATGAGGATGGTATTATGGTGATTCAAGTGGCATCACAAGGGCATTGTAGTGGTACGATGAAAAGTGGAGAGCTATAATGTCAGATATTTTCTATGACTTCTTCCTTAACTTCCTAAAAAGTGGAGAGGAAGGCCTATATTTATATCTTGGAGATGGAGTTAGTTTAGGGGTTATCAGGTAACGTGGGTTTGACAAAGTAACCCTGATTAAGTGAGTGGAGGAAATGATTTGATTCATTAGGTGTAATAATGGATTTGATGTGGATGAGTGGGGTTCATGATTTGAACGGTTTTTGAAGTATTTCTTTATTAGGTGGGGTGATATGACTTAACTTGGAATATGTAATTATCAATTGGATATTATCATATAACGAGATTTAGGGATTTAAAGGGGATTAATTAACCAATTAATATTGATTAATCAAATATGTAGTTTTGGTGGGAAATGGGATTCGAATGGGTAAGCCTAATGAAGGAGATAAAATGTGGGGTGAAGGGGGTGAACGATACCAAAAAATGGATAGACCTCTTGTTGTCACCCTAAAAATTTCCCTCATTTTTCAAGTCAAATTTCAAAAAAATTGAGTGCGGTGCCTGTTATCCCAATTTTTCACCCCTAGTAAAATTGATCAAACACGACCCCACACAGAAGAAAATCAAAAGGGGAGGTTCTGTCATGCGAACCCACATTCAAAATCCAACAATGAAGGGGAAGGGTCAGCGAAGGAGATCAGATCACACAGGAGAAAAATGGAGAAAGGTAGTGTTCACTTGAGGCCCTAAATCGGCTAAGTATAGAAGGACTGCGGAAGGTGCCACATTTCTCTTCAGCACACTTTTGGTATGGTGCACAAACATGAAGACCTGAAATATGTGCAGGCCATCCACATGGTCAGAGTTTGAAAAGAAAAATCCAGCTATTGAATCAACTAAGTATAAAGAGTCGGCAGAAGCCTCCACGCGTCCTAACGATGCACCTCCAAAGTCCAAGTTTAAAGCAGGATCCTAAGTGAGTGTGGACTCTCCATGTGCCTCATTGGTGCAACTTTAGAAGTCACAGCCCTAAGGGACATACCCTGAACTGAGCGCCAGCCTTCCATGTGGTCCTAGAGCCTCAAATAGTTGAAAAAGCTAGTCGTTTGAAAGGTTTAAAGCCTCACAGAAAGAACTCACGTGTCAGCCAATCGATGTATCTTTCAAAGGTAAAATTTTGAAGCAAGTTCCCCAAACAAGCGTGCACCAACCCTCCACATGTCTCAGGTCATGCAGAACCTTCACCACAAGGGAGTCGACTTAGGCAAAATACGAAGTAGAATGGAGCAATTTTGTTACCTTCAAGGGTCGAAGCCAAATGGCGGTCCCCCAAATGAGCGCCAACTTTCCATGTGTCCTAGGTTTGAGGAGACAGAGATGACGGTTGAATCAACTAAGTATAGAAGGGTTTATGGAAGCCTCCATGTGTTAGCTTGATGTAACTTTAAAGGAATCATCTAATCTGGATGGCAGGTCCCAAATGTGTGTTGAGCCTCAATGTGTCCCAGGTCAGACATATGGCCTCGCCAAACAAAAGGGACTTAGCCAAAACATGAAATAAGACGAGGTAGTAGAAGGAGCCACGTGTCTCTTCGGTGCTCTTTCAAGAGGAAAATGCAAAGTGAGTATCCAAATGAGCGGGAAGCCTCCACGTGTCCCGGGTCAGACATAAAGCTTTTGAGAAGGTGGGCTGGTGGAGAACTTTGATATTTTGAGCCTTGTTTCCGTAAAAGGTGTAAAATTGAAAAAGTGAACTGCGGCCCCACTCATGTCAAGGAAAAAAGTCAAATATGGTAAGCCCACATTGAAGAGTCAAAGCGGGGAGGCAGATCGTCGGAGCCTTTTGAGATTTTGAGTGCAAAGTCCGAAAAAGTCAAATGTTAAGCCTGGTCAAAATTCAAATGTTGATCCCACATCAAAAGTCAAAGTGGAGAGGTGGGTCGGCGAAGAACTTTTAGGTTTTGAGCCTTGTTTCTAAAAGAAGTAAAATTATAAAGTGAGCCGCGACTCTGTTACCACTAAGGTAAAGCCACGTGTCAGACCCAAATCAAAATGTGAAGTTACAGGCTTGCGGGGCTGTGGGGAACTTTTTCCCTTTTGCATCTTTTGCGCTAAAGGTGCAATTTCAATTTCGGGCCTGCGGATCCATTTTTTGCATTTTTGCCATTTTTGTACGGATTTGATTCAAATATTCAAATGAGCATAAATTTCACTGTAGTGCTCAAAATTTGAGAAATTTTATACTGTTGGAAATTTCTTGGTCTCCTCTATGCCATGGAAGCATAAAATATTGTTTTCAAATATGCAGGCTTTGATGGTTGGAAATCACCAAAAATGGAAAATGTATTTCAAGCCATTAATACATCATGTATCTTATTTATTGCTTCAACTACCCAGATCTGTCCTTGATCTGATTGACTAGTTCTTTCCTAAATCTATGGTCTTGACTAGTTCTTTGATGACTAGTTATTTCCTTGATTTATGGCTTAATCTACGACCTTCTGGTTCTTAGAACACGCCAAACAGACATGGAGAACTGACTGGATATCTTGATTTGGGTGAAAATTTGGAAAACATCTTGCAGAATGCCATTAATATGTGATCAGACTGCTTCAACTAGATCAAATTTGATCTTTCAGATCTTTCATCCTTCCTTCTTCAGCACACCAAAGACATGCAGAACCAAATTTGACAGATTGTAAGGTGGATTTGCAGGGGCATTGATGGTTGGTGGTTGAGCTTCCAAATCAGATTTTCTTCCTTCTCTTCTTCTCCTCTCTTCACTTCATCTATAAATGTAAGAGCTTGGCTCATTACAAAATGGTTGGACTCTGATACTTTTGAAGTGTAATTATAATTGAAAGTAAATCAATACAGAAGGATTTCCCCTTTCTCTCTATCTTCATCTATTGTCCCTTCTTGCTTACCTGAAATCTCGTGGATCATTTATCTTCTGTAATAAGAAACTTTGTGTTCTTATTGATATGATTTCTAGAACTTTGTGTCTATGGAATGATATCTTATGTTGTGAATGTGAATGATTCTTTTTTGTATCACTCTTGCTCAGTACGTATAAGGTTATACTCTGTTATCTATATTTCCTAAAAGTACTATTATATTCTGCTCTTTCCTTTCTTCAGTTCTTCCATTCGTTTGTATTGATAAGCTATTTTGGTATAAAATCATTTCAAGATGTCAGAGGTCCAGCCTTAAGATGAAAGTTGTACATTTGTATATAAGCTTTGCTGCTTGCTTTCAATAAGGGAACCTCTCCCATAAAGAGGAGGGACTTGTTGTCCCCTGACTGTGGTTTTGTTAAAGTACCATTTTAAAACCCAACACACATTTTTAGTTGCTCCACAAAGGATTTTGTTTCAAATGTGAAATTAAATCAGATCATTTACTTCTATGATCCATGAATAAAACCATTGGTCTATTACTATGAGTTACAGTACAGAACTCTGATGAAAAATAAATATCTTCTGTGAATGTTTAAATCATTAGCAATAACTCTTGTCATGTATGAGTTCGGTTATATTCTAGGAACTCTAATGGACTCTAAATTTCCTGAAAAGTGTTAAAGTCATATTTTTGGCCCAACATCACCTATGACTTAGTGGGAAGAAATGATTCGAGGTTGAAGAACTCCTCATAGATCTATTTTGAATAAAATAACTTTCAAGCTTCTTCCAGCAAGAAGGAATAAAGGTACTCACATAACTAGTAAGACACTGCTTGCTGTTAAATAACTTGGGAATTCCCTAAGAATAAGCATTCCCCATAGACTTATTGGAAACTAATAAGTTCCTTATCCTTTGTGCTCTGATACTGAAAGCTTGGTGTTTCAGTTTGATGGTACTTCAAACAATCTTTGGAAAGGATGGAAACACCTCATCTTGGGGAAACAGATTGGGCCAGAATTTGCTCTGATATCAGCCATTGAATGAGTTACCTTGAAAGTATGGAAAGGTTTTCCTAAATAACTAACATATAACATGGGAAAGTACATTCAGTATGAATTCACATTGCTATCCTGGCATCTATTTTTGCTTGTGGAAGGATCATATTGGGGTTGAATGATGAAGTCATGTTTCTGTATATTCTTTGAATGAAACATTGTAGGATAATGGTTAAATGATAACTATTTCTATGTAGATTTTCCTTCTTGGGTCAATTACTCAATTGGTTCAAGGCTTGAAAACTCTGTAGTTTACACAATGGAGATATTCAAACCTATTAAAGATGTGTATGAATTGGCTAAGCTCAGGTTGATCTCATATCCCAAGAAGGATCCATATCAATGTGTCTCCATGAGAGAATTTGTGGCAAATCCAACAATCTCAGTTCATTAAAATTCATAGAACATTTCATGTAAAGTCCTGTAGATCAAATGTAGCCAAAAATGATTCTTCCTTAATGCTCCCTTACCTGAAATTATGCACAAGGAGAGCTAACATTGCAACATGTCTGGATGGCTGGTATCCAACGTATCATTTTGAGGATGATTTAATCATTCTAGTAAATTGGAAAAGAGAACCTTCTAAATCTAAAGCATCCTCCTCTTCCTCATTCTAGAGCTCAATCAGATCAGTTAGTGCCTGCAGAATTGGAAAATGATCTCATTCCATCCCTTCATAAATCAATTAGGCTCAACATACTCCTTCATCAAGATATTCCAATGAACCAATTTTATTCTTCTTTTACATAGGAACCTTTTACCTCCTTCTCAGACTAAATTGGCTATTGAAGGCCCTCTATCAAGGTTCAAAAATGAAGGATCGAGATATAGTGAACATTCAAGAAAATTGATGATTGATAAGGTTTAATCGTGGAGACTTTTTTGATTCAGACCCAGAAGAAGTGGTTGACCCAAGTAATTGCAATGGAATTTACATATATGCTCCCATTCAATTCAAAAAATGGCACCACCTAAAGGCCATTTAAGAGCTTGAATATCCGAATATGGATGAAAGAGTGGCTATCGATATGAATAGTGAATCATATGTTGTTATGATGGGGAAAATGTTGGCAGAAGTCAGAATTGATGCAGCCTTAAGAAATCTGAAGAAGATCCTAAACTATTTGCAGTGGTTCAATCCAAGAAGATAGCTTCATTCCCATTATTTCCAGCCAATCCTATGTAAATTAATCCTTCATCCTTCTACCTGCATTTTCCAAAACTTCTTGTCTTTTACATTCCTAAAGGTTGATAAATCTAAAAGTTTCTCATGTTCCTAGTAGTGATGCCCCATCCACCTTCGGGTCTTTTGATTGATCATTGATCAATTCAAAACCACCAAAATCCAAATTTTCAGAAGGTAGAGTTTTGGAAACCCATCCAAAAGCTAAAATGGTAGAATTTTCAATCTCCACTTTTTTATGCATAGCCTCATTCCAATACTTCTAAAGGTATTCTTCCCATTCCCTCTGCCTCACCATCAAGGGTAATACCTTGCTGGCTACAGTCATTCTTTTTGGTCACTCGATGAAAATTGATACCATTTTATGCATGACTCTCCTCATAGCTGGCCATAAACTCAGTAATTGTGTTAAGAAAGGAAGCATCAGAAAATGGCTAATGAATAGCAAAAGACTATTTCATGTTTTAGGACTGATGGCTTGCACATGTACCTTTGGTTCCTCACTATTCCATTACGAGAGTTGTGAGAAAACCTCTGGTTGGGAGAACCATTAAATGATATTCATAATATAGAGGGATCATTGGAAATTTCACCATGGAGAAAAGTGAAATTTAAAATTCTTAGCTATTATTAGTAGCGAGTGATATTACCAAGGCAAGAGAGAAGCTATCACTTGCACATTTAGGAAATTTTTGCAAAGATGTAGTACCCTTGCTCGGAAAAATTCAGATGGACTGGTCACATGCTTTGAACCAGTCATGATTTTGCAAAAATAAAAAATTGGTGTTACATCAGAGAAGCAAACTGAGTATAGTATGTGTCTTGACTGATGATCCTTACAAATACTCTATGAAGATATTAGGGCATTTGGACTACCATGATTAGGAAGATGAGGAAAAACTTCCTAAGGGATGATTCATGATTACATCTTATTCGGCATTTGGACATGTATAGTTTATGGAACCAATCCTTTAAGCTCTACAGCTTATGTTCATGTTGGCTTTTACATGATCTCACACTCTGGAAAAGATTCATCCATTCTTGTTTACAACTGGAGCTTTATTTTCAAAATAGAAATAATGCAACTGAGAATAAGGCATCATCCTTGGGTTTAACATGTTGACCAATCTATCATGGGATGCTGATAGAATATTCGTGCACCTGTGGTAATTTTTTTGCATAGTTGATTGTGCAAAGAAGTTCGAGATCCTTACCAAGTCAAGGATAGGATATGATTGAATTAGTCTTTTAGAAATCATGATGAATCCATTTATCAAGTGACTTTGAAGAACACTTCAATTGAATATTGGTGACACCTAATGACAAAGATAATTCTAGTAGTTCAATTCAAACAATAGCTGTCTCAAAATTCTCCACATCCTGATTGTTCCTACAACATTGTGGTTCAAGTGGCTTTCATTCACACTGAAATGACTCATACTTCCTAGTTGCTGCCAATGGATGCATGTCAACTAGAAGATTTCTTCCATATGTGAATTAACCTAGCACCCTTTATCTCTTGAGGTTTTGGGATTTCAACTTGAATATGATTATACGAATTTGTTAGACCACTTCTGTTGGAACTCAAATCCTAGGGACAAAAGTGCCCCTTTAATGACCAGTGGATGTTCTTCAAATCAAGAATGGAAAGGATTGTAGATGCCCTCTCTCTCCTATGATTGAAGAATTTCAATAACCTGCAGATAAAGATTGACATTACTCATTCTCTTGTTATAAATTAAGTTATCTCTAAAGATTCGTCCACAAGTGCATGTACCTGAAGAAAATGCCATAGTTTTGTTAATGGATGGATCGCTAGTTTCCCAAATATTATATCTATGACTAAGATGAGCACAATATTGAAGCCCTTTATTGCAGGTGGTGCTGAAACAAATAAAAAATGTTAGGTCACCACCTTTCAATCCTTGATTCTTCACAACTATTTGACAGTCCCTTTCTCACCCTTAAATGCAAACAAAAGGAAGAGGATGATTTTATTGACCCATTTTTACTAGTTGATTTAGCATTTCAATCCTCTAATCACGAAGACAAATCAGTAATACAACTTTTGTACCTAAGAGTCATGATCTTCTATGAATCAGGTGTTGATTTTGTCAAAAATATTTAACAAGTATGTTTTTTAGTATACATGGTAGATGATTACACCTAATGGTTGACCATCCAGTACCTTTTTTTGAAATTCCTCCTTAAAGATGGTTACAACGACAAATTCAATGGAAGTGTATGTTTCTCATGAAATGTGCCATGATAATAATTGCAATCTTCATTCATATGCTTAGCATCATTCCATCAAAACATTGGAGTTGACACTATAAGGGATTGGATTTTCTCATGGATCAAGTTGTCAGAGTTCAATGATGTGCAAAAATCAGTATGAAGGCAATCGAGGGTCGTACAAGTTTTTGTATGGCTGACTTATTCATCCACAAAAGAGGAGCCTTTCAGGAAGATATTCAGTTCTTCACAGGAACTATAATATTTTTATATGGAGTATCACTATCCAGATGGTCTTCTTTCCTCAATTTTTCCATTTTCAAGCCACATAGTGTTCCCATGATATTTTGGTATGCCCAACTTAACAATCATTTTCAATTCACGGGTGCCTCATACTTTTCAGAATGTTGTTCCACAAAGGTACTTATTTTTATCTAACCTGTCTACAAGAGTTGTGTAAAGTTCATGTAATCCTTCAAGTTCTTTCCCCTGTAAATATCCTCTTCTTTCTTTGTATATTTTCCCATTTTTGGCTTGTTTCCTTTCCTCCTTTTGTGTGTGTGTGTTTTGTACCTTTGTTCTTTCCTTTTTTTGTTTGTTTCCCAATTAATTGTGTGTTGTATGCTTTCATTGGTTTTTCCTCTTGACTCTATTTTCCTAATGGATAAGGAGCACTTGGTCTAAAATTCCCCTCTTGAGTTTTTTAATGGTCACAACAATGATCTTGAGGCCTCGAAATTCAAATTTAATCCCAGCCAAAAGAAATAATCCCATCTATCATACATGCGCTTCAAAAAAAAAAGTCAAGAAATAAACAATTTACTCACACACATATTTACATTGTTACACTATGCTTGCAAACAAAAAGTGACCAAGTTACAGACTTGTTATCCCAATTTTTCCCCCCAAAAAAATTCATCAAACATGATCCCACACAGAAGAAAATTGGAAGGGTAGGTTCATTTGTGCAAGCCCACATTTCAGATCCAACAATCAAGGGGGTAGGGAGGCTCTACAATAGAGGAGCAGGGTCGGTGAAAGATCAAACAACATCAAAGGAGGCCAGAGGCTCTTTGGAGGTATAGAATGACTATGGAAAGGCTCAAAGTCTCTTCAGACTTCACATACGATTTGGTAGTGGGCCCAAATCAGTTAAATATAAAAGGACCAATAGAAGTGCACCACATTTCTCAATGGTACAAGATTCTGAAAAGTCGAAGCCAAGGGTAGTTCCCCAAATGAGCATAGAGCTTCCATGTGTCCTAGTGAAAGCCTCTACACGAGGCCCAGTGTGGCACACTCAAAGGCCAAGTTCAATCAGCTAAGTGTGGAAGAGATGGCAGAAGCTTCCACGTGCCTCATCGGTGCATCTCCAAAGGTCAAGCCCAAAAGGTAGTCCCCCAACAAGTGTTAGCCCTCCATGTGTCTAGAGCCTCAAAAAGTTACACCGGTTGTTGAAAATTATACGATCTAGTGGAAGATGCCACATGTCTCTTTCATGTAAATTTAAAGGTAAATCCAAAAGTGTGTCTCTAAGTGAGCACAGTGCTTCCACATGTCCCAGGTCTGAAAATGAAATAGAGTTGGTAGTTGAAAAGTCCAAGCTCGAGACAGGCTAGTAGAAGCTTCCAAGTGTCTCATCAGCATAAATTTAAAGGTACATCCCAAGTATAGAGACCCCAAACATGTGCCATGCCCACCACATAGTCAGGGTATCCGAGAAAGTCAAAAAGGTAGTAGGCCCAAATCGGCTAAGTTTAAAAGAAATAGGGTAATTAGCCCCAATGGAAGGTGCCACGTGTCGATCGACACAAAATTTAAAGATCAACTCAAGAAGGCGGTCCCCCAAACTAACGCAGGCCCTCCACATGTCCAAAAGTCAAAAAGGGGATAGAGCCGGTCGTTTAAATTGACTAAGTATAGAAGGGTCAGTGGAAGCCTCCACGTGTGTCATTCACGCAACTTAAAGGTAAAATATGGGGGCAGGTCCCAAATGTGTGACTGAGCCTCCACGTGTCCAGGATCAGACATATGACCCCACCAAACAAAAGTGACATGTGGCCATGTTTCTAGGTCAACATGGGAAGGCGGGCCTTGGAAGGATCTTTGTTTTCCAAAAGCGGGCTAGCGGGCTCATGGGAAGATTTTTTGCCAAAGTGGAAAATGTGGGCCGATTGTTTCTGGGGATGAAAGAATGGAAAACGAGAAGGTGAGCGGGCTCCGTGGGGGATTTAGGGAAAAAGTGTAATTATATGGGCAAATGTGAAGTTGCAAAGGGGGGGGGTTTTGTGAATTTGGCATTTTTTTTGCAAAATGCCATGGATCCATTTTGCAAAACTTGTTTTTCACCATTTTTATATGGATTCAATTCAAATATTCAAATGAGCATGAACTTTCGGGCCTGTGGATCCAAATTTGTAAAATTTTATACTGTTGGAAAGATCTTGGTCTCCATTCTATGTACATGGATTCGATACAGATAGTGTTCAAAGTAGGCCATATGATGGCTGGAAATTTGGAAAACGTATTTCATGCCATTGAGAAACGAGATCTGACTTGCTTCAACTACCCAGATCTGATCTGATTTTCCATCTGTCCTTTTCTGACATGCCAAACAAACATGGGGAACTAACTGGATGTCTTGATTTGGGTGAAAATCTAGAAAACATCTCTCGTGCCATTAATATGTGATCCAGATTACTTCATCTAGATCAGAATTTTGATTTGATCTTCCATCCTTCCTTCTTCAACACACCAAACACATGTAAAACCAAACTTGAAAGAATTGTAAGCAGGATTTGCGGGGGAATTGATGGTTGGTGTTTGAGCTTCCAAATCATATTTTATTTCTGTATCTTCTTCTCCTCTCTTCGCATCATCTATAAATGTAAGAGCTTGGATCATTGCAAATGGTTAGACTATGATACTTTTTGAAGTGTTAATAGAATCAAAAGTAATCAATTCAGAAGAATTTCCCCTTTCTTCTCTATCTTCATCTATTGTATCTTCTTGCCTTCCCTAAAATTTGTGGATCATTTATCTTCTGTAATAAGAATCTTTGTGTTCTTATTGATATGATTTCTAGAACTTTTGTGTCTATGGAATGATATCCTATACTGTGAATGCGAATGAATCTGTTCTGTATCACTCTTTGCTCT
This sequence comes from Taxus chinensis, assembly GCA_019776745.2. Lineage (NCBI taxonomy): Eukaryota > Viridiplantae > Streptophyta > Pinopsida > Cupressales > Taxaceae > Taxus > Taxus chinensis. The sequence goes on along the minus strand of CM034154.1, from coordinate 699,913,923 downwards.
AGTATGTATAAGGTTATACTTTGCTATCTCTATTTCCTGAAAAGTAATATTATATTCTACTCTTTCCTTTCCTCAGTTCTTTCATTTATTTTTATTGATAAGCTATTTTGGTAAAAAGCATTTCAAGATGTCAAAAGTCTGACCTTAAGATGAACGTTGTACATTTGTATATAAGTGTTGCTATTTTCTTTCAATAAGGGAACCTATCCCATAAAGAGGAGGGACTTTTTGTCCCCATGACTGTGGTTTTTTTAAAGTACCATTTTAAAACCCAACACCTCTAAGAGGAGATCAATCACCTTTTAAGATGAGGGTTAGATTGTTTGGATTGGGATTTATCATTACGAGGTGTATTAGATGAAGGGGATTGACCTTTAAATAGATGTTGTAACATTGGATTGTTGAAAAGAGGGAAGACCTGAATTCTTATGAGGATGCACAGGAAATTGTTGGGGAATTTTACCACGAGCCTTATATTTTCATCGAGAAGATTTACCTTTGGCAGGGATGATAATAATCTCAACTGGAGGATCTAAATATTGCGATGTAGGTGTGGATATTGGTGGAGAAATAGGTGTTTGTATAATTTCTGATTAATAAAGGCTATATGAGATGTGGATTGTGTAGGATTTGGATTGGCCAAGTGGAAATAGTTGGTTCTGTAGTGAGAGGATGAAAACCGTTTGTATTCAACTTAGGTGGAGATTGTTTGTTCCATAAATGTTTCAAGGGGTATCTTTGATATAGTTTCAAATCGAGATAATATAGTCAGTGTGATAGAAGGATTAAGTAAAGAATATTGGGATAAAACGGGTGATGTGGCCATGGGCAAGGATATAGGTATAGGTGACGAAGATGTCAAGGTAGTGATAAGTGGATTTTTTGATATGATATATATAGGGGTAGTTGGAATGGATAGGGAGTTGGGCATAATTAGGATATTTGGAGATGTAAGTGATGTGGTGATGGGTACGTTTGATATAGATGTGGTTAAGGGGTCGAATATGACAGATTGGGGCACGATAGGTGTGGATGAAGTGATATGTATAATCAAATTCGATGTGGACTGTGGTAAAGGTAGTTGGTGTAGTTGGTACGGAAAAAAAGTGTGGAAGGAGGAATCTGGGATTGACTCTAAGGATGGTATAATGGGTAAAGGTGGAATGGATGTAGGTAAGGTAGTCAAATCTAATGAAGGGGATGTTGGTAAACTGATGAAGTAGATATGATAGGTAATGCAATAAATGCAAGAGTAATATAGGGTGCAGAAGTAGGTGGGAATGGTTGTGTTTCATAAATGTTTCAAAGGGTAAGAATGATATGTTTTTGAATGGGGTTTATGTTGTAGGTGTGGTTGTATGGATAGGTTTGTTTGATGTAGATGTGGGTTGAAAGAAAAAATGTGAGAGATGCAGGGTAGGTTTGTATATCAATGGGGCAAAAATAGGTATTAAGGATGAATCTGATGTGATAGATTGGGGCATGATCGAAGTGGATGAAGTAGATGGTATAGTCAAATTTGATGTGGATGTGGTAATGGTAGGAGCAGGTATACGACAAGCAGTAAACGTTGATATAGGTGTGATAGTTTTGGATATGATAGGCTCTAAATAAGGAGTGGGAATAATGTCTAAGGTAGGAACATGAATTATTCAGTGATGAGATGAGATCTTAATTGACGGTGTTAACGGTGTAAGCATTTGATAATTGAGATTGTAAGAGGGGTGGCTTGATTTGTTGGTGGTTGATTAGGAAAATGTTGCATAATTTTGTCGATGGATTGGCTAGGTGAAGTGGTGGAGCATTCCATTTGGGTATCCCCTCGATATATAAGTTTTCTGGATACTATTTTTGAAAGAACGACATTTCTCAATGTCTTGACCTTTGACTTGAAGATATTTACAATAGTGGGCTTCGTGATACCAAATAGGATTGGGCCACGATTCATCCACGGGTCGTATGGGAGGAATTTGGATGGAGTGTATTGTCATCAACTTTTCAAATAAAGAACTATAGGATTCCCCCGAGGGGGTATAGTTAGGAGATTGTCTAGGGGCTTGTTTTTTAGGCCATGTACTAGATATAGGTGCAGATGAGGACTTAACAACCATAGAATTGGCCGCACCCTTAAATGTGTTGTTATGTGCAGATGGTTTAGTAAATTCAATTTTAGGTTTGGTCGATCTGAGTGTTAAGATGAAATTTCTCAATGGCACGGGTTTCGAGTTTACAATCCATGGTGAAGGATTCGTCAAAGGTTTAGAACGATTAGATTTGCAAGGTAGATGATATATGCTTCGCATATGAACGCAAGAAGAGATTGATGAGTTTTTGTTTGTGGAAGAGAGAAGTAATAGTTGGTTTATAATGTCATGCCATCATTCGACAAACTTTGTGATGGACTCATCGTCAAATTTTTGAATGGCATATAGGTCAGTGATAGTGATTTTGCACGCAATGTTGATTGAAAAGTGTTCTAAGAACAACTACGTGAATTGGGGTGAAGGAAAATATGGAGTGCTAAGGTATACTATTGTACCATTCTATCATGGGCCCGACCAAGGACATGAGGAAAGTGTGAAGCATTAGGTCCTAATCATGTGCAATAAGATAGCATGCATGTTTGAATGCACAAAGATGTTGTTTGGGGATCTTCCTTGTTGTCGAACTCAATGAACTTGGGAAGCTCCCAATGAGGAGGTTAAGGTGTGATAGGAATAGATGGATGAATCGGTTTGTTACAGATTTGGTTCGTAGGATACAGTCACCTTACTAGATTCCAAGGTAGCAATTTCTAGACTAGCCATCTTATTCATAAGAAGGTGAATGGGATCGTTTGACGCGATGTTAGGTTAGGATTGGATTGGTTGTGTAGCATGAAATATAGCTTGATAAGGTGGTTTATAAGCTTATGGGTGGGATGTTTGCGGAATCATTTGATAAGATGGTTGATTAATTTGTGGATGTGCAGGTGTTGGGGGAATCGTTTGATAAGGATTAATGTATGTCATGGGTTGAGATTGGGTAAGTTGTTGCATTGGTTGATGTTGAGAAATAGGAACATGACATGGTTATTGAGATTGGGTAGGGTGTTATGGTAACTGATGAGTGGGGATATGAGTGTTAAGAGATTGAGATGGTTGGAGCATATAGTGGGTAGGAATGTAAGTGTTAAAAGGTTGAGATGGTTGGATAGGCATACTAGTAGCCGATGAGATAGAGTTGACATAAACTAACATGGGTGGTATAGGATTCACCAATTGATTAGATTGATAGGATTGAGAGATTGTCAGAGATTTACGAAGTATGAAGTCATAAATGGTGTTAGAAGGAGGTCCAATAGTTTTCTAAAGGAGCCAGAGATGGGGGTGTATTTGGTCTAGAAAGGTTAGATTGATGAGGGACATGAGGATTGGTTCCAAGGTGGGGATAATTTTTGATGGCGTGGTCCTCATGATGTGAGACCATGGAGACAGGAGGTTGGGTAACCGAAGGTATGGTCTCAAATTTATAATCTTTTTGGGAGAGATCATTAGATGAAGTGATGTAATTATATGGAGTAGATTGTCGTGTTGTTTCGACCTGAGAAAGAGTGCCAATATGCATGAAATAGACAAACATTTTTTTATGTAACTTATTAACAAAAAAATCAAGAAACATGTTTCTTATCATCCCTGCCAAAGGTAAACCTTCTTGATCAAAATATATGGCTCGTGGTAAACATCCCCAACAGTCTCTTGTGCATCCTCATAAGAAGTCAGGTCTTCCCTCTTTTCAACAATCCAATGTTACAACATCTATTTTAAGGTCAGTCCCTTCATATAATATACCTCAGAATGATAAATCCCAATCCAATCAATCCATCCCTCCTCTTAAAAGGTGATTGATCTCCGTTGCAAGCTGGATAGACCTGGTAGCATACATAGTAACTGAAAGTTTTTATAAGACACCTTAGTTTTACTATTATTGTTGTGTCAAAATGTTGATCGGGTTTTCTTCGTCCCTGTCCAAATTAGTGAGCTAGATAAAAAATAAATCAAACAACCTCAAATGATGGAGGGTTTAAGGTACCTTAGATGCAATATGGTGGATAAGGGAACTAAAAGTAACTAATCTCTGTTGCAAGCTAGATAGACCTAAGAAACAGAAGAAACTAAGAGAAAATGGATTAGATGGTATATGTGGGGGCTTCCTGACGAAGTCATTTCCAGGAAGTGTTACCTTCCTTTCACAGATGTCAACCCCCATTAGATAAGATAAAATTATATAAATGAAAAATAGATAACATGCAGAAATTGATAATTAACAGAACCTGAAAAACACTAATGTACAAACAAGCTACTGATCTAATCAAATAAATGTAAAACAAACCAAACCAAGAGAACCACAAGCATGAGGATGATATTACCAGTGGCATCGCTAGGGCATTGTGATGATATGATGATAAGTGAGGAGCTATAATATCAGAGATTTGTTGTCACTTCCAACTTTAACTTCCTTGCTTCTTCGAAATATGGGGGGAAGGCCTATATTTATATCCTGGAGATGGGGTTAGTTAAGGGGTTATCAGATAACCTCAGTTTGAAAAAGTAACCCTGATTAAGTTTGTGGGGGGAACATGATTTGAGTGATTGGGTGTAATAATGGATTTGATGTGGATGAGTGTGGTTAATTATTTGAATGGTTTTGGATTATTTAATTATTAGGTGGGGTGATATGAATTAGTTTAAAATATTAATTATTAAATGGATTTACATGGAGCCCATTAACATATAACGAGGATTAAGGATTACAAGGGATCAATTAACTGATTAAGAGTGATTAAGGGAATGTGTATTTTTGGTGGGAATGGGATTTATTCAAATTTAAGGGGGGGGGATTTAAATGAGTAAGTTCAATGAAGTAAAGCCAACGTGAGGTGAAGGGGAGGAACGATACCAAAAAATGGTGTCTACACTTATACTTGGATTAAGAGAAACTCAATACATATCATAACCATACCTTTAGCACTTGATACAATGTTGTACTACTCAAGAACTCAACCTAGAAACTTTAATTGTGACAACACAGACTTGAACATATGACTGTACAAACTCAAATACATATTGAAAGTAACCATACAATGTTCATTACTTGAACAACCAAGGAGACCACAAAACATACTTGAAACTATGACAACATATCTTGACAACTTGGAAGAGTCATACTTCAACCTAGTCGGCTCCCCCTTCCTCCAATGCTTCATATGGATAATTATGTCTCTAAAAAGCCTAGTAGAGACACAATATTTCATGGTTACTCTACAAGAGTGACCTAAAGAGGTCCCAAGCACTCTTAGATACATGCACCTTACCTTTACCATTGTGTTTCAGATCAGTACTCTAAGACACACCTTCTCTTGCATCCATATCAGCTCTTGGTGAACCATTATTATTCCTTCTACATTCCCATATTTTGCCTTGATTCCTAGCATGCATTATAGAACACTGAAAGATCCTTTCTTGTATCCTGGGACCTTGAAATAGCTTGACTTGCCTTGAATAACCATGATGACATTCTCTAGCAAAATGACCAACTTCATTACAACTAAAACATACAATTGAGCTCTTACCTTTGTATCCTTCATCATCCCAATTATGACTTAAAGGTTCATACAAACAATACCTAGCAACATGGCCTTTCTCATAACAGTTATAGAAAATCACATTATTTGCTTGCTCGCTCCTATTATCCCTCCAAGGGTTATCATATTTGACAAACCTCCTACATTCCTTGGATCAATGCCCAAAACCATTGCATGTGAAAAATAACCATTAAAACATCTCTCATAACTTAAGGCATTAGCTTTCCTAATTGGCTTTGTCTTCATATTTTCTTTGGTTTAATTCTCCTTCTTTCCTTCCTTGATGCTTCATTCTCCATCCTCCTTGCTTCGAACGATATCTTCTTGCTTCATTTATTTACATGTGAATTCTTCTTTGAAACCCAAACCTACTCTATCACATGTTAATTTTTGAATACTAATAAGATCATCAAGATATTTGGTACTTTTCTCAAATATATGAAATGATTTGTGCTTGTTGACTGCATCAGACAACTCTCTCTTAATAAGAGTCACTTCTTCTTTCTTAGATTGCAAAGTTATCTAGTCATAGGGCTCATCTACATCTCTAGCTTTCTCACTGTCTCATCAAGCTTATCTGTAACAGCTTAATGTTTCTCCTCTAGGTCCTGAATATTTGTTTCATATTCTTTAACTTGATATCTATTTTTCTTATTGTATTTATCAACATGCTTCAATTCAAATTGGACACATAACAATTCAGTCTCAATATCATCTTCTTCTTCCTCAAAATCTCTCCAAGAATCTGATATGAAATCACCTAATAATGTAGAACCACCACAATTAGATCTCATGGCATATTTAGTCATGAACAACACCTAATCTCAAATGCCTTCATGTTTTGATTCATATTCAGAATCTAAAACATCACTCTCACTACTTGCTTCAAAATAATTAACCTCTTCCTTTGTGTAAAAACGCTTCTTTCCCTTCTTCTTGTGGTCAAAATTCTTGAAGTCCTTCTCATCATTACTATACTTCTGAGTTTTCTTTCCATGACTACCCTTATGATCATCATCATCTTCTTTTTCGTGTTTATGAGGACACTTTGCAGCACAGTGACCTACTTTACCATAATTGAGACATTTAAAAGGAAGTTTACCTTTATACTTACCATCTTCAATGTATCCAATATTCTAACAATCATTGCAAATAGCTCATCATCGTCAATTTTAGGAGCATCATCATCAACCTTAGTCCTCTTTCTTTTTTCTTCTTCTCAGCCTTGAAAGGTATCTCCTTCTTGATAGTTTGATCACTCTGAATTCTCATCTCATATGCAATTAGGATTCCATGCAAATCATCCAATGTCAATAGATTCAAATCCTTAGCCTCTTCAATAGTAGACACTTTGGAGTAAAATATAGGAGTAAGGGATCTCAATACATTTTGAACAAAAACATCTTCCTTCACATATTCACCTAAACTTTTCATGGTGTTGACAACATTTTCAACACTAAGCGAATATGCAGCAATATGCTCATCATCGCTCATTTTCAACCCTTCAAACTGATTTCTGAAAGTTTGAAGCTTAGTTATTACTACCTTAGAGTCTTCTTCATACAAGACCTGAAGTTTGTCCCACATGGATTTTTTCTGATTCATAATGTATTACCTTCACAAGTTCAGTTTCAACCAATCTACACATGATGGCATTCATAGCCTTGGAATTGTCTCTACAATTCTTCTTACCTGCAACAGTTTTTGGAGGGGTAGCATGAACTGTATAACCATCCAACGCAAATTTTCAAATATCAAACACTAGGGACATAATATGATTCCTCGTCCTAAGACTCCAAAATGCATAGTTCACTCCAATATAAAAAATGGTGCCTTGTTGGAAGAAGAGACACTACGTTGACTCATCATTTTTGTGCTTCAAGGATCTCCTTTCAAGTGATAAAAATTCTCCAAAAGGACCTGCTCTTATAAAAAAATTTGGAATCACAATGAACTAGGGGTGAATCAGTCCTTACAAAACATTAACCAATTCAAATTTTCTTACTTTAAACCATTCGTTAATGAGCTTGGCATTCAATCAAAACAACATAACCATACAAGAGACACAAGAACACAAGATATAAGTGGGAAACCCTGAAGGGGAAGAAACCCCATTGAAACTTCTTATTATATTGCTCAAATAAAAAGTATTTAGTGAAGCACCAACTTCACAAGGATCCCCAACCCCTAGTTTAGTAGAGTACCAACCCTACAATGAGCACCAACCCCTAGTTTAGTGAAGCACCAACTCCATAAGGAGGATACCACCACCTACGATGATTAAGTACCCACTCAACCACCATTAGATGAAGATATATGATGTCTTTTTGCTACATCAATTAATGGATATCACTGATTCAACTTGTACACCTTCAAACCCTTGTTCAAACCCTCTCTTCTTCAACTTGTTATATCTCACACTTTCATGACTTGTCCTGGCTTCAAACACTTGCACACATACTCTCTAACTCTCCTCATACTTTCCCACACTTCCTTAGCTCTAAAATGATGCATTTATACTTGTTTCACACTCACACTTGGGTCACACGTTTTCCCTCACAAATCACTTATTCTAATTTGAATTAAAACTCCACATTTATATGAGTTCCAACTCAAAACCATAAGGGAGGTTGGTCTAGATCAATTATTTCAACCATAAAAAAACATAAAAAGATAACAAAAAATTCATAAAAAAATTTAGAATGGACCCATGTAGCTTGGTCATGCTCAAATGTACCAAATAAGCTCAAAAATAGCTCAAAACCTCATCACCTTGTTCACCAAAGACCACAAACCTCATCACCATGATTATTCAAGCTCCTTAATTCCTCACACATGTCAAATATGACATTAAAACATCATCTCAACAATGTCATATAACCACTCATTGGAAATCCACTAGCTTGTATAACACATCCATGCTTGTTAGAGATCATGAAACATCCATACATGCAAACCACACCAACTTTCCTCTTCACCAAACTAAGGTGCCCAAAAAGTAGTTTTAGGAACTCAACTAGTTTTCACCCTTGATGCCACTTCTAATACATAAAAATGCCTTCAACAGAGAACAAAATTCATCCCTCTTCACTCTCCAGTAGATATAAATCATCAACTAATCCATCTCATGCATCTTCTACCTCCATCTTCTAGCCGGAGCAATCTTGTCCTGAGAAACAAACAACCTTCTTCTTAACAAACTAAGATAGTTTACCTATCAAATCACTTCATAATAAGATAAATCATATACCATTGGAAATCCCTTGGAATCTATTTTGATAACATCTTACATTTCCTTCCAACTCTAAGTGGAAGGCTTTGAACCAAGTTAATCTATGAAACTGCTCCTAAACAACCCTCTTTGGCCTTAAGGACCAGTCTTCATAAATAGGGCACACTTTTCCCTCTAGTACATTAACCATGATTTTAAACCATCATGGAAATTGATTACAACTCCCAGGATAAAAAATAATGTCAATTTATTTCATACCTCCTTTGGACAACTTTGCCACAAATTGAACATCTTCATAAAATTGCATGTTTGAGTGGGGTCCACGAATCATCACATGTTCTATCTTACCTTTATGTAAATTTGGAGGAGTCGTCTACAATCTCCAAGATAAAAAATAATGTACAATTTATTTCATACATCCTTCTAGGACAACTTTGCCACAAATTGAACATCTCTCATAACCACTTGCATGAGCTTTGAGTGGGGTCCACGAATCATCACATGTTCTATCTTACCTTTATGTGTCAAGTATGTGTCCTCTACAATCTACAATCATCATACTTACAAAATAAATTCATTTTGGGCATCTACAATGAAGATCTCTCCTACCACTTTTGAGCTAGGGTTTCAAACACACAAAAAGTAATATACCTTCTTAACATTCGTTCATAAAAAAGTGACGATGAAATGAATTCATTATTTTTGTGAAATTATCTTATATCAATGTAAAATCATCCCTGAAATCCAAAATGTCCCATGCAAAGCCAACAATTCATGGTGAGCATCAGAAGTTGCAATTCGAGTTGGAAATCACTCTTTCTTGGACCCTGTTTCACATAAACCATCATAACTTGAAAAATATTTTTCAAAATGACTTACAAAATTTCTCACACCTCTAGGACACTTATTTTCACCATCTACAATCATCAACAAAACTCAAATAGTCCTTCATCTTCATAACCCATCTCGTTTGTGTGACTAGCCCTTGGGGTTTTACATGGTTTAAGCTAGGCCATGGTAGAAGAACCTCATACCTCATCATGAAACCTCCCCAAAAGGCCCTGACACACTTGAGACAAAATTTCTCACATCCTTGCATGCCTCCGTGAGCTCACATGGATCTATACCTCATCATTTGGTCTCTAAACACCTAGACTAGGTTTAGATGAGCATCTACAACTAGGTCTTCAACTTATACCTGCACTTTGAAACTCATGTGGTTGCCTAAAACCTCCCCAAACATGTTTCTCATGCTTCTACCATGTTCCTCAAGTCACCATATAGCTCCACTCACCATGCACCATCACCTAGGCTAGCTAGGTCACCTGACTAGGTTTGCTAAACCAAGCCAATCTCACTTAATCAATTCATGCCATCATGAAGCAACCTAAAAATTCATGGCATCACCATGTCAAGCACCTTCTAAAGCTCCTCCATCATCCTCTTTGTCATTAATGAGCTTTTACATCAGTGACAACACCTAAACTCATCATGCCAATAGTTATTGTATGTGAACTTTGCTAGTGCCTACTCACAACAGTAACACTCTCTCTCCTAATTTCCCCAACTCCCCTTTACCTTTCATCACTGCAAATTCCTCCCTTGTACTCCATACAAGCACTTTGCCACAGATTCAATGGAGTGTTCCTGTGTGATCCCTGGCCTATTAGCCACCTCACAGATTTAGGTAGTTTAAATTCAATATTGGGAACCTCCCCATACACAAGAAGGAGGGGCTTAGCCACGTGACCATTGGTGGAAACGCATAATTTACCCCATGAAAAATTATTTCACCAACAATAGGCCTTTAGGTGAATAAATTCAAGATTGTGGCCAAGTTCAGCAATATCTTTGCACCATGTAACAATTTATTGCTCTTCATTGTCTATCGAAATTGTTGGAGGCCCCTTCCTCTTAGTGGTCCTTTTTTCGTACAACCAATCAGTCATGTGTGTGGTTTCTATTCTTATGGACATTCCATCGTCCTCCACATCCCTCATGGCAGCCTTCATGTCTTCTTATGTCCATTATCCTCTTATGTATAATGCATTTTTTATAGGAAACCCTCTAGTTACTTCAACATCTGGGTTCATAGTAGTGTTGAATTCAGGAATTTGGGTAGCTGTGATATTCTCATCAACAAAAAAAAATTTACATCTTGATGGATGCCTTCTTTAAGTGGACGTTGTATTTTTCTGATGTTGTATCTTAGGTGCATTACTTAGGAATTTGGGTAGTTGTGATATTCTCATCAACAAATTGTTTTTTACCTCTTGATCAATGCCTCCTTTGAGTGGAAGTTGTATTTTTTAGTCTTAGGTGCATTATCCATGTCAAAATCTTGTGCTTTGCCTCTTAAAGAAGACATCCTTCTGTTGGAAGTGGTAGTTTTTTGAGGTTGTATCTCAATTATTTTATCCTCGTCAGAAGAGAGATTTGTAAACCTTACCCTCTTCGCAAGTTACTTCTCATCCTTATCACAGGTGTTTTGGTTGTCTTCTTTACACGTGTAATTATGAAATTCAAGAATGTATTTTGAATCAGTCCTTTGTTAGCATATTTGGATGCACTATTTATATGGAGGTAAGTATAGCACCATATGAATGCATAAATCTAATACTATGCGTGTAGTATTTCATGAAATGTTTGAAACATAAAAGAAACTACTAAAAAATATATTGGTTATTTCTAACACCTAAGAAAAACAAAGAAATTACTAGTTTGAAGATTGAAAAAGCAATTAGGCATGAAGTCATTACTTCTATTTTAATGGTTTCAAATTTTCAAAAGCTATCGTATTACTACACATTTCAGAAAATGTGTTAACAATTTCATTTCCAACAAACTTAAAGGATTATGATTTATTTATCACAAGAAATCATACTTAGAGGAGTGATTCAACTTTAAATTAGTTATGTGCAACAATGAGTTTATATTTGAAGATAAAATATAAACAACATGAATTTGCAACAATGAAGCGGTTCATTCTTGCAAATTTAATGTTGTTCATAAACTATCTACATGTTTAGACTCATCATTGTTCATAACAATTTTAATGATAGATTGTGATATTTAAAAACATTTAAGAAAAACAAGAAAGAAATAGTTATAAAATATATTGGTGAATACAATATGTAAGTAGTGATTGCCCCTGACACTTATATATATAGCAAGAAAATTGTCGATATATCTGAAAATTTGGTTATGCTCTGATAGAAATAGTTATTACTGAATGGAAAAAAATGCAAATGACTTGTCTTTCCAATTTATAGATTTTACTCCTATGTTTTTGTCCTTATGCATCCATGGGATTGATTTCTATTGGTTGAGAGAGGTTAGCACAGATTGATTGAGAAATAAATAAATTCAATTGGTTGGATTTGAAACTTTTGTTGGTCCATGGACTTGAATTCTAGTGGGTGAGAGAGACTTTGGTGGAGATTGAGAGGGAAATACATCATTTTGATTACCCAATTTTGAACTACGGGGGTTCTAATAAATGTTGTTGTTTTTTAAATTTGCTTCAAATTTATATTACTTATGAATTTTTCTTGTAAATGGAGGGGCTTACACCACCTTTTATGTTTGTGTGTGCTTGTATTAGTACAACAAATGGCGGTGGAGGATGGATTATTTTGGATGAATAAAGTTTACATAGGAATATGAATTTAACAAAATTAGTATACTGAGTTGCATGGTTATAAACCCCTGATGTCTATGTCTATGACAAATGTATATACTTAGAAATATAATAATGTGTAAGGTAATGAATTTCATATTGACATGGAATGAAAAAAATCTAACATTGTACATGTTGAAGCCAACAAAAATATAAATGGCACCAGAAGTAGTAGTTAAGATAATATTTTTATATTCATATTGGAGTTCGTATTTTTCAAATGTGAACCTAATTTTGTAGGGAATGACATGTATTTGTATTTAGAGATTGAAATAATTACACATGTTAAAATTGGCAAAAAGTGGGGAAATATTGTATAGGTTTATGTGTTTTTTATTTAAACATATGAGAAATTGTCTTAACAAGGATATTAAATTGTGCCAAAACACTCTCGATCAAAGGCCCCTACTCGAGTAAGGAGTCCCTTCCCCTATATAATCACATGATTAGCCTTTTCCTACTTTAATAAGTTTGTTTTTTAAATATTGTTTTGGAGCATGAAGTTGTTTTAATATTCTTTGTGGTTTTAATAATTTATTACATGTTGTGAATAACACATGTCTATCACCACATGAATGAAGAAGTCCTATTAATAGGTTTGATTTTATTAAATAACTTATTTTAACAAACGGGTTTTTTAAATAACACAATTGTTTTGTGTGTATTGTTTTCAAATAAATAAAATATTAGTACAAAACAAAATAAATTAAGGAAATCCAAACTAATTATCTAGCATGAGTTTCCTACTACAACCCAAGGATAATATGTGAATAGCATACTTAACGCAATGTGAATAACACATTACTTTTAACAAATTGTTAATTTCATGTATCATACCTTCACATATAACTTCTCCTTAATTATTCTCATGATAACACAATCTCTTTGCATGTATTACTTTCATATCAATATTGAAACAAGGGTTGTGTATTATATTCATGTTAATTTTTCTCTTGGATCTCATTCATGTTACCAACGGCATATATTTCCCTTTGAACAAATATATTGGTGTGTTATTTGTTTTGTTTTCTTCCCCTCTCCATTGTTGTGTGTGCTTATTTTCTTCCATTCTCCCATGATGTGTGTTTTATTATCTTCTCTTATGTTGTGTGTGCTTTGTTTTCTTGTGTTCAACCATGTTGTTAAATGTTTATTTTAACCTTTTTTAAGCATCGCTTATTTTATGTTACTTCAACTTTAAAGCAATTGCTCACCACTAAACATGTTTAAGTGTGCATCGCCACAAATATGTTGGTGTGTAATTCATTTTGGTTTCTACCCTTCTCCTCTTTTCGGTGTGTTTATTTTCTTCCCTTGTCCCATGTTGTGTGTGTTTTGTTTTCTTCTGTCTACCCTATTTTTTAGTGTTTATTTTAACCTTTTTAAAGCCACTTATTTTATGTTATTTCAGCTTTAAATCAAGTTGTCTACCACCAAACATGTTTAAGCACACATCAACCACCTACCCAGTACCCAATACACTTGCATTTTTCGTTTGACAATATGCATCATACAACAGGTCAACATTTTCCTCCAACTATATATCCATCATCACTAACAACCACAACCCATTTCTAGATTGATAGTCTTGATCCAAAGAGGATGTTGTGAGATCATGTCCATGAGAGTTGATTGGGAGTGAAAGTTTCCAAAATGTGAGAGATAACTAGATACGGTCCACAAACGTGACTTGTTAGGTGCAATGTTAGAGATATTAGGGCCACAATACTTTCAAAATAAAAAATGACGTCGACACTTTTTTTGTTTCTCCTCTATTTTGGAAAGTGCTCAAATAAATTGAAAATTGAAGTACTTATAGTCAATTAAAATCACCAATTTATTGTATATTCTTTATGAAGTGGCATAAGCCCCCTTAATTAATGTATATGCCTTAAAAGACTAAGAACTTTTACTAAAATTGATAATAAAGTGTTTTAATTGAGCTTCGATAATACATGTTATCAATAATTAAAATGCGATTTCATAAATAATAATTGTAAATTAAGTATGTCAAAATGAATTAGATGTTGTCATTCTTTGTATTCACTTGCATTTTCTTTCATTTCTAAATTAATACCAACTTTAATTACTTTAGAGATGAAGTTAATGACTTACAAATTGCAACAAAATTCTAAATTGGGATCTTCAAATCTTTATCAATAATAGATTTCAATTTCTATCTTCACACTATTCTCCATTACTTCTGAACATAAAGTTGACAAGTTTAACAACACTAAAATGGGATATTCATAAATGATAAACTACGAGCTTGTCAAATGAAATTCTCCGTTGATTTTTCACCTAGGGGAGAGGGGCCAGTAATGGTGCACCCTTAGTTTAGGAGTCTACAAACACCAACTACATGCCATATAGGATTGTGAATTTTGCTAATACATGTAGCTTGAGTTCTCCTTAGCTTGCATTTCGTCTTTGGAGTGTTCAATTGGAGTGAAAGCCATATTTTGAATTGATTTAAAATAAAAAAATTTAATTGCACTAAAATTATAGTGGAGACCAATACTTGCACGAGTGATAATTGTTGTACAATGAGTATTTAATAATTATAATTCTTACATGATATGATTGGCTACTCTACAACATTGTTATGTCAAAATTAAATAGCTACTAGATAGTACCATGATAACTATAAGGTATTGTGTGACCAATAATGTCCACTATTAGACCATGTTCAAGTATTGGCCCTTTCCCTATATTATTACTATTTATGCTTTGCATTGATATTACTACCAATTTACTTTTGAGCGTGGAAGATGCATTACATGAACCAATTTAAAAGGTCCCTTTTAGCAATTTCAAGGAGAATAAAATTACAAATTACAACTAATCGAGAAAATTAAAATTAGGAGCTCGGTAAAATAATATAGTGGAATCCATTAAGATGATAAATGTTGACAAATGAAAAAATGAATTAATTTTCTTAGCAGTCACAAGCACCTCAATAATGTAATGTTTAAGGGAAAAAATGAAGACCACGTATTCAAGATTTATATAGTTTTCCCGCACATACATATGTCAAATTCACCCCCACACCCTCCCTATATATCTTGTACCTCCTTTTTGGTGTTGAGTAATGAGTATCTATAGAGAAACATGAGATTGTATCCATATATGTTGATCAGGTTCCCGTCTCTGTATATAGGTATTTATGGGACACCCCATACCAAATAGACTAGAGATATCGATATTTATATGGGTATTAGCTCAAAACACATAAGTGCTCTAACTATATTTTGACTTGTTACTAGTCTATAAATACCAATAGATAATAAATAAGCACCTAAAATAATTGGTGTTCAAGCATATGGCATGTATTAGGATGTGTGTTTGACTTCTTGTTGCGTAACTATTGAATTGGTCGTATGGTAGTTTCTATATCTTCATATTAGTATTAAGGTCGGTCTATGGAGTATCCACACGTAAGTAAGGTATACATACAAGGTGGGGTTAAAAGTAGATCACATGATATTGTATATTGTTTTTTATAAGTTTGTGGAGGTTGCCCCTTTGAAGTGACTTTGGTCATATGTTTCAATATACATCTCTTATTTCATTACAAGTGTTATTAGAGCTCCGATTTCAGCAAAAGTTGAATCAAGAGTATAATCCTAAATTTTAAAGAATTTCCTAGATCATGCAAATTGTTGATTTTTTCTGCAATTTTTTAGTGCAATTTTCGTTTCATTGAAGGGAGATATAATCCAATTTTCAGCTCCTATTGATCATTTAAGGAGGATACAAATCCAATTTTCAACATTTGGTGATCCTTTTCGAGGGAGTTATTGCAATTTTAGGGGTTTTAATAAATTTTCTCAACAAGCCACTAGTTTTGGAATTATTCTTCCTTCATTGCATTTCAGAAAGCTCGCAAAAAATATGTGGAGGTTTGATCTCCATATTTTGGGATTTGAGGCCGACCACATTCCAAAATAGACTAATCCAAGTTTAGTCAAAGGTGAAAATTGAATTCTCCACATTCAAATTCTTGCATAACAAATCCACAAAACTATGGGATGGGGCAAAGGATCAATCACTTCAATCAAAAGATTCTCATACATACGAAGTCACCTCAGCTTAATGGAGAATGAAGAATCATATTAGAACTAGGTGAGATTATCCAGGCTCAATTCAAGAGGATGTTGACAACAACAATCACAAGTATCTTATCAAATGGAAGAACGTGTCGAGAGAGAATGTGACATGAGAAAATGAAGATTTCATACAATAGTATCCACAAAAGATCAACATTGAAAATAACAATTGTTTGAGATGGGGGAGGCATGTTATGCCCTTAACCTATGACATGTATTGGATGTGTGTGAGTGACTCGTGGCTAGCATAACACTTGAATTGATCATATGATAGCTCTTATATCTTCATATCAGTAGTAGGGTCAACCTATGGAATATCCAGAGCATAAGTAGGGTATATATAGGAGGTATGGCTAGTAGTAGATCAAGATATTGTATATTTTATTCTTATTTTAAAATTGTGGATGTTGCCCCTCGAAGTGACTTGGTCATGCGCTTCAATGGTGTTCTCTTATTTTCATCATATTATGTTCAATTATTGTGATTCTACTTCAACAATATGGTAATTTAATTACATAGTTGTGCGTGCAATGCGTCCCTAACTTCGAACTTGAGACATTCCTTGCATAGTACCCAAGCCTTCACCATACATATTTTCCAAGTGTACATACCCTACCCCTTGGATAAAAACTTGGACCTTCCCTATGGAATACCCAAACCTCCACCATGAGGCCCACTAAGGCTGTACAAAATTATGTAGTTTTTAACTTGCTAGGATGAAAAAATTGATCATTAAGATCAAAGCACAAAGGCAAAGATCGTCAATTACTCATTTTGAAATAAAGAGCTAGTCCTACATGTTACCCGTATGATGCAATTCTCATTCCATTTATATAAAATGGAATAGAGGTACTTTTGATTACACTTTGGTGTCAAAATTGTGTATATACTACAATCTGCCAACCCACCAGATTGATGCCAAACAAGAAAGAAAACGTGCTCAACAAAGTACTTTTTAAGCTTTCATTGATTCCTAGAAGATATACAACACAAAATAGGATAGAAAAAATTGAACTGGGAACTATGTAATCTTTCATTGGTTCCCTGAAGATAAACAGCACAAAGAAGAATACCCCTTGAGTCAAGGACTCTATAGTCTCTCCTGCAATTTCTTCTGTAAGATGGAACCTACTTCTTGACGTTGTGCCTCTATGTCTCTCGCAAATTCTTTGAGATTTTCGTCTAGCATCGACTCTCCAAGTTGAATTTTAAGCCTCTCCAATACCAATTCCAACTTACAAAAATCTCTAAGAATTTGGGCATTTCTGTCACTAAGCTGAATAAGACTCCTCAATGCCACCAAAGCCTGCAAACGCAAGTAAATATAACTTATTACACCCTGAAGAAAAGACCTCCGGACTAAAACAAGATCACACTTTCCACATACATCAGCAATGATAAAATGTGGCATGCAGTCTTCTGCAATAGATCTCTAAAGGCCCAAAATGATATGAGGAATAATGTAGACTACTCAACCAAAGAAATAAATTGGCATTTGAAGACCCAACAAAACAGCCTACCTTTTATCACACCTTTATTCTCCTTAATGTAAAAAATTAAATATTCGTCAACTATAAATTTTCATAATTTTCCGTTCCTTCAATGAATTTCCTGTTCCTTTAATGAATTTTGCATATAGCAAGCTTCAAAACTCGAGAACATATGAAACTAACATTCACAGCAGGCCTAATTCCATTAAAAAAAAGTTACAACCAACAAATCCTTTTGTACTACTTGAATAGCGCTAGGCACAACTCCCTTCAAATGAAGTTACACCTAGCAAATCCCTTTGAAACACTTGAATAGTACCAAGTTTTCAACCTTCCAATATGCCATACTTTGGATGCCCAGCCAAAAAAATTATCTATGTAAGAACTGGACACAATAATGTAGTTCCTACTCATGCTGAGAAAGATTGAAGCATTGCTCGAGTAAAAACTCTTGTTCTATAGTAAAATAATCCGGAAAACCTAGCCTACACTACTGTTGAATTTTCAAAATAAGTTACTGCATGCAGGGCTAACCCAACACGAGTCTACAATACCAGATTGGAAACTATATAAATATATAGAGATACAAAATTTGAACTTCTTGTAACAAAAATGCTTCAGTTTTTACTAGAATATATATACTATTAAAATACAACCAAAAAGAATCCACCAACACATGATTGCACTTGAAACTTCTCTAATAGCTAGGTGTCATTGTAGTGATTCCATGCTCTCTCGCTTTCTATAATTCCCATTTCATGATCTATCTGTTTCTCTGCACAAAGGATCATGTAAGATTTCACATAAGCTCGGATATCAAAATTTCTTGATCTTATACTACTCCAGGACAGAGAAGGGTAAGTCTTAGATTAGCTTGTTTTGGAACAGCTTAAGTCTGCCACATTGATCATTTTTATCCTAGAATCCTATCATTCTAGTCTACTATTGTACCATACTAGGATGCCAGCTTGCATGGATTTATACAAGTCCTTAGAAGGTATGGGCATGCACCCATGTGTAAACTGTAAGATTAATGAGTGTTTGTGTCAGGATGTTTGTTGATTGCATCTGTCCAGCTGGATAGAGCTTTGATTTGCGCATTTGTAGCATATACACTTCTCTCAAAGTAGTTAGAATGTGTTCAAATTGTTGCCTTGTAATATAAACCAAGTTCTTTTGCAAATATAAAAAGCACATATTTTATACACTTTCTAAATCAAGCATAAATCTGACATTATCGTACACCCTTGATTCATTCCATCATAGCACATTGGGATGTCCTTAAAAACCAAAGCAAGCACTAGAAAACTTGATCTGCACTGCTTTATAGTAGTAGTTTATGAAACTAAGAACTACCAAAATTCCAAAAGATTCCACAAAAGGAAAATACCTCTTTCTATTGTTCACATGGATGAGTGACCATACCATTTAAAGCTTCAAATTACAATCAAATCATTCAACTTTCAATCATCTCAAAACCAACAGCACAACAATAACATAGCCAACAAGCAGAATTAATGGGTATGGAAAAAAGTCTACCAAAACTGATATAGCTGACTGGAGAAATTTTCCCGAACATAAATCTAATCCCAACAACTAAGAAAAGAGAGTATCTAAGCTTGCTTAAATAAACAACACAAAAGATGGTCTACATAATAGAACTTTCTACTTGAAAACCTGAAATAGTGCAAGACAGAGGGGGTGAACAAACCTTCTCTTGTGTATCTAAATCAGGCACGGCTGTGAGATCCACCACTGATTTAAGGAATTCTTTATCAGTTTGAAAAGCGATTGGAGCTGTATTAAGTTGTAACTGTTCTTCTACTAACTCAGCCACCAAGAAAACAGACTTCTTACGCAGCCTGATATCACTGCTAAAATTGCTCATGATAACCTGTCAACCAAGAAAGCCACTCACAACTTAATCTGATTTCTTTGCCCTTGGAATCTTTCTTAAATTTAATAAATGGAATGAATGCAAATTGTTAATTTTCACCTGAAGCATATAAGCTCCACCTTCTGAATAAAACACTGTCTGCCCATCAGGATTATTTCTAATTATAGCTGAAACTGCATAAAGAGCTTTAACTGCTTCTTCAGAAAAGCTGGACTTCACCAGCCCCATTAATTTTGGTAAGGCCTTGAGCTCAAGTATCTGAAATAGATTCAAATTTATAAACTGAAGATATCGATAAATTGATAATAGATGCAACACTCATAAATTGAAGATATGCAATACTCATAGAATACACTCTTTTTCAGACTGACTTCATGAAATTTTCCAGATGAGGCCAACAGTATATTATTGAAGTTCTTCACCACAGCATTCTTAAAAAAAATTAAAATAAAGGTAAGAAAACTAGAATTAATACTTGTTTCTGAACAACAGGATTATTATGACTAGCTTTTCCTATAACCCATGCAGCAACTGTGCGTAGTTCTTTTTCTTCTCTGTTGAGTTCTTCAACAATTGCAGTGAGGCCTCCAAGTTTATTCAAATCTGCATGGACAGAAAACAAAATCTATGCAATCAAATTTTAACACTAAAAATCTACTAGTATAGCATTCCATCAAGAGCGTAGAAAGTGACTTCACTAAACAAGAAATTAAAAATTATTCATAAATATCCAGAAGCTTCATCAAGAGAGAAGGAAACCAACACATTGAAGTTTATTGATACAAAGTGCCTAAAGAATTTTCCTATTCCAAGATCGTCCCCTTGTAGAAGAACAAGCCACGTACCTAAATAATGTGCAAAAATGAAGTACACTCACAGGTATTTGCAGATCATAAAAGGATTTACATTCCTATAGTCTTAGATGACACGATAGTTTGTGTTAACAAATATCTTGTCTTTCCTCCTCTCTAATAGGTACAATAAACTAGAGATAGACTGAGACTGAGAAGATTTATACAGGGTAAGCATACGAACATATGGGGGAGAGTAACAGAGCTTCCCATTGGCATTCTTGAGTCCCATTGACCTACTTTTTGGTCATTCCTCAACATTAATATAATTTCTTTCTTTCGTCCATCCTCCTGTTGCTTGGGACATTTGCACCCTTCCCCAGGTTGGGGAAAATGGATTGTCAGGCCAGTGGTTGGAAATGTGCCGTGACAAATTCTAATTCAACAGGACACACTCGAGGAATTACGGACCCTTTCAAAATATGTGATATTATTGGAAATGCAAATGCTCCTAATCTCTGTGTCTGCACTACTTAAGACAATTTGTAACAGATCGTCTTCATTGGAAATATGTAGGGCCATGCAATCTGTAGGGGGGTGGATATCATCCAAGCACGGAAGTAGCACGAGGCTCTTCCTATCAGGGACAACTTGCTCTTGGGGCCAAGGCGGATGGTTTGGTGCAACGAGATGTGGAGTTGAAGCCCGCATGCACATTAAGACCCAAAGAAGGTTGGATGGATCTATGTGATGGTGAATGGTCCCTTTGGACTTGAGGTTCCATGCAAATGCTGGGGCAGCGTGGGTCAAGTTGAGACACTTCAAGGAAGCAAAATGCTCAAGAGATGTGTTGTGATGGGTGTGTGGGCACGACTTGGAGCTAACCTTAAGATCGGCCTAAGAGTTCTAAGTCAGATGAATGCCGAGGTGGACTTGGTGTGCGACGCCAAGTGAGATGCAGAGTAGTCTCCCAATGCTGAGAGAGGCGCATCGTTTGCACAGTTGGATGGATCTGCAAAGGCAGTGAATCATCCCAAGAATTTGGAGGATCCACACTCGTGAAGAGAAGCAAGGTGTGAACTAGAGATGGCTCTCCAAGAGGAGGCAAGACCCAAGAGGCTGCATATACAGAGAGGGTGTTGTGCTGGCTTGGATAGTTGAATTGGAATCGGCCGGAAAGTAGAACACAGTTAGCTTACAGAGGTGAGCTAGTGCAGGGCATGGAGGGTGGAAAGATGGGATGTGATCCCATGCCAAGTTTTGTCATCTACGCAATAGCTGAGCAGGGATTAAGAGTTGCATTGCAGAAGTGGCAACCAAGAGTTCGCACCCCGCCAAGGGAACTAGGATACTTGGTGCACTTGGACATTCAGAGCAAGGGGGTGTTCAAGGAGGCCTTGAGGCGGACTTATATGGATGAGTTCGTCCATGCACTTGAGTGCAGAGGATCAGTGCAACTCAAATAGTGAAGAGCTATTGAATCAGTGTGGAGCCGGGAGGTGTGAGAGTTCCCCGCAGTGGTTCAAGGTTGCACTAGGAACTTAAAAGTGTTGTGAACATTCAAAAAGGAAGGAAGCTAGAGTTGGAGTACAGCTATGCCGACATGAGAGTTGGTTTGCAACTTAAGGCCAAGAGAAGGCTATGTTGCCAGGATATCGGTTCGGGTGAGGGTTCGATACGCGGATACGTTAATTTCAAAAAACCCTTGGGTACAATACGTCTTCGATACGTCCATACATAATTATTTTTTTTAAAAAAATATGTATATATATATATATATATATATATATATATACTCATTTTACTCATTTTTTAGTCCATAAGAAATACAAAACTTGAAAAATATAGTACGATCAATGTTCAAAACATTCAATATACTTAAGATTTTACATTTTCTATGATATATGAATATTATATTCCTTTGTGTTTCATCCATTTCCTTTGAGATTAATTTTTGTGTTGCGATGGTGGCCATAAAAGATGTATATAGGGAGCTCCTGAAGAACCTATTTAATTAGGTTGACTCTAACCTGCCAATGATAACTAAAGAGGTCAGTCCAATGGTTGGTTCTTGCATTCATATTATCCAAAATCACCTTGTAATCCTCCTTAAGGATGCGGGAAGGAGTCAATGTTGTGCCTTAATAGTTTCTAGGAAAGGATGCTCTTTGAAACTTTAAGCTATGCAATTTGCGGTTCCAAATTTTTCTATTAGTATTGAAGATCAACTAAGATTTGATCTCATAAATAACTTGTACGGAGGCTCAGATATATGTCCAAATTTCTATGAATAGCTTCTTTCCTTGGCCAATTGTGATGATCCCAAATAATTACCTCAAACGTTCTTGATATCCTTTGAATATTTTCTCTTCAATAAACTAGAGGGATTTTAAACAATCTCCAGGTTTCCTTGTGGTTGTCCATGCCCTCCTAGTCTAGTCCTCAATAAAACTGAAGTTTGTTTGAGTCAAAATAAAATAAAACAAATTTAGAGCCCCCCCACTGCCCAACCTTGCGGTTACATCCTGGGCATATGACCTGAGATACATCCCGGGTTTCATGTCCGAGTATGTCCTTGTACATATAGGTACATCAAAATGTACCCGAGACGTACTTGGGCCATATTAGTACCATACCCAGGATGACACATCCGTACCGGGTACGCATCTAGGGGTTGCAAGAGGGTGGGAGATGAACCCTGATAACATAGGAAGATATTGTGTTAGATCTTAGACAATGTAAATCTAGAAGTCTACTTGATTTGCTTTAATCAGAAAATCGAAGAAATTGCGAGATCTAAAACACCTTGAGAGTAAAAACCTTTCTCTCACTCCTTCCAAAAGGAGATAAGGAATTTAGGTAAAAAGACCTAGTTACATTATTAGCCAACCAACTGCAATTTTTGGGTTGAGGTTGTTACTTAACCCTTGGTAAGGATAAAACCAAGCAAACCATCTTAGCATTAAATATCGCCTAAGATTTGATCTCATAAATAACTTGTACGGAGGCTCAGATATATGTCCAAATTTCTATGAATAGCTTCTTTCCTTGGCCAATTGTGATGACCCCAAATAATTACCTCAAACGTTCTTGATATCCTTTGAATATTTTCTCTTCAATAAACTAGAGGGATTTTATACACTCTCCAGGTTTCCTTGTGGTTGTCATGCCCTCCTAGTCTAGTCCTCAATAAAACTGAAGTTTGTTTGAGCTCAAAATAAAATAAAATAAATTTAGAGCCCCCCCACTGCCCAACGGTAGTGATACAGTCCTGAGTACGTTGGGGTTCATCCCAGTACGTCCCAGATACGTCAAAACGTACCCAAGACGTACCCAGGACGTATCAATACCGTACCCAGGATGTATATGTACCAGGTATGTATCCAAGGGGTACGGGAGGGTGGGGGGCGAAACCTGGTAACATAGGGAGAAGGAGAAGGTGAGGTGTAGTCTAGGTCTACTTGAGTAGCTCGGTCCGCACTGGTGAGCTTAGATAGAGTAACAACTCATGTCATGTGTGGTAAGTGATTCCACCATAGGTTGACCCCGTGACATAATGCATGGGTCATAGCATCAAGGCCTATTAGTATTGAAGATCGCCTAAGATTTGATCTCATAAATAACTTGTACGGAGGCTCAGATATATGTCCAAATTTCTATGAATAGCTTCTTTCCTTGGCCAATTGTGATGACCCCAAATAATTACCTCAAACGTTCTTGATATCCTTTGAATATTTTCTCTTCAATAAACTAGAGGGATTTTAAACACTCTCCAGGTTTCCTTGTGGTTGTCATGCCCTCCTAGTCTAGTCCTCAATAAAACTGAAGTTTGTTTGACTCAAAATAAAATAAAATAAATTTAGAGGCCCCCCACTGCCCAACGGTAGTGATACATCCTGAGTACGTTTGGGTTCATCCCGAGTACGTCCCAGATACGTCAAAACGTACCCAAGACGTACCCAGGACGTATCAATACCGTACCCAGGATGTATATGTACCGAGTATGTATCCAAGGGGTACGGGAGGGTGGGGGGCGAAACCTGGTAACATAGGGAGAAGGAGAAGGTGAGGTGTAGTCTAGGTCTACTTGAGTAGCTCGGTCCGCACTGGTGAGCTTAGTAGAGTAGCAACTCAGTGTCATGTGTGGTAAGTGATTCCACCATAGGTTGACCCCGTGACATAATGCATGGGTCATAGCATCAAGGCCTATTCAAACCAACTCTTAACCACATAGCCAACTTGGCCTCTTACTTTGTCTTGCGGCAAAAAAAAGATTAGCAATGATGCCTTTTCTGTTGGGAGAATCTTTTGAATGAGGAGTTACAAAAATGGCACAAATGGAAATGATCAGATTGTGTTACAAATCTAGGTGTTGGAAACAAACCAAAATTTCATTGGTTTATATAATGGTTTCAAGTTGCAAAGGATTGAGATCTTATAGGAGAGACTGGAAGTAGAATAACAGTAAATATTTTTACAACTATGCAACAAGATTTATATTAATGAGGGGCAAATAATCTCTATTGCTCCACATCTAAACAAACGATGGGGAGGAGGAGACTCCAAAGAAAGATGAAAAAATAGACATCAAACCCTTTGGACACCAAGAACTTTTTCAAAAACAATCATTTGTATTGGTTAGGGATTCGCCAAGGCTTGGCGGTATAAACAAGATTTGGTATGGAAAATCTGACTGTGCATGTATTTTTTGTGGAAGAGACAAAACAATAGGGTATGTTTTCTAGACACACCCCTCTATTAGGACTTTTTGGCACAGTTGGCAAAATTCAATTAAATTTTCATCATTTTCCTATTCTGGGAAGGCCTTCTTTTGAGGATGCATGGATGATCAAAACTAGTTGCAATGAGCTTTGGTGTATGATAGTGCTATCTACTACAAATTTTCTTTGGAAGACCAGATGAAAGGAAACCTTTTACAAAGGATAGTTTTCCACTCCACTTAGTGAGTTGTAATAGTTAAAGAGTTTATCATCTGAACTACATAAAGGATTCGATATTAGAATTTAGAATATACAAATATAAAAGATAGGAAGATGTTATCTATACCAATGGCAGATGGATATTTATAATATCCATGGGATACAATCCTTAAAAAAATTACCTATCCGATCTAGCTTTTGATATATAACCACAAGGATGTGTACCCTAAATTTTGGTAGCGTCCCTAACATCTTGAATGTTTTGGGGACTTTGAGGGAACGTCCCCAAATTATTTTAATTTTTAAAAAAAATAACAATCCAGACACTTTTACTGCAAAAAAATTGTTATTTTATACCAACAACATTGAGCCCTAATCAAGAAATTACCCCTACAACAATAAATAAGGTTTTAACCCTTAAATTTCATTGAATAAAGTTAAAATATTAAAATAATAAGTTTTATATATTATTTTAATAGTCGTTCCCTTGCACTCCCCTTGTCGTTACCCTGCCATCCCCAAAAATCTAGGAATTTTTTTACCATCCCAGAAACCCATATTATAATATATTGTTTTAATATAAGGCAGGAACGAAGTTTGCTACAAGTTCCCCTTTCTTGCAAAGCTTCAATCTCAAAGCATCACTAAAAGATTCAAATTCGTGATGACAAGTTTCTTTATTGATCGAATTCCTTTCTTGAAGGACATTAATAAGATAGACCAAAAAAATCAAAATAACGACCCATCGAATCAAGATCAACCCATCCTAGATCAGTTTTGATAGGCACCATATTTAAATACAAGTTTTAAGAGGAACTGCTTTGAACTTGAATTCATGTGTGTCTACGACAATTTAAATATAAGTTTGTTTTCGAAAGGAATGAAAACTTTGTCATCAAGATGATGTGTGTGTCGATAAATTGATTTTATTTTTCAACGACCACCACTTTCATTATTAAGATGACAATACAGGTTCAATAAAAATTGCTTATCAACGACCTTGTCTCCACAATTGCATTTGAGACTATCCCTTTATTGATGAGATGCATCTTACTTTCATGTTACAATTTTTCATCTTTTATCAACTTTTTAACTTCTATAAGGCAAAACTTGATTATGAATCTTTTCAAATAGATGACGGATTGAGAAATTACTCTCATGACTCTTTGTACCTCATTTCGTTAAAAATAGCACAAAGGTATTGACAGAATTTGTATTAATAATGCTGAATTGTGAAAGGCTAAAGGCTTTAGTAATTGGTTATGATTATTCAAATAAACAAGATCTCAGTCTTTTCAGATAAAAATTTAATAGAATCTTGGAACTTTCACATTCTTTCTTCCAATTTTTATGTTATGTCCACAAATATTGATCTCAATAATTGAATCCCAAGAGTCCATCATCATGTTCTTCAAATTTAGCATTTAACGAGTCGGCTTCTAATATTTCATTTGAAACATTTTTTAGACCATTCATCCAAGATATTTTCTTCAAGTTGGTCCCAAGTTAAATAATTTGTAAATTCAAGATCGAAATTAGTAACCATTTACTTGCCGCATCCTTTGAATGAAACAATGTCAAACTTGGATATGTACACACACACACACACATTCCACCAAACTTTTGCATCTTCATTTTCAAAAAAAGGTATTAGACAATAACATCCAACTCTCAGCAGTCTTCCTTACTCTGGACCAGTTTGATAAATCCCTTCGTGTCTCGTGAATTTTTGTATTTTATGGCTCACGTGACTCTTCGTATATTCTGACTCTAAGCATCTCGTGTATCCATATCTCGTATATTTTCAAATGTTAAGCCTCTTCACATGTCAAGGTGGGCTGATGCAAATTGGGTTTCAAGCAAGTGTCGAGTGGGTTTTGGTCAAAATAGCCATTAAAATTTGAAAAAGTATGGGCACAATTTTAAATAATTCCTGCCATAGACCAGAAGTCAAACCACAAAGGTCCAAGATAAACGACAAGAGCCTATCTATGCTCTAATACTTGTAATAGACCAAGAGTCTAATATGTGAAATCCACAAAGGACCCAATATTATATATATAAAATAAATGATAGAAGGATGCCATCTACACAAATGGTAGATGGGTATTTATCATATCACTGGGGTGCAATCCCAAAACATATGACCTATCCCACCTAATTGTTAGTATTCAGCCTTAGAATTAGCTATAATATGCAATACACGATATATATATACAATTTAATGTAATAATATACGGTAGAAACTAGTCTTTAGTGTCTCCTACATTCTGGTGACATCCTGAACGTGGTAGGGGGCGGGGGGGCCAGGAGGAGTCATCCCCAAGTTTTTAATTTTAAAACAAACGCGCCTGCAAAAAAACAATACTGCTATTTTTACAACATTAAACTCTAATCCTGAAAGTACCCTGAAAAACTTTATATACAGTTTAACTTTAAACCTTAAAATTTATTGAACAAGTTAAAATATTTAAATATTAATTTCCATATATTATTTTGATAGTCATCCCTCCGCTGTCCCCAACATCTGAGAAAGAGTAACATGTTCCAGAAACTCCATTCACCCATCCCCGAGACGGGGGTTTCCCAAAGGATGTAGACTCGTTGCTTGTGGAAAAAGCTCAAATTTCAGCATTTTTAGCTTTTGTACGATGAGACTTCCTAGGCATCAATGTTGCTCAGAAGTTGTAACTTTCATGCTCTTTGATGTAATATAAGATGCAGTCCTTTCACTTAGGAAATACATCCAACTATAGTCACAAAATAAAGCAGTAGTTGGGTTTGAAAATAAGAATGTTAGGGAATGTTCTTCAGCATCTATTTGTGAAAAAGTGAAGGGTGATGTAATCTGAGAGATATTTGTGAGGAGAAAATGTGAATTCAGGAGGTTTGATTATTTCTAGAAAGATAACCCTTGAAGTTTAGGAAATCTTTAGAATCTCCTACAAAAAAACTCTCCTGTAGGATAAGAATCTAGTCCAACTCTCTGAGAAATGGGAATCCTAAGCTAGGATGTTTGGGTTATTGAATCATTAAACGTAAGGCCTCTGTGGGCATTGAGAAATTAGTTATTACACTATAGTGATAGGATTAAATATTTGTTGTTTAATCCTATTTGCTAAGTAAGTTGGGTGATTTGTTATGACACCCATGTAGGCAGGGTTGTTAGACTATTCTAAACAGTTGTTCACATAAAATAGGGGAGGTTGAGATATTAGAGGTAATAGATAGGAATTCACATCCTAAACAATAGTATGTAAAGCTAGTACGAATATGTATTTGCGTTTATATAATTTTAATGCGAAGAAGAGTTCGTTGTGTGTCATATTTTTTTTTGTGTGTGTTTAGACAAGTATGCTGGAGTGAAGGAGGCATTTTGAAAAAGAAATGAAAAACCTATTCGCTGTTTTTTATTGGTACATATATGCAGGTTTAGAGCAGGTTTTGACAGATTTCATACAGGTTTCGAGCAGGCTTGACAGACTTTGTAGTTTGTACAGGTTTAGAAACCCCAAATCTACGATTTACAGATCCCATTCAGATTTCTTGGTGTAGGCTTGAAATAATTTAATTTTTGCGATTTGTAAATCTTCCTAAACTGTGATTTGCAAATTATGTACAGTTTCCAAACAGATTTCATGGCCATTTCTGGCACATTTTACCAACGTATTGGACATTTTGAACTGATCATCAACTGTTTCTCACCATGCACTACGCATTTTTTGGTTGGCTGCCAAGTGTTTCACAAAATCTTTGAATTATACTTCGCATTTGATTTATACAGTGAAAAGAGACTGCATTCTGCATAGAGCTCCCTTTAACTCCTCACCATCACAGGGTTCTGTCACCAAAAAATAAATACACCAGTAATTGCAGCCATTTGTCTGGAATTGAAACACTGGGTTCCAAATTTCGAGACCTTCTATTGCTGTTCCAAAAACAATTGCAGGAGAAATACAGGACTATTGCCAATTTGCAGCCAAGAATCACTAAACTTGAACAGACCCAAGCCACCCTACAGATTTATTGTGCTTTCAGCAGCTTGATGAAGTGGTTTCCTAAATTGAGAACAAGCAATCAGAGATAATCATACAACACAAGCACCTTAAAAAGGACACCACAACCCAACAACAATCTATTCAAAAACACATTGAGGAACAAAAGTCATGGGTACAAGTGGTTAAGGGAAATATTTAATAAAGCACCTACACTTGTGGAAATGGCTTTCTAAACAAAGTTTGAAGAAGAAAAGACACATCCAACCAAGGCACTCCACCTTTGTCTACGTGGCCTCCCTAAACCAATTGACCCTTGTAGGCAGTTGACACACTCTTGCGTGAATCGTTGGACTTGAAAGATATTTCCTTACAAAAAGTTTGGACATTCCTAGACAACACCCTTGTTATCCAATTCTTTGAAAACGTGTAAAGCAAAAAAGAAACTCTTTTCCCTCCCACAGAAAATCTATATAGATGCAAATCTCACAAAACTCCAGGTTGAGGAGCTTCAGAAATCTTGGATCCAAGTTGTAGCTGCCCAAAAAGAAAACAAGTGGGCTGTTATAAGAGACTGTAGGGCTGTCATTCATGATCCTCCCTCTTGGGCAGACACATCCTAAACCATCAGCATGATGAAAACCTCTTGTCTCGGTGGGTGATGGTAGCATCTCTATTGCTTGTTTGAATTGCAATTGGACTATTTGGTCTTCTCCAAGTACTTTCTAGGATGTTATTTCTTAATGGGATCTCATCTTCCTCACTGAGACCCGCGAGAGCCCCGAGCAGGCCCTCCCTCCAAGCACATGGTACTCACAGGTTTTGACTTCTCGTCATGATACCCATAGATCAAACGGTGTCCGTGATTCTGGTGGTGTGGCTTGCCTCATTTAGGATAGCCTCAGGTCCAAAGTTTCACTAATGGCTTTTGATGTCCACTTTAGATACATGGTTGTAGGTTCAGAGGGGTCCACCTTATTTTGGGATGTTTGCATAGTTGTATGCCACTTCCCCACCCCCCCCCGACACATCTCCACTCGTCATTCACGGTAATTGGGATTCACACCTTGACCTCTATCTAGAGATCTCTCAATAGTCCAATGTTGGTAATATAATTCTTTTGGATGATTTTAATGCCCATACAAGGAACCTCCAAATGCCTATTCATGATCTTGGACAAGATGAATTATGCCTTCATGAGTTGGATCTAACGGAGTTTGGTCTAGAGAGAACCTTTCCTAATAGGAATTCTATGGTCATGAACTATGGGGGACACCTTCTTTAGTTGGGTGAATCTCAGAACCTCCACATTCTCAAGGGGCTTCCTCACTTCCATGACTCTAGTAGATTCACTTGTTTTCCCCATAGTGGTGGCATGAGTGTTGTTGAACTATGTTTTCACCAATAGATCCCTCATCCCCCACATTTGTGGCTTCCTTATTTTTTCTCATTACCATTTGTTGACCATGCCATCTTAACATTCACCCTTCACATTGATTCTCCCATGCCACCCCTTCACCTTTGCACCCACCCCCGAGAATTAGACATACCACGATCCACTTTGATGATGACTACACCATTGACTATGTTGCCCATCTCTAGCTTCTCATGTCTAGGTTCTACTCCCTCTCTCTCCCCACAAACAACTTCATGTATGAGTTCTTACATCAAAACCTTTGGAATGTTGCCCTTGACTCTTGTCCCCACACCATACGCTACTCCAAATCCCCTTCCCGTCATGGGTGTTGCCCCATGAACTGGTGGTATGATGATGAGTGTAAATTCCTTCATAAGAGACTTCGATTTTCTCTAGCTTGATAGACTTTCTTCATTGTTTCTCCCTAGCTGTCTTCCTTGGCCGTCTCCCCCTTCCTTCTTCTCGTTTGCATTGCCACCCTTGCTTTTGGCTTCGAGGGTTTGCTCTTTCTAGTTCTACCAACTTCTTTAGCTTTGTACTTTTCTTTCTCGGGAACCCTTTGGGTCTCTAGATTTGTATTTGCTCACTATGTTATCTGTAATCCCTTTGAACTACTTTTTGGTCATTTGTTGAACATTAATATATTTATTTTATTTTATCTTATCTTATCTAGCCCATGGCCCTCCCTCTATGCCCAACCTCTGTAAGGAGTATTGTTGTCTTCTACAACGTAAGAAACGAGAGTTTCTTGCATATAAATTGTTTGTACTCCTTGTTGATCTCCACCACTCACCAAAGACCTTTTGGCGTACCCTTCTCACAAGAAAAAGCGTAGTTTGTGACATCACCCCTGATGCATGGGTCTCCTATGCTAGATCCGTCTATGATATTCCAAGCCACCTTGTTGTCACTTCCCCCACTCCTCTGCCATCCTCTTCTTCCTTCACTTCTTCCATTAAGAGAGTTATTTTAAAGTGGTGCACCAAAAAAGTAACAAATTGTGAAAGTATCCAAGCTGAATTCCTCAAATATGTTGTGGATTCACTAACCCATCCCCTTGCCACGCTCTTTAGTGAGGTGGTGTTCTCAAGTTTTCCTCACTCATGATCCAAACATATCATTCACACTATTCATAAATCTAGAGATATCTCTACCCTTAGCAACTACAGGACCATTATGATCGGGTGTACATTTGGTAAACTTTATGCCATAGTATGCCATAGTATTCAATATGAAAGTGTCATAATACTTGGGAAAGGAATAATCTCATAGTTAGGGGGTAGTCTAACTTCATGAAGGACCATTAAACAACTAACTGCATCTTTACACTCCAAGTTGTTATTAAGGAAGCTCGTCATAGGTCTTCTTAACTCTATTGTTGTTTTGTTGATTTCAGAAAGGCCTTTGACTTGGCTCTGAGACACCTGCTTTTCAAAACTTTGAGAAATATTGGCATCTCAAATTCTCTAATTACTGCCACTTGGAGGCTTTATGAGATAGTTATTGGATAGTTTTGTACTTCTCACAGTTTCTTTGATTTTATGAAGAGCACCATTGGGGTCAAACAAGGTGTTCTCTCTCTCAAACCCTATTCATCATTTAAATTGACAAGTTAAGAGGAGTTTCTTCAGCAACATACCCATGTAGATGACAGGTTTATTTTGCATGAGGTAATTATGGCTACCTTTTTTATTTTATCGATGATATTGTTTTCCTATCACACTCTGTCGAGGCCTTACAGTGATAACGTGATGCCCTTGTTCATTTTTGTGATCTCCGACATCTTACAGTCAACCTTAGTAAAACTAAGGTAATGATTTGTAGTACTTCAAAGCACTCTCTCAAAATTTCAGTTTTTCTACAAAAGGGAACTTCTAGAGATCACGTCAGCCTACACCTACTTGGGGATCCAATTTTCTAGACCATCCTTTAGCATTAAGCCTGCCTTTCACTTGCGCCATTACAAGGGGTACACCCATTATTACCTAAGACTCCGAGACGGCGAGACAGCGGGACAGAATTTTAGGGGGACGGGTGGTGGGGGGATGGCTAGGGGACAATTATTAAAATAATATATAAAATTATATATATTAAAAATACATATATAAATTTTTGAACATTATGAATAGTAGTATATGCTAGTCCACTATCTGCATTTGTGCTCAAAAAAAATGTGTATTCATATATCACTCTTGATTATTATTATGTCTTTGTAACACAATACAGTCAAGTTAAGGTTAGCCGGTAAACATTTTCATCTATGCCTTAATATTTTTATCATCTACACAACCTTTCTCTTCGTATAGAATTATACATATAGGCTTTGTAAGTTTGTCAAGTGATTGGAGCTTCCAAAGTGAAACTTAATTAGACTTATACATAGACTTATTTTCAAATAGAAATGAGTGGCTTCCAAAAACAATCTTACACTACAAGAGTACAATAGGTCCTTACCAAATTTATTTCAATTTCAAGTCTATTCGAGCCCAATGCAATGGTGCAACTAGATTGAGGTCATCCATTACCAAGCATAGGGAAATTTGTAGAGAAGGTGATCAAGTCGTGTGGAGCCCTTCAATGGGCGGAAGTATGTGACAAATTCAAGATAAGCACCTTGAAACGTCCCAAAAATCATAATCATCTGAAATGACAATATGAGCTTTACATTATTTTGTATTTTAAAAGGTTGTATGCCAATGGGTACACTTCTCTTTCCATCCTAAAGCGCCAATCTTTTCAAATCCATTTCCAAGACATCCCTTCCAACTTATGCCTATCTCTATTACCAAGAAACGCCTAGGGCCCCCCCATTTCGTTTCCAAAACGGAAACTCCTTTGAAATGTCCTAGTCTCCCAGAGATAAGTATACATGATAATAATGTATTATTTCAATGAATACAAAAAATTTTGAGTGTTTTATCAGTTATACTTATCTCTTATGGTGTGTGGAGTACAATTTTAAAATGAGTACTATGCACATATATATATATATATATATATATATATATTAATAATATATTGTACAGATGTTTCCTGTAACGTTTCGTATCCAAGGTTTTTTGAAAATTGTTGTTTCCACGTTTCGTACCTGTTTCCGTTTCCATTTCCATTTTTGTTTCCCAGCAACATAGACGCCTTTTAGTTACAATTATCAAGTCTACA
Organism: Taxus chinensis; assembly: GCA_019776745.2. Taxonomy (NCBI): domain Eukaryota; kingdom Viridiplantae; phylum Streptophyta; class Pinopsida; order Cupressales; family Taxaceae; genus Taxus; species Taxus chinensis. The sequence goes on along the minus strand of CM034154.1, from coordinate 699,879,588 downwards.
GTTTTATATGGCTTGTACATTTGGAGACCTAGTTTGTTAGCCATTGACTAGGCCCATATTGAGAGGGTCTAGACCCTAATGCTATAGCGCATGATCTGTTGCAAGATGACAATTCCTCAATGCATCATCCAAGCTGAACTTTCCGCCCATCCGCACCATGAGACTATCTTCAGGATTACATTCTACATCCGCAAACTCAAATCCTTAGGGACCTCAGCTTCGAGCCATGAGAGATGTCCATACTTAGCTCTTTTCTCTTTAGAGAGGATTGTTTACTGGTCCCCACCAAACCGGCATTGTTGGTACTTTGAGGCTTAGTTGCTCCTTTTTCTATTGGCATCTCCATTGATAGGCTATCCCCTCTCATGTACTCTCCTTTGATGCCCCCCCCACGCTCCTTCCCACAAAGGACATCATCACCAAAGCCTCCTAAGAGGACATCTACAAACAGTATATATAGACCACTTGAATCTCCTCCCTTGAGCCACTTAGCCTCAAGCTTGCTTTTATGCCGAACATTTCTTACAAGTGGTCGATGGTATTATTCATCACCCTCACTATCTCCAATGTCATTGATCCTATGGCTTCAAATTTCTCCTTGACTAGATGAGAGTGGACTCTCACCAATTACAAGTTGAAACAAATCATCACATTCACCGACAGGACCGAATATGTCATATTTGTGCTCACTAGAAGGTGGAAACTAAGAAATGCTTCATTTTTAGTTATCCCATTTACTATGAGATCCGCGGAAGATACCACTGCGTCTACAGGAACTCAGCAAACACTCTATCTACTATCTTCCATTATCCAAACTAACAATGTCTAGCTTTTTATCTTTGTGAGCTTCATCTCCCTCCAATGGAGATCCCTATAAGAGGGGTCTAGAGGCTCTAGAGTCCCCTTGTTGATCACCTATTTTCTGAATCCCACCCAGGCAATAGGCAACACTAAGAGCCCTTTGGACACTGGTACTTCACGTATTAGCATTGATAGATCAGTCAAGCTGCACTTCTCTCAACACACCATTGCTACTCAGAGTACTCAAACCCCCCATCCTACACCCCCTCGACCTCATGGCTCTGCTCACCCCATCAACGCGTCTCTTCCCCTTCTTGAAAACATGGATCTACTACTTATCAGCTGCCCCCCGGACCATAGTGATAGACTCATATTACGAGCTTCTTTTCTACTATGAGAGCTACACCAGACTAGGGATGTTTGGAGATATTCTAGAGGAAGTGATTTTCTTCCTCCTAGGATCACCTGGCCTCGCCCATCCGACCTTGGATACTTTCCCGCCCAACATTGTCAAATCTTACATGGCAGCAATTGATGATGACCCAAATGATTCCTCCACTTCATGCATAGACAAATATAGTCAATGAGATTTCCTTCTGGTTTTCATCAACACATGCTTTAGGGGCTCTCGTTTGCCCTTTATTGCTATTTGTATTGATTTCATTACCACCTATGTTAGTGGCACACTACTTTATTTGTCTTATGTACTTTTTGTTATTTTGCTTCTAGGATTCTCTTTTCCTAGATCTTTCTATTGCTAACTATTGTATCCTCGAGTCCCATTGCCCTACTTTTGGTCATTTGTGGACATTAATATAATTTCTTTCTTTCAAATAGGTACTAACACGGAAGGGAGGTATTGGAAATCAACTGAGGGATTTTACAAAATTTGAGAGCGACATTGCTGAAAAGAGGTGGTGTTTAAGATCGATTTTCAAAGGCAACAACATAAAATAAATTTAAAAACAACCCATATTACGGCATTTTAATCAAAGTCAGATTGCTGAGATGTCCGTATGCATACAACTCGAATAGTCCATCATTTGTTTTATCTTTTTCTTTTTTTCAAAGAGCAAATTTGTGAAAGGCATGTTGCAAGCATAAAGAGGTGTTGGGACTTGCAAACGGTGTTATAATTTGTAAATTTTCAGCTCAGAAAAGGTGCACCCAACAGAAGAGTATATGCAGACATACAACTACAAAAATGTGACAGCTTTCTTGTTTAATGTGAAGAGGCATTTCAGCAACAAAAGTAGAGGTGTGGGCAATTGGAAAGAGGAGAGAGTGATATTTCTGGTTTGATTTGAAGAGAGCAAGACACCTGCGGCAATGGTGTGAGGTAAGAGTGAGAGAAATGTTGAGCACCATCATCAAAGAAGATTAAGCACCCAGCATAGAAGTTTTTTCTTTATGAAGTTTTAATAGTAGTTTTATAGACATGAAAATCTAGGGCTTCATTAGCTTATAAGTCTTAAAAAAGGCCTTACAAATATTTTATATGGCTTTCCTTACCAAAATATATATTTTCCCGTAGGAATCATATTAATTTTGTATCTGCCAAACCAGGAGGATTGTGTCCCTCAAAATTTGCTGAGTTGTGTCTAATGTCACCATAAACTACCCAATTAAAGGATTTTGCTCCAGATTTAATAGTTTTGTAGATTTGATTGTTTGTGGTTTCTAAGTATTAAAACTTGCCCAAAGGTTTATGGAAAATTCTATAACTTTGAAACCAGAAAGGATTCTGATTTTTAGCTGAAAATTGTCCAGTAGGTTCGTAATACCCTTCTTGAACACCTATTAAAAAGATTTCTCATGAAACCTTGTGATTCAAAAAATTAGAATTGTTTTTTGATAAAATGGTAAATAAAACATGTTTGTTTGTAATAAATGATTTATCCACTGCATATGGGTGCAAGGTCGGTGACTCCGTAGTACCCAACGCCCATAAAGGATTTTCAATTGCGAGGGTGGGGGTGCAGAAATCCAACTCATGAATGAGATAAGTACCAGGGAGTTAGATGTCAGAACCGTCAGTGTATATCATGGAATGGTCTATGGTCCACTTAGCTAGTTGAGCTGAAGACAAAGGAAGTTGGAGGACCCCAGGATGATGGATGTTGCTTACCGATCTTGAGTTCGTCAATAACTCCAAGATTGGTTTATTATTTTATTGGCAATCCAATTCCAAAAGAACTAAAGCCAATCAGTGGCAGTGATGACCATACTCTTGTTGGTGATCGGTGAGAGTGGTTACCTACAAGATGATCAGTGAGGTAGTCAACACCCCACAAGCAGACGTAGTAAAGACCCAATTCTAATACTTTTGGTTTGTAACTTCTCTGTGAGGCCCATTCCAACCAAAGGAACAGTGGTTCAGGTATGGCCAATCCCACCTGAGGATGCTGTTCATGTGGACAGCAGGATGTGTCCCTTTTCACACATTCGTGAGCATATGGACTAGAGTGTATGTCCCAGTTCATTATCCGTTGGTATTTCTTGAATGATGTGTTTGTCCTCGTTAACAAATTGTTGGTTTAGATGAAAGCGAGGTCGTTTCCTACCTAATATGTGTTGTAAGGCCATTCCCACTATGAGTGTGTTTGAAAGTTCGATGAATTACAAGAGTGTTCCAGTTCACATATAGTGTTGGTTCTCTTCCAGTGTTGGAAATCTATGTAATAAGGAGGGGAATGTTGGGAATTTACTATATATATTTAATCTTATTCTTATTTGCTAAGTCGGTTGGATGATTTGTTATGACAACCATGTGGGCGGGGTTGTTAGACTTTTCTAAATGGTTGTTTACATAGAATATGAGAGGTTGTGATATCATACGAGGAATCACATTCTAAATAATAGGATGTGAAGCTAGTATAAATAAGTAATTGTGTTTATATACTTACAATATTGTTGTGTGTCAGACCTTTTTTTTCTTATATTGCAAGTGTTTATCTCTGACCAAATCTAAAAGTGAGAAAGTATTGACTTTCTGCTGCTATGAAAATTTAAAGTAGCAGATCAAATATTATACTTTATATATATATGCTCTGATGCTTTGCAATATGTTTTCAAACATCAATAAGGCAGAGGTAAGCTCTTATTTTAGTACACCAAAATGGAAAGATGCAGTGATAAGTTGTGCTTCTCCCTATCAGACTTATTTGGCTTCTACCAAAAAATTTAGATAAACATGGAGTTTAGCTAGTCTTTCGCTCCAATTCATATATAGAAAGAAAGAATTTGTGGACTTAAATAACTGACAATTTGCAAAACAATCCCTTCTGTTATGGCCCCGAGAAGGCCTTCACTCCAGAAAGATGTCATTAATTGAATATTCAAAGTTCAAACTACAAAAGGATAGCCTAACAGCTGATATGAGAAAAGGAATACACAATCACCAAGAAAGGGTTTTGACATCATCAGAACTCATTTATGACCTCAACATGAAAAAATCGTTAATTTAGAATGAAATGTCTGCCCTATTGTTAGATATGATTGGTTAGTTTCTTGTGAAAGACCTGGCCATTTTGACTGCATGAATGACACCTGAACATCTGACTATGCCAACCAATGCCATAGCCCCAATAAACCTCATTTAATTCATTAAAGACACATAAATAGATCTCATTAAATGTACAGTGGAAGCCAATTTCTCTCTCCATTGACCATTTAAGAGTTGGAAGACACAACAGAGGATTAGAGCACAGTCCACACTGCTGATGCCAGTGCAGTCCATGCCATCAGAGAACCGCCGTATAGCTGAGCAGTAACTTGTTGACTGATTTGGCTGCTGTTTGATCAAAATCCGCTACTGTTTGATCTGAACTTGCTGCTGTTTGACTGGAATCTGGTGCTGTTGATCACACAGTCCACTGATTAACTATTGACCCGATGCAGGTAGATGTCTATGTGTATATATACACATAAATATACACACTGAAATTGCATTCAAAGAAATTACAAGATAAAAAAAAAATCAGGCAACATTTTGCTTTGCAAATTACAAATGCTTTTTATACATCAGGCAATATAACCAAGTCCCAAAATGGCTAGATAACACATCCAAATACCATAAGTAGACAAAAGGAGAAAAAAAGAACAGAGGCCGTTATGGCCAAGGCTAGACCTACCTCCATAAGGAAGCCATCAATTATATGTTCAAGCTAAGGGGGTACAGTTTACAGGTGAAGACGAGATGAAGTATCCAGAGTCCAGACCATACATAAGTAGTCCAGACCATACATAAGTAGTAAACATTATTTATGACATCATGTGTGACATCATCTAGCCCATTATTATTTGAAGAATCTGAATAACTGAATATGAGAATTTCATTTTCTCTCCTCGGACCAACTAGGAATTAAGTGCAACATAGACTGCACGGATACAGGTACGGGTTCGGGTACGGGTACAGTTTTGGTACGCTGAAACGGCAAATTTTTAAAAATCTCGGGTACGGTATGCTTTTGGGTACGTTATATATATATATATATATATATATATTATAATTCAAAAATGGAGTCAAATTCCATCAAAGACGTTTAACTGTAGAGAAACAGTAAGTGCAAGTAGTTGCTGCAGTCTAGGATATATATATTATAATTCAAAAATGGAGTCAAATTCCATTAAAGACGTTTAACTGTAGAGAAACAGTAAGTGCAAGTAGTTGCTGCAGTCTAGGGTTGATCAAGGCTGCGAGGGAAGCACAGCCTTGCCATCACAAGAACCTGCAGCCAACGCCATAAAAAATTAATTTCATTTTCGCTCAGAGAAAACAATGCAATCATATATATATAAAAATATATATATAAATATAGATGTATATAAATATATATGTATACAAACAGTGCAAAATATATGTATATAAATATGTATACAAACAGTGCAGTTTAAACGTCTTTAATGGAATTTGACTCCATTTTGAAATATATATATGCATATAAATTATACTTTGAGAATTGAGACTTGAGTTTGTATTGATTCATAATGTTCAAAACATGATAGTAAATAACATAATACATTCAAGTTTCAACTTTAAAATTAAAAAAAATTGCATATTTTTTAAGTGTTTTTGAGTTGTCTTTCAAAAAAGAAGTGTAGAGGCTCTGGGTATGGCTGGAAACATTTCCACAGAGGCAGGGTACGCTACGGGTATGGCAAAACTGTACCCGTAGCGTACCCTGCCTCTGTGGAAACATTTCCAGCCATACCCAGAGAGTACCAGTCCTCGTACCAGTACCTGGTACGTTTCCAGGCTGGTACGAGGACCCCCAGGGCATTTCCGTGCAGTCTAGAGTGCAGCATTAAATAATTGTATTTTTCTCACTGGGGCAACTGGTAGCCAGGTCAGCCTCATGAAATGCATTCAAAAATTATAAACCGTTCTATTACCTCATAAAGAACGTCATTTGAGCAATAAATGCTCCCACAGATTCACATAAAGCATGAGGCAATGAAAGAGATAACTGTATGGGAATCTGTGTAATGACATAAGCAAGAAGATTTCACTGTTTCAGACCTTTCCTGCTGACTCCTAGGTACAATTTGAGATCAGCAAGAGGTATTCTTTTACTATTTTAGCTACCGACTGCTAGGTACAATTGGAGATCAGTAAGAGGCATTCTTTGACTCTTGACTGTCTCTATGGTCAATTTGACCACTGTGATTGCATCCACCAGAAAATAAAGATTGTTGACTAAATTCTCAAGATGCCTGCGATCAATGCCCAAGAATCTGCTGCAATCAATACTAATGCTTCTTGAGAGATTAGTCTGTGCTCCTGTACCTTTCCAGACTAAATATGCTGTGTACTTTCTTGGGTAAATTTTTTGCTAGAAAATTTGTGTAGTCTGGGAAAATTATAGTCAAATTGTCCAGTATGAGGTATGGGGTTTGGCAAATCCCCTGAATTATGCTCTGATCTTTAATTGAATGGCTGCTGATTAAGTCCCCAGAGTATGCTGTAATATTTAAGTGATATGTTATCATTAAAGCCCCCATAAAATGCTCTCATCTATAAGTGAGCTGCCATTGGTAAAGTTCACAATCCCCATGAGGCATTGTGATTAGTGAAACACACACTCTGATCTTTATTTAAGCTATTACCCAGTACTTGCCACAACGCATTGCGAGTCACGACTTTACCTCAAGCCATCACCATTGCTATCATTATTGCTGTGAATTTAATTGCTTAGAGTGTATTTGTTGGAATTGATTTTGAAGCTAGTAGAGAAGACAAGATGGTAGGATTCAAATATTTTAGGCCTTTTCAGTAATGTGTATCAAGGGACACCTGTTCTAATGTGATCTGGAGGGGCACCCATTTTGATGTAATCTGGTGATAGCTTTCATCTACACTAGAACTGCAATAGTTTAAGTTAATGTTGTGAGTTGTTTTGAATTTGACCATTGCATGCGTTTATGATTTTTTCAAGTAAAGAGAAGAGCACAATAAAAGAGACTAAAATTCAAGACCATCCAAGAGCAAATAATAATATTTCCTAGATACATTTGTCATTCTTGTGCCCGCTAATGGCACCTGCCTGTAATTCAGACCACGAAGATGAATTCACAAGTGCAGAAGGCTACCACTCTGACAAACTAACAATGGTGAGACAACTAATATTTTCCCTTTCTTTTCCAAATTGTTTTGGGTGTTAGTCTCTAGATTCAGAGCACTGGAATAGCCCAAACCCGGATAAAAATAAAAATAAAATATAACCTGGAAACAGACCCATTATATATTATGCTCTCAAGAGTTGGGAAAAGTTGTAATTCCCCTCAGTCAACTCATGCACTATAAATCTCTCAACAGGTTATGTGTTCATATAAGAGCCCTTCATAATCCACGAGTAATTCAACTGCTGCTTGACATTACTTAGTGTGCTTCAAATCTATGGTCAAATGCAAAATAAAGCATCATCAAAATATTTAAACCATATATGGTTATTCAGAAGAATATTACTCATTTCATCTTCCATAATGTATTGGCCAAAGAATTGGATGATTTATTGTTAGCTTGCTAGATATAGACGAAGATTGACAACTCCATTTTTTCACAATTTGCTCTCAATAAATATTAAATAGAATATGGAGCTGAAGGTAACTACGTCCTCTCTAGAATAAGGTTCTTAGAATAGGCCTTTGTTGATGGAAAATATTAGGAATAGGCGTGCAAGGCTCATCAAGCCTGTAGCAAATTATTTAAACTAATTTGTGATACGTTCAGATGAGACTATTAAGAACTTGGAGCTCAAAGATTTTTCTGAACCATAGAAGCATAAATTATCGAGAAAAGCACCTTTCTTCCTGAGGTAACTTTGATCAGTAAACTCCATTATAATGATTTTCAATTTATCTAAAATGATTCTAAAAGACCAGCTAAGTATGCATGTTGTGAAATAGGAGAAAGAGATAAAGAGTTATAGTTTACAAGAATTGAGTATACACGATAAATCCAAAAAATGTGGAACAAATGTGTTGTACCATTTGCATTGTCAATAGATTCTACAAGCTCTAGAAGCTCATTTAGAGCTCGAGAACGGTCTTCTGTTGAAAGAGAAGAATTATTGAGGTCTGTTATTGATATTTTCATTAGCTCCACATCAGATGGCATCTGCAAATCCTCTAGTAGTTCCTGCATTGCATGATAGTCAACACCAACCATAAATATATGAACTTGTCCAATTCAAGTATGTCAGCTAACACACATATCTATGTACTAATGCTAATCCATGCTTTCAAGCAAGACACCTTATAGGTAATGTTCAAGAGTTTATCATTTACGTATAAAAGATGCCACCTTGTATTGTGTGACTTGTAAAATCTAACAATATATACACAAAGTAATTTTTATTGTCACAAATGTTGTAAATTAAGTGCTAATTAAACTCACCAATTTATTTCAAAAGAACCAAATTTGAAGGGTCTTTAATTGTTTTGCTTGCAAAGCTCCACCATCCACGAATCTCTATAAACTATCATTAATTATTCTTCTAAAAGTCAACTTGTAATCAATGTTATAACAATAGTTGCAATAGGTAATATGCTTCTAGAATTTATTGCCTTGGACACTGTTTGAATTTTCGTATAGAAGGGAAGGGTTGTATTAGTAGATAAGATTTTCTTCTTATTACCAGTCATTAGACTGTAGGTTCGATTTTGATCCTTCTTTGAGTTCTCCATATATATGCACTGATTTTAGGACATGAGTGTATCGTGACAGTGGGACAAGAATATGGAATGCTAAGCTTTATTTAGACTGTACTTTCCTAGCAGTCACCTGGTTGCTGATAAATATTGACTGTATATTGTTGATTGGATAACCCTACATCATCATGCAACCTTGTTGCTTAAGCACCGTCCTTTGGCCTACACCGCATGAAAAATCTGCAAATGTATTCTTTTTGAACCTCTTAGGGATTTCTATTTGGTGAGTTGGTACTGTTTGCTCCTTTGGGGACTGGAAGACATTTGAGAAAACTCAAGTGGCTCAGATGCCCTGATTTTAGCTCTTTGCAATACAGGGCTGTGTTGTTTTTAATTAAAGGTTGCAATGATTCTTTCATACAGTCCTTGTTGACTGTACATGATCAATTGTTCACTTCTAGTTGTTACTTAAGCATATGAGGGAAGATTAGCTCAACTGTAATATGTGTGACTTCCTTTTGGTGCACTGTTACTTGGCTTGAGCATGATGTACGTTACTCTTTAATTTGTGCATGGCCTGGTATGATTTGAGACTGTAAGAACCCTTATCAGCTGCGATGGACTGTTAAGCTCACACATTGTTTACTCGAGTATTGTATGTTTTGTCTGAATGGTAGCAGAACTTAAGAAGAGACAATGTTATCTTTATTGTAATCACTCTTTTGCTTGACCGAGCATTGCAATATGGGTTGGACAGGATTAGATGTATGAAAGCTAGGGCTTTTCACTATTGGATAGCTGGGAATCCTATTCATTGCATTATAAACTAAAAACCCAGACTAGGAGGATACTCAGATGCAACTGCTGTTTGACTGCGTTTTAACTTTTCATGTTTTGCTGCTCTTGACATAGCATGCAAGCCTGTTCTATAAGAGACTGTAATCTTGAGTTTTGGATACTGTAACTCCTTTCTCCTAAGAATTCAGATTTATTTATATCAGGTATTGGAAGGGAACAGACTCTAACCTTCCCTGTTTGTATCACCTTTCCTTTGGATTACGGTATTTCTTTATAGCCAGGGATTCTTTAGAATGTAAGTAGGGCAATACCCAGTTTGAAATGCATACTCCAGGTGTACTGTGAAGTAATAACTTAGACATGGTGGTGATTGTAACCCACCTTGGCAAACTTAAGGAGTGGGTTTAGAGCATGTGGAGAATAATTATTAAGAATGTGACTTTGCATATAGAACCCTTCTACGTGAATCCTCCAGTTCTCTAAGCAAGATAACCTTTAACAAGGGTTTACGGAATTATATCTCTGTCATGACCACACTGTATCTCAATTTACAAAACTCTGTTCTTCCTGCCAATCACTTGGTAAAGCTTGAAATGAGCTAGGTTCTTATTCACATGGCTGTAACATTGATTGTCAGTAATTCCACCTTAGTAGTCCTATGGACAGAAGGTAATCTGGTAAAGTTTCTGTATTAGGATTAGATTTACCCCTGATTCCATACTCATCAGAACTATGAACACGTGCCGTAAGAATCAACTCTAAGACCGTATAAGTCTTATTGATCAGGAGTTTCATTTATGAGTTTGAAAATGGAGTGGAAGGTGGTAAGAGATATTGTGCTTCCTTCACTCTGTCTGTCAGTGATTGATCCTGAGAGAAGTAAGCTTACATTGAACCTGTTAGAAGCATTCTCCAAACTTGCAAACTCTGTCATAGCCTGTAGGTGATGAAGGATTGGTGTAACAGACTTATGATTATGTGTGGAATAACTGTATGGGAAGTACAAGACCACATGATGATCTTCTCAGGCTGTTATGGGTTGAAAATGTAGTACGAAGGACTATCAACCTTTACATTAGTCATATGAATCGTATTCTGTTGTGAACTTGTAATTTCCCAGACTGTACTATATTTCTGACAGTCACTTGACTGTAAGCTTGAGGTTTAGCATAAAAACATTTACTGGGGAAGACTAACATCTGGGATATGCATATACCTGTTTTGGATGTCCGTTATGGTTGAACTTGACAGAACTGTAGCCTGTTGTCTTCTTAAACTTGATCATCTTTTTTTGGTTGAGAACTATAGCACATGCAACTTTAGCTGTAGAATAATGGAAGAATATGCTCATCTGGCTGGCCAATAAGACTGTTGGGAATCGGGATCATGTTCTGGTAGGAGAACATGATCAGACCTTGTTCTGACCAAGATCCTTACTTGGAGCTTTATCTATAAATGCTGGTAAACTGTTTTACAAATGCTCATGTAATTCCTCAAAGCCCAAAGTTTCTAAGGTCTATCAAAGGAAAAAAATAAAAAGGCCAGGATGTAGCTATGTGTTAAAAATCCACAACTCCATATGTCCAATAAGAGCAGATGAAAACGAGTCAAAATAACCTTATCAAGCTTAATGGGGAGGGGACTCGAGATCAGCAGCCAAACCCACAAATGCAGCATCATCAGGATTCAAGTACCAGAGTTGGGTAAGTAAGATCAATGCCTTCAGGTGTAGTTTTACCTTCTGCTAATCCCAATCCAGGCCATGCATTCTGTGCTACTCTTCCTCCATTTTCCCCTCACCCTCTCCCCTAGGCTCAATCTCTGGGAGAGCTTGGAAACCTGATACAAACAGACAATTGCTTCATAACCCTCCCACACATATTTTCAGTTGTTCCTCTAGTCCACTCTTTGAACAGGAAGCTTTGGCTCATGAGACAGAAGCTTTTGATCATGACATGGCTCCAAACCATCCAACCTTGAGTTTTCTGCTACAGTTGAATATGTTCCTAATGCTACAGGCTCTCAAGGAGCAAGGACCCAATCCGGTAAAACAGCAGAGCCACCTCCAGGAGACCCATCCATTCTTCATTCACTTGACCAAGGCATCAAAACAATTATCAACAGAATGGGTGAGCATGGAACACTGCACACTATTCTTGAAAGGTTCTGAGGCATTTGGCCATGAGCAATCATCAGCCCGGGCAGCAGACTGAACAGCAAACGTAAATAATTGAATTCATTAAAAGTATTCTGTATGGGAACATGGTGAGGAAATCACTGAGCCCGTAGGGGAAAACAGTAGATTAAGCTCATCTGCCAAACACCATGCAAGTCCAGCAGAAGCTTTGGAACAGCCACTACCCTAATTAGTTCACATGCAGGCCCTATTTGTTGCCCTGTTCCTCAGCAACCAACCAGCAGCTTTTGGCCTATCAAAGAGGAAACAGCAGAATCATCTGTGCGTATTCCATGCAGAACCACCGGAAACTCCCTCCAGGGGCATTCTAATTTTCGTTTATGTTTGTCTGTTTTCACTCATTTTTGTGACAAAAAACTTGCTGGACCAAAGAAAGGTCTGAATTTCTATAAAATCAAGTTTTTTAAATGCTCTACAAAGCTGATGTGAGATGTACTAGTCAATAGGTCATTAAAGGAAGGTATAGGTCAATGTTCATAGAAGTTTTTGTATGCCATGTTTTTGTTTATCTATAATTGGTCTAATAGCTGTTTGGTATGGATATGGTATAAGGCTTTCATAGCTATATTTTGGATTGACTGCTACTCAAAGATCTTCTGTAATATAGATGTCTGCTACAGATCCCTCTGCATGTTGCAAGGATCATATTGTGTACAGTTTTTTCCAAAAATCAAATATTAATACTTGACTTTATTTTCACAAAAACATGTCTCCTAGAATATGACAAGAGTTGTTAGAATTTTCAGATTTCACTTGTGTAGATTTTATTTATAAAAACTCATGGTACTACAGCAAATGCTCATTGAATCTAAATTCTTATGTGCATGGCAAAAAAATGAGATATATTTTACATCTTGATTTTCTTCCATGAATATTTGTAATGCTAATTTGATGTATAATACTCAGGCATGGACAAATAGTTTCAACGCTTGGCACAGTAGAATCTGTAACCTTATCTTCTATCTAATATAAAGATCAGTTGTTTTAAAATCAAAAATCAAAAATCAAAAAGTTGGAATTTTCAATAGGAAACAAGCATCATTTCCATTGCTTGATCAATACAAAATCAGGAACACACTAGATCAAGATAGCACGTGATCCTGCCAACTCTACAACCAGATAAAGTGCTTTCAATGAGTGCAGATGAATCGACTTTCCACTACCAAACATGATGTAAACGGGCACTACAAAATTTGATAGATATCTTGATTCTAGGGTATTTTCCTTGGGAGGATAAACTTTGCTGTGCAATTTAAGTGAGATGACAAATGTTTATACTTATAGTGATCAAGATCTATCTCAAATTGTGATAATCAAAAGTAAAGTGTTCAACCTTTGTGTGTCCAAAACTAATACATTGATCTGGGCTAATGGATGTTTCAAACTTAGACAATTCTAGATCAAGTAAAGAACCTTCTTCAATCAAATGAAAACTGAGATCTATGTTATTATCTAAACCTTTGAACCAAATTTTTATTTTTTGTTGATCAATGCCTTAAATGAGATAATCAAAAAACCGATATAATGAATCAGCCCTCAATCATGCCTTATAGAATGAGCATCAATATTAGATTACTTAGTGTAAAACAAAATGATAATTCAGAACCAGTATAATGCATCAAAACAGTCCTAAATTATGCTACTCTTGTATGTGCCAAAAGATTTGCCAAAGATCATCAATAAAAGTAGAATTAGGGTTTAGGGTTTAGAGATAGACCCGTTTTACCAAGCTCAGATGAAGTCACGGAGTGCTCAGAACTTGCACAGAAGCTGATCAGAGTGTCATCGTGTTGTCTGTAAAATATCAGGATCAGAAACTGTATGTTGGACGGGCTCATATAAGGCAGGACAAGTTCATGGCCAAATTTCTCCCTAGGGCTACGAATATGTCCTTTGGTGTTGTGCTTTGTTGCCAGGATACGGGTACGGGTACGGGTTCAATACACGGATACGTCAATTTTAAAAAACCCTTGGGTACGATACGTCTTGGATACATCCGTACATATATATTAAAAAATATATAAAAAAATAAAATATATATATATATTATTCATATACTCATTTTACTCATTTTTTAGTCCTTAAGAAATACAAAACTGAAAAATATAGTACGATCAATGTTCAAAACATTCAATATACTTAAGATTTTACATTTTCTATGATATATGAATATTATATTCCTTTGTGTTTCATCCATTTCCTTTGAGATTAATTTTTGTGTTGCTATGGTGGCCATAAAAGATGTATATAGGGAGCTCCTGAAGGAGGTATACAAAAAGGACAAAATTTACTCCCACCTCTATAGACATGCATTTCTTTGTTAATTTGGAATATATGGAAGGAAAAATATAAGAACTTTCCAGCAAGAGATTAAAGATAGGGGGTATGTGTGGCAAAAAACTATAATTAATATGGCTGAAAGTATAAAGAAAAAGGTTTCCCTTCCCTCTACTCTTACTCCGGAATGGGATAATATATATAAGGTGCTTTCTTTACAGTCTATAAGCTCCACTTTACTTGTCTTTAAAATGACAAAGAGAGATGACAAAAAGCAAACATGGGTTCCTCCTCCCATGCAGTTTGGTAAATTGAATACGGATGGGGCTTCCAGGGAAAATCCAAGAAATGCTAGAATGGGGGGTATTGGAAAAACTCGTGATGGGAAAGTTGCCTTTATGTTAGCTGAAAAATTGGGAACCACTAATAATAATATTGCTTAGGTCAGAGTTGTTTATCGAGGACTGCAAGAGGGTGTGGGTGGACTCAAGTGCAGGTGGAATCTGATTCCAAAATCATTGTTAGGCTGCTAACCATTACTGAGAAACAAAGGAGCTCAAACTGGCAGATTGAGAGAGAAATAAGTAAAATCAAAGGTTTGCAGGCAAAATTTCAGACTATGCAAATCAAACATATTCCTAGAGAGAGAAATCAAGTGGCAGATGCATTGGCAAATTGAGCTCTGGATAATCATGATATAAGTTGCTATGGTGATCCTCCTCTTTGGTCGCCTCAACGGGATCAGGAAGATATGAGAGCTATTATAAAATTAGATTATCCTCAATGATTTCTGATATGTTTATTTTCCTTTATAATACTCGAGATTGGACTAATAGTTTCCAAGCTTGGCATAGTCGTAATTGTAAAAATATATTTCCTTTGAAATAAAAAGTTTTGTTGTTTAATAAAAAAAAATGATAACTAAAAAGGTCAGTCCAATGGTTGGTTCTTGCATTCATATTATCCAAAATCACCTTGTAATCCTCCTTAAGGATGCGGGAAGGAGTCAATGTTGTGCCTTAATAGTTTCTAGGAAAGGATGCTCTTTGAAACTTTAAGCTATGCAATTTGCGGTTCCAAATTTTTCTATTATAGTATTGAAGATCACCTGAGATTATCTCACAAATAACTTGTACAGAGGCTCAGATATATCTCCAATTTTTTGTGAATAGCTTCTTTCCTTGGCCAATTGCGATGATCCCAAATAATTACCTCAAACATTCTTGATATCCTTTGAATATTTTATCTTCAATAAACTAGAGGGATTTTAAATAATCTCCAGGTTTTCTTGTGGTTGCCATGCCCTCCTAGTCTAGTCCTCAATAAAACTGAAGTTTGTTTGAATCAAAATAAAGTAAAATAAAATAAACTTAGAGCCCTCCCCGCTGCCCAATGGTACTGAAACGTCCATCGTACATCCCAGCTATGTCAAAATGTACCTAGGGCGTACCCGGGGTGTATCAATACTGTACCCGAGACGCATCTGTCCCGTGTACGTATCCAGGGGGTACGGGAGGGTGGAGGGCGAACCCTGGTAACATAGGTGCTATGAGCTAGATTTGGATTTCGGGATCTAGTTCGCCTATCTCTGGAGTTCTACTTTATGTGCTTTTTTTCTTGTGATCAATGTCCTATACTGAGATAAGTGCCAAATGTATATTACCAAGTGCTTCAGACCAGATTTTGGGTACTACAATGTTGTCTCAAAAACCCAAACATATTGATGAGACAAAGTTACAACATGTATTTATTCCTAGCTTAGTTTCACAACTCAAGATAAAGGTCGTGTTCGATAGCTTTGCATCCTTTGAAGACCTATGCCAAAAGGTCAAGGTCTAGGAGACTGAGCTCCTCACAGCCAACATGCTCAAATCTGCCACTAACACTCCTACATCCAGTGAAGCTAAGTTTCAAAGCAAACCATCATACTAGGCTAAGACTAATGACACAAAAAAGAATGATGATAAGGCTGTTAATGCAGCACAGCAAGCTGCACCCCTTGTTATTTCCACTCCTCCAAAGATAATGGACACATTTGGCAGAACCTCCACTTTCTAAAATCGACACTAATAAGCCGCAGCCTTCTAAGTTTAATAGTAAAGACTACTGTGACTACCACCAACACATTGGACATTTAACCAAAAAATGCTTAAAATTATGACATAAGATTCAGGACCGTATCGACAACAATAAAAAATGCTTTAAAGTATGACATAAGATTCAGGACCCTATCAACAACAATACTATTTCAGTGGAAGACTTCAAAAACCCTACCCGCACCTCCATAGCCCAACCCAATCCAACCCTCAAAGTTGGTACTGCTCATTCTATGTAATCATGTAGATACTTCCACGAGAAATGAGGTACACATGACTTATCACATTGTGCCTCCTCCCCAATCTTACAATAACAATCCTCACCATATAGATGGCATTATACATCAACCATAACCTATGATTACATTCACTGATTCAGAAATTCTTCACGATGACAACACTTCTTATAAACCATTATTCATTAGATTTCCTGATTTTTCCTGAACTAGAAGAGTCCCGTTATTCAGGCAGGGGCAAGCGCAGTCTTCGGGACAATGGATATAGTAAGAACATTTGCACTATGACACTCCTTACTACTCTTGGGTGTAGTACAAATGATTTAATTGGTATGATAGATAATGGCTTTGATGGATAACATCAAAACCCACTTGGGGACATCATATTACCTTTACAGGTTGGACCTTTGAGGATTTCAATATGGCATTTAGTAATACCTTCCAACAATATTGTTAGAATGCTACTTGAATTCCCATGGAATCATGAGATAAGAGCTATTCCCTCAAATTTACATAGATGTTTGAAGTATATACACAACAACAAAGTGGTTACAATCCCAAGTGTTCTTTATAAGTATCGCATTCGACCCGTCACATTATCTACTGTCGCTTCAGCCCAATCTATAGTGTCGCGCACCAAGGTGTCACGTCACCTCCACAAACCATTCACCCTCAACCTCGACAACTAGTTGACCCTATACAGATACACTCACCAATACAGATTAGCCACAATCAAGTTTTGACAATAGGTCCTCCTAGAGGTCAGCCTATGTGTGCACTTCTATTCTTATTACTACTCACTAGCATATTGTGCACTTTGCCCCAGTTGATATAGGACATATATGTGATTATCTCATTGACAGGATCATTGAATAGCACTCCTATGTTTCCCATATGCACACTAGACAATACGGACTCTTGTACATAGCTCCTTAGTCACATGTCATGTCTACTTTGATGACAATGATTTTAACTTAAGTTTACATTAGTCACTCTTTTGACACCTAGTCTCAATTTGAAACCTATACATAAGTCGACGATACAGCACATTTCAGGGCTTCAATGTGATTGTTGAGGGAATCATACTTACCCAAGACCCCATCCCCATTCTTTTATTGTGTACAACCTATGGCCTAGGGGCCCTAGTACATTCTAGCTTTAATTCATGTGTCAATTATTCAAACAAGTACAAAAACATTCAGATATTCCAAAAGATACAAAACCAAGAACTATATATGACTTGCTTTGTTATTAAATAGATTTAGATAGTGATGTTATCATGTTTTGTCATTTTACATATCTACTTCTCTACACAGTAAACTTTAATATTATATACAAAGTTAGATGCAAGATAGAACTTTTCCATGGACACATACACATGCTTCATGACTCCTTGAGTCCTCCAGTCAAGGGCAAACTCCTGCATCAATGGCATGACTACACTAGGGGCATCTTACACAAAACATTGTCACGTGATATCTTTTGTATCCTTGTCCATTGTGATACAAAGTCATTTATTAAGTACTTGCGCCGACTTATACTTCACGACGTGCTTTGTTCTAGACACTATTAAGTGTTACAATAGATGACTACACTACTTGTTTTATGTACTGACTTCAAATGCTCCATGCTTACTTATTATTGTTTATACTATGTTCCATATCAATGTATCATATGCGTTCTTGCATATGTATATGTTTTTCTGATTACTATAGACCATGGGCTATCGTATATGCGTCATGTTTACTCTACGACATGATTGTTCTATGCTTATTGTCTGGAATGATTGTTTTATGCTTACTGTATGGCATGATTGTTCTATGGTGTGCCTGCTTTATATTGTTTGACACATGCTTGCTCTTTACTATATGACACTTCTATGCTCTAAGTTCCATGATTCTATATTGATTATTTACTACATATTTCATAATTCTATGATTACTACATGATAGTTACTAACATTCTTGTTGGTCATGTCATCATGTCATCGCGATGTCATGTCAGTTATGTTGTCAAATGTCTTGTTGCGAGCCTATTGTGTCATGTCTTGTCATGTTATTTCGTGAGTTCCAAAGGATCCTTTGGTGTCAAGTCATGTGTATGCTGACATTCCTCTCTGATTTTCACCATTACACTATAGCTACTGATTTGAATGGATTTCTAATAATGTTCACTATATGCTTACTATTGAGATTATATATATCATCTTTGTTCTCTAATGATCATATCCTATGCACGTTGATTTTACTACCATGTTTTGTACACATGTTTTATATGGTTTATCGCTATGTTGCACGTAATATAATTTAACCACTTTTCTCTTTTAAATTAAGTGACACATAGCAACATCATCATCTCGAAAGGGGGCATACTATGGGCTTTATTCAAAAGTTCATACAAATTCCAACTAAGAGTATACATATTCAGATAGATTAGGGACAATTCAGATCAGAGTTGGTCACATCATACACAGTCAGACCAAAGTTATTCAGAGTTCAGATCAGAGATTGGTCGCATTTTACACGAAGTTACAAAGTTCAAATCAGAGTTGGTCACATTATACAGAGTTATATAAGAGTAATTCAGAGTTCAGATCAGAGATTTGGTCACATTTTACACAGAGTCATAGAGTTTGGATCAAAACTGGTCACATTTTATAGAGAGGTATAGAGTTCTAATCACAGTTGTTCACATTTTACACACTATTCATATCAGATTAATATACTTGGTACACAAATTGAGAGCATAGTTATTCACTAATCACAGAGAGTTAGTGATCTTAACACACATACAAAATTGATATATGGTTCCCTCAGTAGCTCAAGATTCATATATACGGCTCCCATATCAGCTCAAGACATATGGCTCCTTCAATAGCTCAAGACTAATATATGCCTCCTCTAGTAGCCCAAGATTGCAAATTGACTTCGACAGCCCACAAAGTTGAATGACATTTCAAGCTAATGGCAAGGCTATTAAGTTAGCACAAAAAGCTACCAGAAAGGATATTAAGTTAGCACATGTCAGAAGCTACTAACAAGGCTATTCAGTTCGCAAAAAAATCTCAAGCTACAAGCAAGGTTTTTAAGTTAGTTAGCACATGTCAAAAGCTACTAACAAGGCTAATCAGTTAGCAAAAAAATCTCATCTACAAGCAAGGTTTTTAAGTTAGCGCATGATAGTTGTTGCCAAGTGTGAGGGCAGGATCAAGGGCTCCATCTTCTATTGTTTTATTTTATAACACGAGTCTCATCATAGGATTGGAAGAACTATATGTGTCTCGATACCTTGTCGGAATAGTGGTATGTAGCGCAATGCTCATCACATCAATGGGGGTGTGGTGAGATAGTCCATCCCAATCGTTACCAACCCCTTTTTAGGTTTATAAGCAAGGAGAAGTTATATCTTAGTGCAGGCCTGTGATCACAAGGAGTAGAACTCCAAAGACAGGAAAACCAAATCCCAAAATTCACATCCAACTCACATCACCAAAGGACAAATTCGTAGCCCTAGGGACAAAATCAGCCATGAACCTGGCCTACCTTCCACAAACCTGTCCTCCACAAATTCTAATCCTTATATTTTACAGACAGCTTGACGACACTCTGATCTATTTCTGTGCAAGTTTTGAGTACTATGTCACTTCATTTGAGCTTGGTAGAATGGTTCTATCTCTAACCCCTAAACCCTAATTGTACTTTTATCGATTATCTTTGACAAATTTGTTGGCACATGCAAGAGTAGCATAATTTAGGACTGTTTAGATATATTATTCTAGTTTGAAATTACCATTAGTGCATACCATATTTAATTATGGTAATAAATCCTAATTTTGTATTACACTTGGAACTAAGATCAATCACCCTTTTGTTGCAAATAAACTAGGTCCAAAGACTTAAGTGAATGGATCATTTTCTATGTTCCACCAAGTTTCCAGGACGGGGATGGCAGGGGACGGGGGGACGCGTTTCCGGGACGGATTTTTTTTAGGGCTTTTTTTAGGGGACAGCTATTAAAAAATAAAGGAAAATTAAAAAATATAGGAAATTTCAAATATTCATATGATAACATTGCTAAAGCAAACCTTAATACATAAAATTAGAGTTGAATTGAGATTTCACATAAGATTTATCATTTAACCTTAAAAATATAGGAAATTTCAAATATTCATATGATAAGTATAACACACTGATAAACTTAAACTTAAAGCATTCCTCACTGTCTTCTTGCATGAAAACTCCCTATTCGTGTAGGAAAAAATTGGTTTGTAACAAGAATATGATATACCAAGATCAAAGACCAAAAAGTCTGGCATTTTGTGGCATATTTCTATGGAAAGAAAAGCGCTACAATATATTTTCTTGTAGACACCCATAAAGTAAATGTTGATAGAACTGTTTGAATTGTGTGGTGGCATATAAATTTATTAAGGATGGATGATAAACAATATGCAGGCTTCAAAATTCAAAATTGAAATCACACGATAAGAATCCTATCAATGTCATGGAATCTAAAGAGACTACAAGTATAAGCTCCATACTTTATAATAGAACTATTTTATTCATTTCTCTCACAACTTATAGATTATACCAATGGATGATAACTAAGACTAACCGCACATGACTTCTTAAAGGTGTGTTGTTGACCATTTGAACGAAGCCAGCATGCAGCTTTGATTGAAGATATCCAAAACAAAGGGGTGACATTTAATAGCATATAAAGTATTTCTCTCAATTATAATAGCGGAATATACCTGCCCATTTCATCTTCAATCTCCTGAAATATCTAATCAATGCAGACCATTGATTTAAATATAAACATTGTTTTGGTAACCAACTATTTTCTGTTATTGTTAATCTCTTGTTGGCTTTTAGTAGTGTCTTATCGACTCTTTTGTTATGTTTAGTTGTAGTTGAAAGTTGTGTTTTAACCGAAAATCATTAGTTCTGATTCTTTTGTCATATAAACAGAATGATTCATTTCAGGGGAAGGGCACTGATGTGACAGTTCCTCCCTGTACCGAGTGATTGTATTGAAGTTTGAACACTACCTTATGCAATAAATTTGTTATTCAGAAATGAGCTTCTTTTTTGTTTTGATGTTTGTTTTAGGTTTAGGGCACTTAGAAATGAAAGTGGGGGTCCTTGTGGGCCCCCACATTGCTTTACTTTTAATTATAAAGTGTGTTTTTTACCAAAAAAATGTGTTTTTTAAGCCTGTTTGCTTAGGGGACGGCAGGGGACGGCTGGACGTCCCCGGTACGTTTAGGGGACGGCTAGAAGTCCCCTAAAAGTACCGGGGACGTCCAGCCATCCCCTGCCGTCCCCTGTTTTCTTTTTTACGTCCCCTGGACGTTTC
The DNA here is from genome assembly GCA_019776745.2 of Taxus chinensis. NCBI lineage: Eukaryota > Viridiplantae > Streptophyta > Pinopsida > Cupressales > Taxaceae > Taxus > Taxus chinensis. The sequence goes on along the minus strand of CM034154.1, from coordinate 699,857,674 downwards.
CTAAAATTTGCAAAGTTTGGGGACGAGAAGGGGACGTTTCCTACCCGTCCCCGAGGTTCCGAAACGTCCCCAGTACGGGGACGGGCTAAAAAACATAGGGGACGCATCCCCGTGGAACATATTTTGGCTTTGTATCCATTCGAGAATGCGACAAAGTCAAAGGTGCAGATCTGAACTAAGTTTCTATGAACCTAAAGTAGTATGCAACTGAACTTTTCTAAAATCTAAACAAAATATCATATTCAAAATGAAGGAAACTAAATTAGCTAAGATTAAAAGACTAATCTGACTAAAAGTACTCTATAACTTAGATTTTAATATAAAAAATATAGGTGGAATTATTTTATGATTTTATTGATTTGTGAGAAAAAAAATTAAAATATACACAAAACCAAGAAAAAATGTACAGCAGTATACAATATTCCCGATGTGAGCAGATAGCAAAAGCTATGGACATTAAAGAAAGAATTACATTAATGCCCATGAATGACCAAAGTGGGTCAATGGGACTCGAGAATACCTCCAATTACAATAGAAAGTGCTACGGTAAAAGGACCCTAAGATCAACAACTAGATAAAATAAGAACAAAAACACTCAAAAGAACCGAGGGGTAAACCCAACCTAGTAAAGCCCCAAACCTGTGTAGAAAGAAAAAGATGCCCATCAGCACACCCCAAAATTTGAAAATAGCATACATGTTGATGTAATTGTACTCGCACACACAAGTTCTGGCACCCATGATTTAATAGGATCAGTGTGAGAATTGCCATTCATTTTGACTGTTAATGTAACACTGTTTTGGATTAGAACAATATCCTTACACATATCAATACATGTGCAACTATCATTTACCAATAGGAGGATCCATTTTATAGAATCTACTATCCACGACTGTAATTACAAAGTAAAAACTGGTATCGGAGATAGATGAACAAATAATGTAAGAGTACATAAAATATTCTAAGATACACGAACTACAGCGAGATAGGCGTGCAGGTGTAAAAATTAGAAAAGATCTTATGACTTACAACAAAGCAGACTTTTGATATTAAAATTCTGTTACGAGGTCAGGACAATAAAATAAGAATTTGTTACAAGGGAATACCGTTACATGCAAAAGAAATTATTTGAAAGCACGTTATGATATGCAATTTAAGAAAAATTGAAGACATTCAAATTTTACCTGCCTCCTACATTTTTGGGTTTATTAACTGTCCTTTGAGACCAAGTAGTGAACAAAATGCAAGCCTGCTCTAAATTTACATCCACTCAAAGTCCATAGTTTTAAAAACTTGGACCCGGAAAATTAAAAAATATATTATATATTTGAATTCATAAATAAGAATTAAATAACATGCAAAATGCTGTTAAAAAGCGTAAGGAAAGAATTTAGAGAAAGCACAAGGAAAGTTGGACAAAAAATCCTTCGAATCCATAGCAAGAAAAAAAAACTGAAGCAAAAAATTGAAAAATTACTGGCTGCTAAGTTTCAGATACAAACTCACTAGCAGTTTTTAATTGCCGAACTCAGCAAGTACTCACTGACCGAGTTGCTGGTGAGGCACTCACTGAGCCTTCTGACTAGTGAGTTCTGCAAGTTTCCTAAAAGTTTTAGATGTGTGCCTCAAACTATTTAATATAGCAAGCTGCAAGAACATACCTTAATTTCAATTCTTCGCCTCTCAAGATCTTGTGGTGTTAGTCTTTGGGCTTCCTCTGCCGCTCCTCTTAATTTTTCAGGGTCTGAATGGCCTACATAGTCAAAAAAGCACTTTGATGAATTTGAACAAAGCAATTTCCAACCATGTTTATGACTTGAAGCTTAACCATGACCAAAGACATATAACAGCCTACGTAATAAAATTATTTTTTTTATATTTTTCAAGATAGAGCCTCAACAGTGATTATTATCCAAAAACTACTGGTCTCGCAATCTGATCATCAAATCTGTTTAGATGCAAACTGTCAAAGCTAAAGAAACATATCAGCATTTCCATTGTAAAACGCTGCAATCTCATTTTTGCGGGAAATATTTAAAGAGAAAAAATAAAACTAAAACGCCATTAACAGAATAAATCTTATAAAATTTTATAATTCAAAAGTTCACAAGGGCTTGTTTTACGATATCTCCCAAAATCTTGGACTATACATTTACTTCCAGATTTTTTATTTGGAGCATCCATTACAGGCCAGCATTAGCTACCACATTGATAGATGAAACCAATATCAAGTAAAAAAACATAAAATTACTAGATTAGTGATTTGATCATCAAAGCTCCTAAAATGCAATAGTTAATGCCAAAGAAACATTTGCAAGTTTCAACATATCAAACACCCAATTCTAGCTTTCTTCTTAAAATATCTGTTTACAGAATACATTTCATTAAAATCTGAAATTCAACAATAACAAGACTTAAAGACAATATCTTCCAAATTCAAACTCAGTGTTTATTGACATGTATTTTGACCGTAGCTCCTACAAAAATCTAGTATATAATTATATCATTAATGGATGAAGCCAATATCAAGCAAAAAAATGACTTATATGTTGGTATAGCTTAAGTGGACCAAAACAGAACAACAAATTACATAATTATAAAATGATTGACATGAGAGTGCAACCAACCTCAATGGACAACAAACAAGTTTCTTAATGATGGCAAGATGATACAGCAGTCAATAGGCTAAACTAAAAAGTAAGAATTTTAGCAAAGTGACACATTAGTATGTCATTGTACAACGGAAAGGACATTAAAGAAAAAAAAAAGGAAAGACGCTTTCTAGGGTGTTGAGTGAATAGAAATGTCATAAAAGAGGACTGACATTGTTTATGATGAGAATTCTTACTATCAAATTAACATTTTCTTTGAGTACTATAGACTCAAATCAATGCAATAAAAGATTATGCCCTCATCTTTTTTTGATTTAAAAAATGCCATCTGCTTCCATGTTACTGTGTAGTGTTTTAGTACTATGAGATGACCACTGACTAGACAATGACCTAGGCTTGGATAACCTACTAGGGTCATCAAATCTGTCAATAATGGTCCAGTTGCATACAAATACTCCCTCAATTACTCAAATCAAAGTCCTAGCAGGAGATTGATTCTAACCCAATAGGCCTTGAAGAAATCAATGGCACATGTGTTAAGTATTACATACATCTAGTTCAGAAATATGGACTCAGATAAAACTCGGCAGCCAAAAAATTCAATTGGGAAATGGCAAATAAAATGAATATATAAATTCATAAAATAAACTTAAACTACATGTTGAAAATTTGTTGAAAAAGTGTTGAAAAAATGTTGAAAGTGTGTAAGCAGGCTTCTGCAGAGCTGAACAGAGCTGAAAATGTCAAAAAAACAGTGATTGTTTCCTGAGAGCTTCCAGTGGTAAATCCATGGAAGTTTATCAATGATGGCATATGTTTGAGTTACAGCCTGACTCCTTGATAGTGACATCCCCTCCCAGTTATGATGGCAAGAAAATAAAATGTTTTTAAAAATCAATTTTGAAAAAAAAGAAAATCTGTTGTTGCTGAGTTCTGTACGGACACGATTGTTTTCAGCGAATTTTTGGCAAGTATCCACATGAACTGGCAGGCATGTCGTGGCCGAGTTACTCCCCCGGACTTAAAAACTGGCATGAACTCACCGAGTTTTTGATCTATAACTGACATAGCTCTGGTAGATGAGATAAGTTCTACCTAAGTCCACCCTTAAATAGGGGTCTCTAGATGACATAAAAGAGAGAAAAATATGTCAATCATGTAGAAGGAACATAGAGATGAATATCATGCCAGACATGGGAAGGAACTTTATACAAGAACAACAATTGTATCGCCTAATGTGTCACACCCAATTTCCCAGCCTTTCTCAGAGAAATATTATTATTTATACACATGGGCCTCAATGATGGATTTGTTAATTAAATACAGATTTTATTTGATTATGCAAATGATTTAAATGCAAATTGATGATTTTATTCAGATTATGATGGCATTTAATTTACCACATGGATAGCATTTTAGTCGGCAGTTGGCATTTTTGATAATTATGCAACGGCGTTGTATTATCTAGCATTTATTATTTGATATACAGTGACATGTTTTAATTATGTTGCTTCGGCTATTATTATATTGATTCAGACTAATTGCTGCCTGTTGGCTCAAGATGGATGCAGGTCAGGATTTCCCCCTCACAACAGCTTTGTCCAGAGAGTGTGCATCATAGACAAGAGGGAAGCAGATCAAGGCAGACATTTCCAGAACACGGCCATTTGAGAATGACACACATACGCTCTATAGACCCTCTTACTTGGTGCACCTATTGAGATGTTGTGTGTGTGTGTGTTTGTATTTACTGTTTTAGCTAGTTGATGCTTACTACTTCATTGTCTTTTTTGTTCATTGATTTGTATTGTTAGTCATCATTTCTTGTCAACGTTATTCTCCCTTTCCTTATGGTAATCTATTGAATTAGGGTGTACTTGCCTGTGCAATACAAGCAGTAATGGCCACTATTTGGATTCTGGAATACCCTAAGTGGCAGTAGCCACTTAGGATATCCCAAGTAGTGAACAAGACTCCTTGTAGCACACTATCGACAACTTGCTTGCAAGCCGTTCAGACACCTACACTCAATTCTACCTTCTACTTGGTGAAACAACCTTATAATATAAATAGACTACTAAGTAGTATCTTGATAAACAAGGACTTTTAGTCCTAAACAGCGATTGACTCTGTTGACATGATTTACTAGTACAGATATCTTTAAAGCATCTACCTGAAATACGCCAAAATATATCCATCTCAAGGTTTTTATCGTGGATATTTCACATACCATGTTGATTAATAACTCCATTACCTTCTCCACAAATTTCCCACTAAATGATGACAAATAACATCCATGTAGCTATACCCCTATGTCAGGCTTGAAAACATCTTGCAAGGAAAAAGCGGGCTCCAAAATTCCCCTATATGGCCAAGATATTATATTTTGATTGACTTCTCCAAACAAAAAGAAAAAACTTCTAAGTGACAGTCAAATGGATATCAAAATTTAAGGTTGAAATTTCCATGTGATGGTCAAATGGACATCAAATTCAAGATTGAACATAAAAGTGAACAACTCACTACATTACACTCCACCCCCCGCTGCCATTATAGAATTCCTATTGGTGTAATGACTAATCATCACAACCTTTGCCTTTGCGTAGGCCCCTAATTATTATGGTTTTCACTTGCAAGAGATCTTGAAAGCAAAGAGTTTGAATGCATTTTGTTTGGACTTCTTTTGAAGTTTAAGGGGTTTTAGCTTTGGATGCTAGGTTTTTTGTTTGGACTCTTTGCATGACCTGTGAAAGTGCCAAACGAGGTGGAATCTTGTTTTGTTTAGACCATATCAGGCATGGGAGTTTTCTTTGACTGTAGCATTGATGGTAAAATCTGTAACAGCCAAAGCTGTAACGGTTGACATGCAAACTCTAGTCTCCCTGTTTGGAACGCCATTAAAAGATAGGCCTGGTAAGGAACTGGGATACAGTTTTTTGGATCTTGAAAGAGGAGATAGTAAGGGGCTTCTAAAGAGGAAAGTCTCAAAACCAAATCTTGAACGTTGCTTGGAGAGAAAGGAGAAGTTCGATGTTTTGATAAAGAGTATGTAAACAATCTTGGAAAAGAATTCAAAGCACAAATTGTTGACTTGATCCCATTGTTCTTATGGGAAGATATAGCTGGGCTCATGTTATTTCTATCCTTCTTCGTTACACTGCTCCTCCCAGGCAAGTAAATTCCTCCTTGTTTTCATGCGAGATAGAAATGGAAATGAAATTTTTGTTGGTGTAGCATGATGCCCTAGTTGTTTAAGGTATTACATTGAATCTCTTCCTTTCCATGGAAATCCTTTTCACTGATTTATAAAGATGGTAGGAGAACCAAATGAATATTGAACGGATTGAATGTAGTTATATACGTTACAACAGTCAATCTTGGGGAATCTAGTCTTGACTGTAACTTGCCTAGACTTTGTGCTAGCTCGAGATACTGACTCTCTCTTAGTCCATTTGGGACATCTTCTTATCCTCTTCTACATGTTCAGATCTAAGGTTGGCTGTAGCTCAACATTTTTGGGAGTCTTTAGACTTTGTTGAACTCTCTGTTTTATAAGGATATCTCCTTGCATACTCTCAAGTATATCAGATCCAAACCAGGACTGTAGCATATCATTTTACTTTATCTCTTTCTCAGTTGTCCATATAAATGTGGGTCTAGCATAGCCATTTAGATGATCACTGAAAGTGCTTTGGCTTCCTTGAATCCCCTTGACTAACAAGAGTGTCTATCTTACCTTCTCAACATTTGTTAATCCCAATATTGAATGCAGTTATACCTTGTTAAACAGTTTATGATACTGTATATGAAATGTATCATTGAAAATTTGAGACGACTAGACTCTTGTGGGATTCTACCAAGTAAATAATACTTTTCCTTGTGGAACTTGACAGTGGACTGCAATGTTTTATTTTCTATCTTCAATAGTTGCAAACCATTGAGACTTTGATTTGGACCTACTCAATGGGGAACTGCCCTCCTAGCTTTTATGTGAGATAGCCATGAGGCCTGTGGCTCAGAATGCTATAACTTGTTTAAGTTAATGCCTTTTTCCATGACATGTATAGGGGTCTACAACATACCTCATCTCCCTCATCATTTATATATCTCCATACTGTATTGGGTACTCAAAACTGTAAGACTATTCCAAAATAGCTGAGTGTGATTTAGTTGGATTGTGCTAAGCTCTTACCAGTCACCTCAGAAGCTTTGAACTTCTGTATCAAACCTTGATCATGTCCAAACCACTGTAGCATGGATAGTAGAAGGTACAAGACTGCAAACTGGTTTGAGTTAAGCTTATATTCTTGCAGAGAGCTGAGGTCTCTTTATCATTGTTATTCTTCTAGAAAGACACCTATGTGCATGCATGTACTTGCCATTGGCTCATACTTGCATCATTGCATGCACATGTGTATTGATTGCACTCCATCTGGTGCAAGGATCTATATCTCTCAAAGAATAAATGAGATGAACCCATCCAAGGCTGAGTAATCTGCATAGGACAGTACATGATATGTTATTTTTCAGGTTACTTGAAATCATGTGATAACCAGCCCATGCTTCACAAACTTAACTCAGTCATATGCTAGTAACTGATACCATAATTTTTAAAAGTTGTGATTAGAAATGAGAATGGGAAGGAGAAGACTTGAGAATGAGGGTTGTACTTGTCACTCTCGCATAGCATTCATTCATATTAAGACTAAATTACTTATGGAGATCAGTCTCATGTTTGATTTTTATTCTCTTGTCTGTATATTACTTTATGACTGAAACAAAACCCAGAATAGGCAAAGTAAATGATAACATTATTCAAATGAAATGTTATGGACTTTCTTACCACCTGTGGTTTTGTTGAATATAATGAATATATTTATAGGCACACATGTTAGTTGGTAGTTTTCAGTTATGAACTGTCACATAACTGTTCCAACTACATTGTAACTACTCCCAATCATAATAAAATGAAGGACACACATTCATTTGATGTGCAGTCCATTTCCTCTTCATTCTATCTTTGTCTACATTTGCTAACATTGGTATCAGAGCCTCTAGTGCTCAAAACATTTGAAATCTGAGGAAACTTGCAAGGAAGTACAAATTTTGAAAAGAACAGTTCGAGGAAGCCCTGTGCTAGGGCATGAACTGAAGAATACCAATACCAGTCCGCTAGGGCACAATGAAGGAAAACACACTTTTGGAGATTCTGCTAGGGCACAAAATGAAGACTTGAGATTTTCTAGGGCACGAATGTTTTAACAACACATTTTTGAGGAAAGAAATATTTTGGTCGTGTCTTGTGTTTACACAAAGTTTGGTTGCAATTTTCATGAAAATCTGGTCATGATTTGCACTCAGGAAGCATCAGGTTTTATTTGCACGAGTTTGTGATTTACATTTTTCGTGGTACTGCATTTTCAGAGCAAAATGTCTCTAGGGCAAATCTGCATTGCTAGGTCATTTGCACAATGCATGCCAGGTTGTGAATCTGCTGTCAGGGCATTTCAAATTCCACATATATTTGTGGGTTATATCTATTTCCGACTCATTGTTGCTGTTATATTTATTTCTGCTTCATTTTTTATTTTGCATTAATTTGCGGGTCGGAAATTCAAATTGGTGTGAATGGCGAATATACAAAATCTTGTTCTGTCTAGGCACAAAAGTTAACTGGACAAAATTATAACATTTGGAGCCATAAAATTTTGACCATCGCGGAATTTCACAATTGTGATAAAATAATACTGGCAAAGAAAGTAGGCCCAGCTACTAATTTTGCGGATTATGACAAACGTCATAAGGAAGCCCTATTATTGCTGAAGTTGTCGGTATCTGATGAATTGATACCAAAAGTCTGCAATGCCACTTTGGCGGGTGATCTATGGATCAGTTTGAAGGACAAATATATGACTTCAGAGAAGAGTCGGGTGTTATACCTGAAGAATTTGTTGTTTTCAGCAAGGTTGGTGGGTGATCTATGGATCAGTTTGAAGGACAAATATACCGAAGAATTTGTTGTTTTCAAGAGGGTGGGTCACTGTCAAAGCACCTACTTCAGATGAAAGACCTCCGAGATCAACTTGCCTCCATTAACAAAACAGTAGATGACGATGATATGGTGGCATTGGTGTTGAATAGTTTGCCATCATCATTTGAGTCATTTGTTGAAGCCCTCCATTTGATGGCTGAAAGTCAGACTTTGACTTTTGATAAAGTCAGTTCCTATTTATTACAAAAGGAACGGAGACAAATTCAGACACTTGAGTCCAATTCTGGACAAACGAGAGTGCTTTTGTTGTTCAATCCAAAGGGAAATGGAAACGACAACCTGAAAAATCATCTCCTAAATATCAAGTCAAGTGTTACTACTGTCATAAACTCGGTCATGTGAAGAAGGATTGTCGAAAAAGACAATATGATCTTGCCAACAAAAAGCAGAAGGGACAAGCAAATGTGGCAGCAGTTGAACAAGAACCTGAAGAAGAGTATGCCCTCATGGCATCATGCTCGGATGACAGCCCTACAAGGTGTTGGTTCTTTGATTCTGGAGCATCAAGACACTTCATGTGTCAAAAAGATTGGTATGTAAATTTTCACACAAATTTCAGTTCTGATTCAGTTTCATTAGGGGATGGAAGATCTCATGCAGTAGAAGGGATAGGGGATATCCAATCATATTGAATGATAATGTCAAATTAAATGTTAGAAATGTTAGATATGTTCCTAACATGAATAAGAATCTTTTATCTATAAGTCAGCTAACGAAAAACCCCAATATTTTTGTAAACTTCTCTGGCAAGAAATGCATTGTGTTTGATGTAAAACTAAACAAAGTTGTTGCCCTGGGCATTGGGCAAGGAGGCTTGTATAGGCTGGTTGACCTGCCATGGTCAACTTACATGCCTTAGTTGTGGAGGGTAATACCAACATTTTGTGGCATGAGAGATATGGACATCTCAACCTTCAGTATCTCGCCAAACTCAGTAGAGCCAACATGGTTCTTGGTTTGCCTACTATTCAAGAGAAACAAGATATGTGTGCAAGGTGTTTGGCTGGAAAATAGAAAAGGAAGCCATTTCCAACTGAAGGTGCTTGGCATGCCAAGGGGCTTCTAGATCTTGTTCATGCAGATCTTTGTGAGCCATCATGGAAGTCTCCCACTGTTCTTGGTGCGAGGTACTTTCTTTTGCTGGTGGATGATTATTCGAGAAAGATGTGGGTCTACTTCTTGAAAAAGAAGTCTGATTGTTTTGCTTCTTTTGAGAAGTTCAAGGCATTGGTGGAAAACCAAGCCAGCCAGACAGATCAAGACATTGAGATCCGATAATGGGGGGAATTCACTTCCAAGCAGTTCAAGGATTACTGCAGTAAAGAAGGAATTCATCATCAACTGACAACCCCATATACCCCACAACAAAATGGGGTGGTTGAGAGGCGGAATAGAACTATCATGGAGATGGCTCGGTGCATGATGCATAGTAGAGGTGTACCATTCAAATACTGGGGAGAAGCAGTAAACACAACAGTATATATTCTCAATCGGAGTCCTTGCAAAGCTTTACAAGACATCACACCTGAAGAAGCTTGGTCCAAAACCAAACCCGAGGTATCAACTTTTCATATTTTTGGTTCAGCTGCATATACTTTGGTTCCTGATAAAAAGAGGAGTAAGTTAGACTCTAAAACTACAAGATATTTCTTTGTTGGTTATAGTGATCAGTCTAAGGCTTATAGGCTGATTGATATTTCCACTAACAAAGTAATTGTTAGTCATGATGTTGATGTGAAAGAAACAAAGTCATTCTTTGCATGTGATCAACAAACGTTGGCTGTAATCAACAAGCAGTTGGGTGTGATCAGCAAGCCACATCTGAAAATATTGTGATTCCTTTACCCAATGAAAAGTCTAGTTTATCTCATACTCCTCCACAGGACTCCACCACACAAACTTGTGACATCCACAACTGTGACACCCACAAGTGATACACTTGTATATAGAAGATGCAAACCTGAATTGGTTCCTCATCTAGGTAGAGCCTCAACTGAACAGATTTCTTCAGTCCAACAAAGGCCTAAGTGGTTTTACTCCACTTTGCAAGATGTGCGGGAGGATGAAATGCCTCAATCAGATGCACGGCCTCATTGGACTGGTAAGCAAATTGCTGATTTAGAGCATGTTCATTTTGCTCTTTCTTCTGATCTTCACAAAATCGTTGAGCCACAAAGATACTCTGAAGCAAAAGGCATACCTGAATGGGAAACTGCCATGCAAACAAAGTATGATGCCTTGATGAAGAATAATACCTGGACATTGGTGGAGTTGCCTCCAGGGAAACAACCCATTGGCTGCAAATGGGTATACAAAGTCAAGTGCAAAGCTGATGGTACTTTGGATAAGTACAAAGCACGTCTTGTTGCGAAAGGCTTCTCGCAACAAGAGGGAATAGATTATGAGGAGACTTTTGCTCCTACTACAAAGATGGTCACTTTTCGGTTGCTTCTTTCAATTGCTGCTCAATTTGGATGGAAGGTTTTTCAGATGGATGTAAAAAGTGCCTTCCTGAATGGAGATTTGGCAAGGAAGTCTATATGGTGCAGCCTGAAGGGTTTCAGGCATGTGGTCATGAACATCTGGTGTGTAGGCTAATTAAGTCCTTGTACGGGCTTAAGCAGGCTCCTCGAGCTTGGTATATTAAAATAGATCAACACCTACAAGATTCTAGATTCAGAAGAAGTCTTTCTGATCCAAATCTTTATGTCAAAAGTGATGGTGATGACATTGTGATACTTATTGTTTATGTTGATGATCTTGCCATCACGGGTAGTGGGGCCACTGCTATTCAACGAGTAAAATCAGATTTATGTGTTGCTTTTGACATGACTGATTTAGGCCTCCTACACTATTGCCTAGGTGTAGAATTTTGGCAACATGATCATTTGATTTTCATAGCTCAAGTCAAGTATGCTACAAATCTGTTGCAGAAGTTTAGGATGTCTGATTGTAATCCTTCTTCTACACCTATGGAGGTCGGGCTGAAGTTATCAGCTCATGATGATTCACCACCAGCAAATGAATCACTCTATAGACAGTTGGTGGGCAGCCTGATATATCTTACATCCACCCGGCTGGACATATGTTTTGTTGTTAGCTATCTTTCTCGGTTTTTGTCTAAACCGAAACTCACACACTGGGGAGCAGCAAAACAAGTTCTTCGATATGTCAAAGGTACTCTTGACTTTGGCATTCTCTATCACAGAGTCACAAATTTCAGACTCTTTGGCTATACAGACTCTGATTGGGGAGGTTCAATGGATACCCAAAGATCTACCACTGGATACATCTTCTCTTTCAGTTCAGGAGTTGTTTCATGGCAGAGTAAGCTTCAACCCACTGTGGCTATCTCTTCCACTGAAGCAGAATACAAGGCAACTGTCAGTGCCAGTTGTGAAGCAGTTTGGCTTCATCCAATTCTCCTTGATCTTCAGCTTCCTCAGACTGCACCTACTCCACTTTCCATTTTTTGTGACAATCAAGGTGTACTAAAGATGGTCAAGAATCCTGTATATCATGCTCGCACCAAGCATATTGAGATTCATCATCACTATATTCGACAATTAGTTGATTCTAGTGATATCTCTCTTCACTTCTGTCCTTCTAAGGAGCAGCCTGCTGATCTAATGACTAAACCTCTTGGTCCTCTCTTGTTTGTAAAATTTCAGGACAAACTTGTCGTTGTTTCCGGTTTAGTCATTAAGGGGGGTATTGAATATAATGAATATATTTATAGGCACACATGTTAGTTGGTAGTTTTCAGTTATGAACTGTCACATAACTGTTCCAACTACATTGTAACTACTCCCAATCATAATAAAATGAAGGACACACATTCATTTGATGTGCAGTCCATTTCCTCTTCATTCTATCTTTGTCTACATTTGCTATCCAGATTCACTCTTTGTTCTAACATGTACAATGTAAGTCTTTTTCTCCTCTTGTGCATTTGATCTATTACTTATCATTTTATCAATCATTGCAAGTATCTTTGTGCATTATTCTTGGATGTGACACCTGTTTAATGGTGAATTATCAGATCAAAAAAATCCACCAGGTATAAATCATTACATCACTCTGGTGTATGTTACTGCATTCCCATGAACATAGATTTAATTAGCTATGTAAACAGACACAAACTTCAATAAAACAAGGAAAAAAATGTAGAAGAGAGGCTTAATTTCTAACAAAATGCAGCACTCCAATTGCTAAGGTTAACCACAAAACTTATGAGCTAAATATTTGCACCTTGATTCCCATTATCATTGTTGCTAGGTTATTGGATTTCCAAGGAATCCCTTGTGTAATTAATGATAACAAAGAGAACTCTAAACAGATTAGAATTATCGGTCGCATGATAGAATTTACAATAATTGCAAACTAACTCATGGGAGTTACAGATCATGTGAAAATCCCTAGAGTAGCTTTGACCTCTAAATTACTAGGTAAGACGAATCTATGAAAGGGTCAAAGAAAATCTAATGGATTCTCCAGGGAACGTCAGGCGGGAATCGTATGAAAATCCCCTGGGGAACATGTCAATATGCCCAGCTTGCTCAATAATGTAAATTGGGGGAAGTTATTAAACTGCTAAATGCACAGAGCTCTTTACACGGCTGCATTGTATCTTGTAAAGTATACCAAACTGTCCTATCAGAGCAGCACAGCTTTGCAGGATTCTGGAAATATTGACCCCATCTCCTCAGACGAAACTACCTCCTATCACCGCAGTTTGTTTGCCTGTGTCCTAGACTTCATGACGTAATAACTATCTCAATTTGCATCTGAAGGCTACGTCACTGTCTTCCCTTTTAAACTTGCCCATACTTAAATGTACTCCCATATTTGCCATGTATGTAAATAAGGAACATGCTTATATTTTTGATGGGGTCTATTGCATCTATCTCAATGTTTACATGTCATATGAGCATATGAATGGCATCTCTGTTCGACTTCTATAATTCTTCAAGAAGCGTATGCATTATCTCGTTTATAAATTTCCTCATGTAACGGTATCTTGGTACGGGTAAGGGGTTCAAAATACGCCAGTATGGCAATTTCTTTTGGACTAGGGAAAAGCTTGGGTACAATCCATACAGGAAAATTGATACAAATATTGTTAGTGAAGAGTATAGCCAAAGACTGATCAAAGTTAACCACATTCAATATGCAGGAGAATAAACCAAATAAGTTAAGGATAACCACAAGAACATACTGATAATTCAATGCCATAAATGTCATGATATTCAGTGGTCAAACTTAGAACAAATTACATAGTCCAAATGTAACAATGTATACACATCAAATCAAGATAATTTCATTCATATAGGTCATATATGAATAAGTCATTCCTACTAAACGTTGAGAGCATGGCAAGCACCATCATGACAGGTGAGAGAGAAAATGTGCAATGAGAGGTCAAATGACGTTATCGTTGTCATGCTTTTGCCATTAATATGTAATGTCCCCTTTTCAGAGTGGATTGATTAGGGTTTCCCCGTGTTTTCTTTTTTTATTATTATTTTTTAAGCCCAAGGGGTGACTTAAAAGAGCTAAGAATATATTAAGTTCAGTGGTCCAAGTAGTGAGTCCTATATCGGATTTGCACCAAGGTACTGCCCAACATTAGGTTTGATACGTTTGGGTTTGTCCTGGACACCATCATTAAGGTGAGAGAGTAAATGTGTAATAGAAAGGTAGGTACTTTTATTATGAGAGGTCAAATGTCAAAGTTGTTGTAATTAAATAAAACAATTTATAATGGGGGCGCCAAGTATAGAATGGGCTGCATGAGGAACAGATCCTATCTTTAGGGTGAAGTGACGATCATGCCTTTAATTTTGTTTTTTATTATTTTTAAGATGGGGCAACTTCGACTTGAGGGGAAGCTAAAGTCAATTATTTTTTACAAAATTACTATGGCTCGTTGTCGAGCATTCACCCTCGGTACCATCCAAGTAAGGATAGGTATGCCCACTTTGGACAGAACCTGGCCTTATCCAGCCTTATAAAGGTAGTACTCAGGGTGATCATTTAGTGACAGAGATCTTGGACCCTGGTCCCCCTAGGTACATTGTACCTGGTAACATAGTAAATTCTGCTCCGGCATCAGTAATAGCTGTATGAAAACCCTCATGTTGCACAGATTTGAGGACGAAATCGCTCAGGTGTAATATACAACTGTGCAATTCTATTCAGGGGTGGTGGTAGAGTCATTCACGGCGTGCAAGTGTTCTGTCAATAAAAATGACCAAACTTAATTTTGATTCAAACATCATGGGGAAGTTTTTCTTCTTGCTGGTTGGAAATAGCCAAATAGAAACTCATGATTACGCATTATGGCTTCAATGTTTTTAGTTATGGAAAATCAGATTATCGTTGTCACATAGAGTTAATTTGAGCCCGACACAATGGTGCCATCGGATATTAACAGAAATATCCAGATTTGCTATCACCAATTTTTCAACGGAAAATTACATCAAATGAAGGTGGCTGATGGATGCATATGTTACAGTATAAAGTATGATACACCCTCTAAAACTGGGCAATTAATGCATGGCCAGAAATTCCACAGACTAGGCTTACCTGTATAGCCAATAATCTGAATACATCATAGAAGCATTTATTACAGAATGCTATTGAACAGGAAAGGACTTGTTTAGTCATCCTAGGCCATGCATTTAAAGGTCTTATGTATGCATATGTATTGTATAAAGTTTAATACACCCTTGAAACAGAGTAAATAATGCTCACCATTGTTTCCACAAACTGGCTTCATTGTATAAAGAGGATATCCTACATTTTCGTATTGTACCATTTTACTTTGTGGCATTGGACCCAATTTTTATAGTTAATGAGTATAAGAACATGGGAAAGAATGTGCACAGTTGCTAGTACATATACCTCTTCATTGACATGTTGTAATTTTAAATTGACTTGAGCAGACTAGCTCCATTTGGGGCACAGTTTAACTAGACTCGAGTCTGTCAACAGTGTTAGGTTCAGTGACAGGTTATAGGCTTATAGCTTATGGGACAGCTTAACAGAGCGCCTCTTTCTTATGATGTTAACCAAACATAGGCATATCAAACATCATTGGAAATCTCTTGGAATGTACTAATTGATAGTGTAATCCTTAAATATCTGATTCCATTTTTCATACATGTTTTCACAAAGGTCTTAGGTTTTAACTATGACACCACAAGGTAGCTTGTTGGTCTGCAGAATATTTCACAATAAACATATGCTTGTTAATTTTTACACATTATTGGAAAGATCATGCGATGTACATCCCACTGTTGCAGGAATCGTCTAAAATTATTTTGGTTATTGGGTTGTCAACTCCCTTCCACCATGAGAAAAGCTTTTGTCTTTGATGAGTTCAAAATATCTTACAAGCATACAAGTCCTCTTGCAAGGTATCTGAGATCTCACAAGTTTGCTCATTTATTCCGATTCCCCAATTCTCCAATACTAAATGTCTCGATGTCCTTGGAGAAGGTTTGCACCTTTGACTATCCACAATAGAGCTACTTGTGTGCTTTTCGAGCCCCATTGTATTCTGATTATTCCCAACGTGAATGTTGTTCTAAAAATTACAAGCTTGTTCTAATATGCTGGCATATCCCTTGTTGAAAATTTAGTTCCACATGAAGATCAATCTAATAGCAGATGTATCTTAAGCAGTTTCTTATTGATCTGGAATAGCTAGTTTCATATGGGTTCCTCCCGACTTCCTATGCTTGTCATATGCTGTTTCATCTATTTTATATAGATAATGAATTTACAGGTGATACGATAAGGTTTAGTGATAACTTATTAGGGTATTGTTCCCATAAACCCCAAAACAGTTTGCATTGGATAGGGTGCTTTTCGTTTACTCTCTTCATAATCGTGTTGGAGAAACATATTTTGTTAGAAGGTGATGTTTTCGTAGATGTTCTTGTTACACTTTGGTTGGTAATGAAGGTGAAATGCATGTTCTTATGCCTGGAATTTCATCCCAAAGCCATGGTCTTCCGTTAGCTTGCTTAACATTACACCAAAGTGAGAAAATTAACAGATGTTTGTTTTTTTACATCTATAGTAGTCTTTTTGTATTCTTCCAAATAATTGAATGATTAGGGTTTCCTTGTAAAAATGAGGACCATATAAAAAATTGTTATGTTTCTTGCTAAGGCGTGCCATAGATATGGATTCTATCTAGGTCTCTAATCTAAAGTAACTCCTTCATTAATTTGTTTCCATTCTCAAATGGTGGTGCAAACTTTTATCAAATGGGATATGTTTTTTTAGTTCTACTAGCCACCTTATGTGGTGATGATATATATTGTTCGATCAATTATAGAATTTTATTAAAATGATATTTGATATTTAAGCTTCTCTTTGAAGTGGTACAATAGGATCTGAAGTAAGATGAATAAGTAACTGGAACATAATATTCTCAAGTCAGTCAAATGTGTGTAATAATAGGCTTCACTGTTTTTGTTTTCCTAAAAAGTGTTGGTCAAAACTATAGTATTTTCACTTCCCTTTGTTAGTGATGCTTTTTGTGATTGTACTGTGAATTAAAATACGAATTGAATGCACACTGACTGAGGATTCATCATCGATGTTTTACAATAGATTTAAAAAGTGTGTATAATGATTTTCCCTAATGATGGGTGTACTGCTGAGGTGTTACTTTAATGATCATCAAAATTAAATTCCCAAGAGACACTGAAGATCCAGGTAGAAAGCAATGGGCCAATGGTCCCAATGATTATATATGAGTTGTATCTTGCTATCCTCAGTCTCGGCTGGTCGAGTTATAACCAGATTTAGTGTCCCAATTGGAAGTGTAATCGGCACCTATGAATGTCCAGTGGAGTTCTAAATTTTGCCTGAACATGTGGAAGAATATCTTTGACTTTCATATGAATGTTTGCTAAATGCACCACAAAACATGTAGCTTTATCTTCCCCCTTTTGCTCATGTGACATAGAAAGAGAAAAGAAGGCAACTAGGATTCATATGGTGCAAGGGGCCAAAGCCCACAACAGGATGCCAGAGATAAGTCGCTCATAGAGAGATGGAGTGTTCTGTATAGCTATGTCACATGATGTAAAGAGGCTCGTACCACTATTTTTTCATTTCATAATATACACATAAGCTATGTGCAAGAGACTGCTGATAGTTTAATTATAAATTTTATGCTTTTTATTGAATATTATGATTTCTTTGGAGATATACAATAAAATGACTGCTGATAGATTAATTATAAATTTTATGCTTTTTATTGAATATTATGATTTCTTTGGAGATGTACAATAAAATTGAAAGGAGATGGAGAATATTAGCATGGCCCCTGCGCAAGGATGACATGAACAAATCGAGAAATTGTCCAACTTCTCTTATTCAGTACATAGGAATTTGCCCTAGCGGTAATTTGGAGGCACGGATGGCCAAAATGGCCCAGCTTCAGACCTCATGGGCTTGATCCCCATGATTAAGCAGAGATAAATAGTAAACATGTATAACTGAAGTTCATTCAAAACAGTATTTACAATTAATCAAAAAAACATATTTTATTTATAGTTCAGGTGGGTTATGGTCTACTGGTAAGACAGGAGTGACTAACATAATAATTATCATTATGACAACCTGGGTTCAAAACCCCTTGGCCTGCTCAAAAAAGCAGTATAGCTAAGCGGGCCTTACTTATTTGCCTAAGAAAAACTCGTACAGCATTTTACCTTTTTAGTAATATTAAGTAGATAGAGTCAGAATCCTATGCTTATTCTAACGTAGTCTCAATATTTAATCTTTGAATTGTTTTTGAGGAATTCTTTGAGATGTTCCCAACAACCGCCATGGGCGAAAAACTGTTAAATGACTTTTCCATCTTGCTCTTATAACTTTGATCTCGACAGCATGGATTTCCTACCGAATTTAAACCAGCTCAGCAGTGTTTTTAAGACTTTCCCATCTGTATTCCTCTCAATGTATTTAAAAAGTAAAAGCGGGCTCACTGATATTAATCATATGTCTACACAATTTGAATGCCCAGAATTTCAGTAGCTTATGGTCAATAGGGAAAAGAAAAAAAACAGGATATTGGTAGTTAAAACATCGAATAAAGATTTCAAGTGAGATGGCCTGCAATAACCGAGTAGGGTTAAAATGTCACAAAACGGTGAGAGTATAAACTTACCCACGGCCCACTGCAGCATGGAGTCCAGGGAAGAAAATCCTCCGTCCACGTATTCTTCATGTAGCGTGTTCTGAGCTTTTACCAGGCAAGAAAACCCTAGCAAAACCCATATAAATACCAATTTTGATCTCAACATTTTGCTCGATGTGATTCGAACTTGAGACATCAATCTCGACAAAACACGGATCAATTGCTTGCGCCAAAATATTATTTGTTCGGAACCGCCTTTCCTTGGTAGGAAATTTAAGGAAAGGAATTCTATGTCATAGAGGCACACGTATACGCTTTCCTGTGCTCTTATTGGCTGCTGCATTCTACTAAGCTCATTGGTCGTATGACGTCAGGTCGTTTTCTTATTGTTGCCACGTAGGACTGTCCATTTGTATTGTTTTTTATTCTAAGCGATTAATAATTTATAAATTTGCTATATAGGTAACCTACTTCATGTATTTTGGTTTCCTTAAACCTCTTCTCTCTTTCCTTTTTTTTCCTTTTTTATAAATTGGCGTGGGGTGTGCAATTCAATGGTCTCTCGTGATAAGAGCGATTTCGTCTCTTTAACAATAAAATTAGTTCATAAGGAATTTCGTCTTTCACAAAAAAATCAAAAAATTGTTGTCAATGGCTTAATTGTTATGACGTTCGTGATTCCATGTGTATTTTGATTATTGATCTAGGTTAGCCTCATATAACACTTGTTTTATGTATTGTACAATTTTCGATATTTTTGTTAGAAGACGTATATAAGGAAGAAATGAAGAGAAGGCGGATTGCACACATTTGAGATTGTGTGTCCGTCTATTTATTATAAACGAAGAAGTTACAAAACAGTTGATGTAATTACAACCAGTTACAACCAACTTGTAATGAGACACCTTATAAATATGTCTTATATTCTCATACCCCCTCTTAATGCTTATTCTACATAAAGCAAACAAACAAACAATCTAACAAAACTAGAACAAAACACAACTACGTAATCTTCGAACACTTTAACTTTGAAAGCAATGCTATTATAAGGTAGGGCTCCATCAAGCTGCTTCGTAAAGGTGTGGCTCCCGAGCTAAATTCCTGAGTTCTCGGACTCCACCTCCCCGAACTCCCAAATCACAGATCTCCCAAATTATTGGACAACCATTCATACTAAGCCATCAACAAGCTCCATCAAGTTGTCTCATGACCCTTATGAGGGTATAATTCCCAAGATCCACAATCTCCCGAACTATCTGAGCAACCATCCATACCGAGCTTCATCTACTTTGTATCCTTTCTTGCCTTCGAAGTTTAGAGCATCGTTATATTGCATATTCGACATTGTCCTCGATACCATCTGAATCCGGTGGGTCTTCAACCATGGCTATATTGGTTGTATTTGATATGACTTTACCCTTGAGCAAATCATTGGCTCAAACACAACAATCCCATGTTGTGTGACCTCTTTTCTTACAATAACAACATTCAATCTCTGGCTTATCTTTATCTGATCTTTTACAATATTTTTTGGTTCTATAATAGAATGCACTTTCTTGTTGGGAATGACCTTTTGTATCCTCTGAAGCTCATTTTTCCTTAGCTAGAAGAGTTGTTATCATATCATCCAGAGATTGAGATTGAATTTGACTGAGGGTAAAAACTACATTGTTGTATTTTGAAGACAAGCTATTTAATAGGATAGATTTTGTAGCGCTCAAAAATTACTATAATTGGAAAAGGAGGATTTTTTTTAACCATACATAGAAATAGATTACACAGCTCCAATCGTACAAATTTATTAATAAAATTATTTAAATCAATTTTTTTCTTTTGATCTATTTGATAGCATCCGTGTAAGACAAGTGTGGTTGAGAAGGGTGAATCCAGATCTCCACGATCTCCCTTTGGATCAACCTTTTTTAGGTCATGGGAACCATGTGAAAGTCCTTGGGTCTACCACAAAGCTAGTTTTATGACTTCGTACTCTGGTATCCAACCATTTCCTACCTCCTGTTCAGTGTTCAACTTCCCATTATCAAGTTACTGGTAATTTTAATTTAATTGGAGGACTAGGTGATCACATAATGCACAACCATCAATGCATTACTTTGGCTAAATTTTTTGCCATGTAGGTTATGGTTAAACTCAAGACAAAAAACTAGTCTTATGATTTTAAATCTTCTGCCACCTCACAACTATCCCTTTCACAGTTATCTAGATCTTATAGTTTGTATTTACTTTATTTCAAATTTAACCTATCTTGCAAGGGTTTATATCGAGATAAATGCCAAATGCCAACTAGTATCATCATGAGATAAGTCTAGTGGATGTTTTAATCTATTTAGCATCCCATTTAGTCTCTCTCTTTTCCTGATGCTTGGTTTTTTAACCTTAAATTACCTTTTACAACGATACTCTTCCATTGTCTATACAATAAGATTTACAATCTTATCATATTAATACCAAGTTTACTGAAAGGCCGATTTAAATATATATATTAAAACATGTATATTTAATTATTCCTTCGATTATCTACGCCACTAAATAGCTTATTTAATTTATAAATTAAAGACAATTGATTGTTACAATAATTGCCCAATTATTGGCTTCATACATTGACAAATATCAAATAAATAAATATAAAAATTTATGATAAGTAAGATTTTTCGCTTCTAATATTTATCATTTACTCATATTAAGATATTCTTTCATACAAGGTAATCATCTCTTTATAAAAATCATAAATTACATATGCCATTATGGCGAAACATATAACTATTATGGTAATTCTCACATAATGAGGTTTGAATATTAATAATGGGTCCAAGATCCCAATAAATATAGTCAAAATTATGGGATTTCATCATTCTACAAATTTAAATCCAACTGTCTCATTTAGATCCATGCTACGATAAAACTTCACTAGACATGACATTCCGTATATCTGAATGTGACGGCTAATAGTCCTGCAAGATTGGAGTAGTGGTATATTTTCAGTTCAAAATGAACTGTC
This sequence comes from Taxus chinensis, assembly GCA_019776745.2. Lineage (NCBI taxonomy): Eukaryota > Viridiplantae > Streptophyta > Pinopsida > Cupressales > Taxaceae > Taxus > Taxus chinensis. Next base: position 699,835,829 of record CM034154.1, on the reverse strand, counting down.
ATGAACATTGCCTCCATTTTCTGATGCAATTATTTAATAAAATATAAAACGATATACAAGTTATTTTATCAACAAATGCATGGTAATACAGTGGTGAATGTATTATTACATTTTGTACATCAAGATACAACTATGAATGTACACCAATAGAACAACCAATTTCTATTTCAGCAATCATGTTTCACTCTAATTACAGGATCAAGACATAATCAAAGCATAATCATTCAACATCCAAATTCTGATTAAACCACAAGTAAATCATGCTTCACATGGTACAGATTCAAGTATTATTTTTCTTACCTTCAAATCAACAAGCATCTTAACAAAACTATTCTGAAATCATCATTTCCAAATACCAATTAGACATATTCCCTCTAGGTAAGGAGAAGCTCTATAAAACACACAATAACTTTATTTCAAACAATCAAAATACATACATACATACATACATACATACATACATGCATACATATATATATATATATATATATATATATATATATATATATATATATATATATAGGAACAGTCCAACTAAATAGTGTTAAAACACCTCTTTTAAATCATTTTAACCTGTTCTTTCAAGTAAGCGACAGATCAACAAAACAAAATTGGTCCACATACCACAGGATGATAATTTTGAAGTCTGATTTGCATAGAATAACAACAATAAGTTTCTAACACTTTGAGTAAAGAAATCCTTTAAGAAAAACTAAGTCATCTTACATAGAATGTTAACACTAATTTATTTTTCAATCAGGTAATAAAATTATACCTACAAGTAAATAAACTTGTACATATCCAAATCAATTAATTCTAGCATTAATTTATTTTCTGTTTAGAAATTATTAGAATCCGGAAGCAAATATATCAGGCAAAAGGATGAAATACTTGGTAAAAACATTTTTCACACTACCCAACAATCACTTTGCTCATACAAATAAATTATTGTTTCACTATAATAAAACCAAGAGGCAGAAATTGATTTGGGTTTCTAGAAATCAAATTTAAATAGAAAATAAAATAAAATAAAAAATTGATTAGGAACGCCCATCTGTGTTTTTTTTCTAGGTTTAGTTAAAACCACACAAAGGAAGATTAAGAGAATACATAATCCGTCAATTTCCTTTTTAAATTTCATTTCGAAGCAATTAAATCGGAAGCTATCCACAAATTCATTTAATTGCCATTTAAAACAAAATGTGTATTTCCTCATTATTTACAAATAATGTTGTAGAGAAGGGAGAAGATATTGATGCCTGAAGTCAACCCAGAATCAACAACCTCTTACTCTTCCAGCTCCAACAAGTTGAATCCTTCCTTCCTCCCACAACTCACGCAGGTATCCTAGAAGAGAGGAATGAAAACAGACAAAGGAGAAATAAAAGAAAATATAATGAAGAAACTATACTATAATGGAGAATTTTTGGGCTTCTCAATGTTGCTTCATGCGTTAATGCATGCCACATACTTGGTGTCAGATGAAGACGTGTCCCTTTCAAAAATCTCAAATTTTAAATATTAAAATATTATTATTATTATTATTATTATTCTTTTTAACTTTTGATTTACATTCCAAATCCTTATAGGATTTAAATATATAATTTCGCAAATTAATAATGCATTATTTTTATTTTATTTTTAATTGATACCTAACTTTAATGGTAAAATTAATCATCATAATATAAGTCCACATATTGCCAAAAATCCAACAATATGTTATTGTAATAATTATTCGAATATTCTCATAAATCTGGTTTGATATAGCATTTTTCAAATAAAACAAAGGCATTATTTATCACGGTTATTGCAAAAGTAAAAAAATACGTAAGACAACCAAACCAAATAAAATAAAATAACCAGAATACAAATAACTGAAATATTCACTATCATTTATGAACCATTTTACCTATGGTTAAGGCCTAATCACGTTTTAGGAAGGATCATCAAGTTGCGTGTGCGGAGTTATTTGTTCCGTAATGTCATGCCCCGCAGTAGAAGCTGTGGGTCATGATACGACGAACTAAATGAACTTTATACCCAATGATGATCTCATCTAATCATGTTTAGAATTAACTATAGTTAATTTAACTTGCAAGAGAATTTTGAGATGCTACATACTCCACCCCTTAGAATAATCATCATCTCGATTATTTCAGGATAAATAGAAAAACTAAACCCATCACTAATTTATTGCATTAATAGATTTCAATCAGCTTAAAATTTGAATATACATCATTTCAGCTGAATCATAAAGGTCACAACATTCCTTATATATGTAGAAAATAAGTCACATCATCTATAGACATAACACATTACTGCTTAAGTGACAAATTTTCTAGGTTCATTACAAAATCTTCAATAGTAACTACTCATCAAAAAGTACCTTATTTTCAATATTCAGTTGCAAGCTTATCTATAGGATTTTCTTATCTACCTCTTTACAGAAAAACTCAATTTAGCACTATAGAAAAAATATATTCTTAAAAATTAGTCAAACAGATGCAGAAAAGTAATCTAGATATCTTCAAGATTCTCCCAAGTGGCACTTTCTTCAAAATATTTATCCCAATGGACCTTACATTGTGAAACCTCATGGTTTTTCAAGTGCAACTTACGGGTTTCTAGTATCCTTATAGGCTGAACAATGATTATCCCTAGATCTAGAACCTGCAATGAATTTGAATTAAGTACATGTATTAAATTAGGTACATATTTCTTAATCAAGGAAACATGAAATACATTGTGCATCCTGGATAGAGCGGGAGGTAGTGCTAGCTTGTAGGCTACTAGTCCAATGACCTCTAGGAATTCAAATGGTCCTATAAACGTAGGAGATAGTTTGGCTGACCTGCCAAATGAAATGGAACTCTTTTTAGATTTGACCATAAGAAAAAATTTATCTCACACATTAAATTTTCTATTAATTCTTTTTAAATTTGCATAAATTTTCTATCTATTTGTGGCCTCTTTCAATCTTTCTTGGATTAATTTAACCTATTTTCTCCATTTCTGATAGCATTCCAAGTCTAATTAGTACTTTATCTTTAGGATTATCCCAACTTATTGGTGTACTACACCTACGACCATATAAGGCCTCAAAAGGAGCCATCTGAACACAAGAATGGTAGGTGTTATTATAGGAAAATTCAACCAAGGGAAGATACTCTTCCCATTTGTATTGCTGATCCATGCAATACATTCTGTAGTAAATCTTCCAACTCTTGATTTACTCTTTCATTTTGACCATCATTTTTAGGATGGTAGGAAGAACTTATGTTTAGTTTTGTCCCTAAGGCAGCATACAAAGTCTGTCAAATTCTGGAAGTCATCCTTGAGTCCCATTTCTGAAATTATTATTTCTATAACTCCATGTAATCGAAAAACTTCTTGCACAAACCTTTTTTTCATCATGGGTGAATTATCCTTTAAATTACTTTCTATAAAATGTGCCACTTTAGTTAACTTGTCTACAATTACAAGTATAACATCATGTTTATTTTGGGACATAGGTAGACCTTGGACAAATATCCATACTTATAACTTGTCACTTATATTCTGGCACGTTGTGAGGATATAATAGTCCTGCTAGATGTGAATGTTCAGCATTTACTTTCTGAAATTTAAGGCATTGTGAGACATAAAGAATGACATCATTTTTCATTTTTTTCTAGAAGTATTGCTTTTTGATTTCCGCCATCATTTTTGTTACTCCTGGATGTCTCGAGTAGGGAACATCATGAAATCCTCTCATAACTTTATTTTTGAGCTCTTATACCCTCTGCTACATATATTTTGTTGTTATAAAGTAGAATCCCATCTATTTCCAACTCGACACCATCATACCTTTTATCTCTCAAATATTTTTCTATAGATTTTTTAACATGACTGTACTAAAGGTCGTTGGTTAATTCATTTTTTACTTCATCTTTGAATTGGGTTCTTAATGTAATTATAACAACAATATACTTTCTACGACTAAAGGAATTAGCCACCCTATTCTCTTTTCCTTTAATGTAATTTATATCAAAGTCATAATTTTCTAGGAATTCCATCCATCTTCATCGCCTTGCATTTAGATTTGGCTATGTAAAGATGTACTTGAGTGCAAGACGATCTATTTTGAGTTCAAAAGGTTTCCCAAGAAAATAGTTCCTCCATACTTGCAACGCATGAACAATTGCAGCAAGCTCAAGATCATGTGGTGCATAATTTACTTCATGCACCCTCAAATTCCTACTTTCAAAAGCTGCCACATGCCCATCTTATACTAGTACTCTGCCCAAAAAATTCCCCTGAAGCATCGGTTAGCACTCAAGAAGTTCCCATTTGGATCTGAAATCTTCAACACTGGAGCACTTGCAAGTCTACCTTTTAACTCGTTAAAGGATTCTTCACACTGATGTCCCAAATGAATTTCTTACCCTTCTTTTGCAAATAAGTTATAGGTCCCCGCTAGCTTATAAAATTCCTTTACTAATTTATGATAGTAGCCTGCTATACCCATAAAACTTCTCACTTCATGCACATCCTTCAGTGCTGGCCATTCCATGATGGCACTGATCTTTGAAGGGTCCACTGAGATTCCCTCTTTATTTATTATGTGGCCTAAGTATTGTACTTCGTATTGATAGAAAGCACACTTAGATAATTTTCCATATAATTTATGTTTTCTGAGAATTCCTAGCACAATCTTTAAATGTTCATCATGTTCTTCCTCATTCTTGGAGTATATTAATATATCATCGAGAAAGATAAGTACAAATTGGTCTAAGTATTCCCTAAACACGTTGTTCATCAAGTTCATGAAAGCGGCAGGTGCATTTGTTAGACCAAAGGGCAAAACTGTAAACTTGTAATGCCCATACCTTGTTCTAAAAGCGGTTTTATGGATATCTTCATCCTTGATTCATAGTTGATGATAATCGGATCTGAGATCATATCTTGGAAAACACTTTTGCACCCCCCATTTGAGATCAAATAGATCATCAATTCGGGGCAGTCAGGTACCGATTCTTCACTGTTACCTTGTTGAGCATTTGGTAATCAATACAAAGTTTGAGGGTCTCATCCTTCTTTTTTTACGAAGATAACCGATGCACCCCATGGTGATATACTTGGTCTAATTAGACCCAAGGACAACAACTCATGTAATTGAGCTTTCAATTCAACTAATTCAGTTGTTGTCATTTTGTACGGTGCCTTGGAAATTGGTTCCGTTGCTAGTTTGACCTCTATTGTGAAGTCAAATTCACGCTTAGGTGGAAGTCCGGGTAACTCATTTGGAAACACATCTCTAAATTCCCTTAGGATGGGAAATGCTTCAATTTTAGGCTCAATTTCCTGTCCCGAATTTGATATTTTTACAACATATAGATGGCAGCTCTTTTTCTTTGCCTTTTTAAGCTACATGGCAGAAATCTTCCTAGTGACAAACTCTCTTTTAACACCCTAAACACTCATTATTTTCATGTTGATCATCACAGCAAGTTACACTTTTCCCTAAGCAATCCAAGGTTGCATTATGTTGACTTAACCAATTTATACCTATGACAACATCATAGGATCCAAGAGGTGCCACATACAAGTTTAATCTTGTTGTGAACTCAGGTAATTCTAGTGGTGCCTCAAACAAACACTGCTTCACTCTATGTACAACATTATTTCCATACTGTATAGTCCAAGTGTGTTCCATGTACCCAGCTCTTATTTTGAGTTTATCAACTACTTTAGATGAAACAAAACATTCTGTTGAACCGGAATCAAATAAAACAGAAATAGGTTCTCCAAAAAGCTTACCTGAGGTTTCAATGGGAGTCGCTTGCTTTTCTGCTTGCTTATTATGGACTGCAGCATAAATCTTATGTTGTTGCCCCTCTTTATTTACTGTAGTAGATCCCTTCTAATGGTTATTCCATTGTCCTCTTTGCGGACAGTTGTTAGCAAAATGATCGCCACCACACTTAAAACATCCACCCAGAGGTCCTTTTCTCTCAATCTTATTCTGGCTGAAACTTGTTCCTTGTTGCCCATTATTTTTATTATTCACAACAGTTCTACCCGCTATTCCTCTTTTATTAACAGACCTGAACTTGTTGTTTCCCTTTTTCCATGTTGGTTTACTTGCGGTTGGTGTTTAAAAATTGCTATTTTTCCTTCTATTTTCCTCTTTAGAGGCATAAATACTTCACAGCTTTTGTTCTTGCTTGATAGCTTTTTCAAATACCGTTTCCATCGAGGTAGGTCATTGAACATCTACCTCACCACCAATGCTAGGATTCAATCCCATTATAAATTTTCTCACTCTAAACTTCTCATCCTTTTGATACATAGGAACATATTTCAGCAATTGAGTGAAACGTTCCCAATATTTTGTAACTGAGTATCTTCCTTGAGTCATATTTTGGAATTCTACCATCTTTTGGTCAAAGTATAGCTGATGTAGCCATCTTTGACGGAAGTAGGCCTTAAATTGCTCCCACGTGATCATACAAGAATCAATTCCTAGTTCCATTTTTAGGTTATCCCACCAGGAAGATGCTTCACGGGACAATTGGTAGGCTCCCCATACAACTTTTGTCTCCTCTGAAAAGTCCCTAATCTCAAAATACTTTTCCATTTCATAGATGTCCAATTTTCAGCTACCATCCCCAAGAGTTGTACCATCAAATTTAGGTGGGGATATTCTTTTAATGTCCCTCGCTAACTCAGCAGCCAACCTTGCTTTCTTATTTGCCCTTTCATTCAGGTGCTCAAGTTGATCATCATCTTTCTCATCATCCCTATGATCCTCATCTTGTTCACCACCATGACCTTGTTGTTCTATGGCAGCAACTTGGTTTCGGGTGTCATTCAAACGGTTGAGGATTTATTCTAACTTAGCAGCCATATTGTCAGACATGTCATCATTATTTACCCCAATATTACTTGCCATATTAGCTCTTGTTTCCAGCCTATCCAAAGTTTCCTATTTTTATAAAAGAGGTTACTTTTTATTATGAACGTGTGTCCCATTAATGTCCAAGTGTCTAAGCCTCTGGATTTGATACCAAAATGTAACGCTAAATAATTACTAGAACTGGAAAATGAGGATTTTTTTTTCAAACATACATAAAAATAGATTACATAGCTGCAATCGTACAGATTTATTTAATCAAATTATTTAAATCAAATCTATTCTTTTGATCTATCAGATAATATCTGTGTAAGCCATGTGTGGCTGAAAAGGTTTAATCCAGATCTTCACTATCTCCCTTTGCCACTACTTCGAGTGACAATTCTTATTAGCATTTTGGCTCAACCTTTTTTAGGTCATGGGAACCATGTGAAAGTCCTACGGTCTACCACGAAGCTAGTTTTCTGACTTCGTATTCCAGTATCTAACCATTCCCTACCTCATTTTCAGTGTTCAACTTCCCATGATCATGTTACTGGAAATTTTAATTTAATTGGAGGACTAGGTGATCAGACAATGTACAGCCATCAATGCATTACTTTGTCCTAAGTTTTCCATTATGCAGGTGATGGCTAAACTCAAGACAACACACTAGTGTTATGATTTTAAGTCTTCTGCCACCTCACAACTATCCCTTTCATAGTTATCTAGATCTTATAGTTTGTATTTAGTTTATTTCAAATTTAACCTATATTGCAAGGGTTTATATCGAGATAAATGCCACAGGCCAACTAGGATCATCCTGAGATAAGTATAATGGATCTTTTCATCTATTTACCATCCCATTTAGTCTCTCTCTTTTCCTAATATTTGGTTTTTTAACCTTAAATTACCTTTTACAATGATACTCTTCCATTCTCTATACAACAATTTTTACCTATCTTATCATATTAATACCAAGTTTACCGAAAGGCTTGAATTAGATATATAAAACATGTATATTTAATTATTCCTTCAATTAGCTACACCACTAAATAACTTCCATTTAATTTAGCAATTAAAGACAATTGATTGTTACAATAATTGCCCAATTATTATCTTCATACATTGACAAATATCAAATAAATAAATATAACAATTTATGGTAATTAAGATTTCTAACTTCCAATATTTATCATTTACTCATATTAAGATATTCTTTCATACAAGGTAATCATCTCTTTATAAAAATCATAAATTACATATGCCATTAAGGTGAAATATATAACTATTATGGTAACTCTCACATAGTGAGGTTTGAATAATTGCCCAATTATTATTTAATTTAGCAATTAAAGACAATTGATTGTTACAATAATTGCCCAATTATTATCTTCATACATTGACAAATATCAAATAAATAAATATAACAATTTATGGTAATTAAGATTTCTAACTTTCTAATATTTATCATTTACTCATATTAAGATATTCTTTCATACAAGGTAATCATCTCTTTATAAAAATCATAAATTACATATGCCATTAAGGTGAAATATATAACTATTATGGTAACTCTCGCATAGTGAGGTTTGAATTATTAACAATGGGTGCAAGATCCCAATAAATTTAGTCAAAATTATGGGAAATTATCCATCTACAAATTGAAATCCAAGTATCTCATTTAGATCCATGCTACTATAAAACATCGCAAGACACGAGTATCCACATATCCAAACGTGACGGCTAATTGTCCTGCAAGATTGGAGTAGTGGTATGTTGTTAGTTTAAAATGAACTAGCATGAATATTACCTCAATTTTCTGATGCAATTATTTAATAAAATATAAAATGATATACAAGTTATTTTATCAACAAACGCATGGTAATACAACAGTGAATGTATTATTACATCTTCTACATCAAGATACAACTATGAATTCACACTAATAGAACAACCAATTTCTATTTTAGAAATCATGTTTCACTCTAACTACCAGGATCAATAAATAATCAAACCATAATCATTCAGCATCTGAATTATTGATTAAACCACAAGAAAATCATGCTTCACATGGTATATATTCAACTATTACTTTTCTTACCTTCCAATCAACAAGCATCTCAACAAAACTATCTGAAATCATCATTTTCAAATACCAATTAGACATATTCCATCCAGGTAATGAGTAGCTCTATAAAACGCACAATAAATTTATTTCAAACAATTAAAATACATATTATATATATATAGGAACAGTCCAACTAAACAGTGTAAAAACACCTCTATTAAATCATTTTAACATGTTCTTTCAAATAATAGACAGATCAACAAAACAAATTGATTCACATACCATAGGATGATAATTTTGAAGTCTGATTTGCATAGAATAACAACAATAAGTTTCTAACACTTAGAGTAAAGAAATCCTTTAAGAAAAACTAAGTCATCTTACATAGACTGTTAACACTAATTTATTTTTCAATTAGGTGATAAAATTATACCTATAGAGAAATCAACTTGTACATATCCAAATCAGTTCATTCTAGCATTAATTTCTTTTTTGTTTAGAAATTGTTAGAATCCGAGAAGCAAATATATCAGGTAAAAGGATGAAATACCTGGTAAAAACATTTTCCACACTACCCAGAAATCTCTTTGCTCATACAAATAAATTATTGTTTGACTGTAATAAAACCCAGAGGCAGAAATCAATTTGGGTTTCCATAAATCAAAATTAAATAGAAAATAAAATAAAATAAAAATTGATAAGGAATACCCATCTATGTTTTTTTTTCTAGGTTTAGATAAAACCACACAAAGGAAGCTTAAGAGAATACATAATCCATCAATTTCCTTTTTAAATTTCATTTCCAAGCAATTAAATCAGAAGTTGTCCACAAATTCATTTAATTTCCATTTAAAACAGAATGTGTATTTCCTCATTATTTACAAATAATGCTGCAGAGAAGGGAGAAGATATTCATGCCTGAAGTAAACCCAGAATCAACAACCTCTTACTCTTCCAGCTCCAACAAGTTGAATCCTTCCTTCCTCCCAAAACTCACACAGGTATCCCAGAAGAGAGGAATGAAAACAGACAAAGGAGAAATAAAAGAAAATATAATGAAGAAACTATACTATAATGGAGAATTTTCGGGCTTCTCAATGTTGCTTCATGCGTCAATGCATGCCACATACTTGGTGTCAGATGAAGGCGTGTCCCTTTCAAAACTCTCAGATTTTAAATATTAAATTATTATTATTATTATTATTAACTTTTGATTTACATGCCAAATCCTTTTAGGATTTAAATATATAATTTCACAAATTAATAATGCATTTTTTTTTAATTTTTGTTTTAATTGATACCTAACTTTAATGGTAAAATTAATCATCATAATATAAGTCCACATATTGCCAACAATATGTTATTGTAATAATTATTCAAATATTCTCATAAAGTTGGTTTGATATAGCATTGTCTTAAATAAAACAGAGGGCAGTATTTATCATGGTTATTACAAAAAGTCGAACAAAACATAAGACGACCAAATTGCTTTCGATTAAAATAAAATAATTGAATAAATAACCGAAATATTCACTATCATTAATGAATTGTTTAACCTATGATTAAGGCCTAATCATGTTTTAGGAAGGATCATCAAGGTGGGTGCGGAGTTATTTGTTCCGCAATATCATGTGAGCCACTGCAGCAAAAGCTATGTGGGTCATGATACGACGAACCAAATAAATTTTATACCCAATGATGATCTCGTCTAATCTTGTTTAGACGTTAACTGTAGTTAATTTAACTTACAAGAAATTTTGGGATGTTACAAATTTGAAAGCATCCCCATCCTGGATCTCAGCTTTGTTCTTCAATGCAATTTAGATCTGATTAAGACACCAAAAGCAGATATATGATGTGGCTATGAGCATTCACACTCCATACAGATCTTGAACCTATATGAGACTAAAGTGTGACGAGGAAAATTTGGCATAGAAACCTAGCCTAGAACTGAACCAAATACTGTATTTAGAAGTACTGGGCAGCAATTTCAATACGATGCAGTTGTCTAGCTGTATTCCATGCATGAAGTTCGACTAATCAGAGAAGATGAAAATCCACACAAACTAGCTACCAGCTATATCATCCATGCTATTGCCATTCTAACAAGCTCGATGAATCTGTAACAGTTGTATCTATAAAGCGTTTACAATGCCTGACAAATTTTCGGATTCATAAGTTGCATTTTCTGGAATTTAACACAGAATGTCTGCAGATTTAAAGAGGCTGAAACAGTAATATAAATCCTTCCAAAATATCGAAAATACCTTCCCTTGAGCTGTAAAAATGAATACAACAGGTAGCAGCACAGATCAGACCTGGGAATGATGTCAAAATACATCAGGATGACAGTACACATATGAATCGCTCCATTACAGAAAATGTAGTGACAACACTGCTAGCAACTCTGGTAATCTGACCTCGTTTATTGCAACCTCAACTCCACAATTACCTACTTTTCCAACACTGAACGATTTCTGTGTCAATCTCTCCTGGAAAATCTTTACATCTGCAGAACATTCCTTTTCTTCTTATATCTCCAAGAGGGCTGTTCGTCCTCTAGATTTTCGTGCAATATACTAAGGGTTGACCATACTTCTAGCGAATATTTTATGACAAAAGCACCTGGCTTAAGATCAGATTCAGGAAATGACTAAATGATTACTTATTCGCGACTCTATTTCTACCTTGTCCTAAACAAAATGACCTTTGATTTTTCATTTCGTGCCAATTAGAAAAGTGTGCCAAAGATACCCTAAAAGTATACTGCAAACCTAGGCGCACTTCAATAACTTGGGTAAATAAACATTCAAGTAATGTTTTATTATTGTGCCCTAAGGTCTATGTTGAAAATCCCAAATGCCAATGTCGTTTGTTTTTCTCCTTAAGAGTGATAACTTTTATCCTTTCCAAACTGTGGCGGATTTCCTTCCCTTGTCCAAGTCGCACTTTCTTGCCTAGGGATGACAAACATAGCATGGGTCTCTGATACTACTCTCCCTAGAAGAGGTATACAAGGAAGAATATTAAGACCCATGTGTATTGCACACTATTTGAGATTATGTGTACATCAATTTATTATTAAGTCAAATAAATTACATAATGAGTTGCTTTTAGTTAATATTTTTTTTACAACCAACTTGTAATGAACTCACCTGTGACTCAAGTCATGCCTTATATTTTCATCCTTTGGCCGTCGGCATTGATTATAATGGGCCAAAATGTCCCTCACATTGGGAAAAGCCTGACATGTACATACAGTCTAACTAACTTGGCCTATCATGCTAACCTCTCTCAAACAGAACTTGCGATTCTTTAACTTGATCCATACATACACTGAGAAAGCATCCTGTTATGCAGGGAAACGCTATGAGCTTCCATGCGTGGAGAATACAATGTATAGCTCCCCGTTGTGACTCTTCACCCCTCGATTCCAAACTGCATTAATCTTTGTATTGTCCAAGGGTGTTATCATCTAGCTTTGTGTGGACACATGACTATTGTTTAGGTACTTGGTAGATGTCCATAGGCGATGTGTAGCTCGTGAGTGAGATACTTCAGTCAGAATGCTTGGCCACTATCTCATTTACAACTCTTACTACTTTAATTACATGTACATCAATGAACTTCCTTCTTGAACAGGATAGTCATCTTAGCAGGTTAATTAGTGGAAGATACAGTGCCAAACACAATGCAGTTAGTCTACAGGGGTTTCAAACTCAATACATGTCAGCAACTTCAGACAATGTGCGACCTCTGTATTGCACAAACTTGCAAGACTCCACCAGGACCAATCTACAAGGATTTGTAGACCCCATAGATTATAATCACATGATTGATATTTGACAACAAGTTACATGTTGCAGTTGGGAACCAATCAAAGAATTGTGCGTACTTAAGGTAACCTGAGACTCATAGAGTTGTGTACGACATCACAAATGAAGTGAGAATCAGAGAGTTTCAACTGTCATTAATCCTATTCTCAGAGACTATGCCTCTGTTTGCAGTCATTTTCACTTATTTAGAAGATCACAGAAAATGTTCAAAGGTATAGTGCATGATTACTCTAGGACAAATGTGGTATTTGACTTCGCCGGCTTGGTCAAAAGGGTGCAATCACTGGGTGATTGAGTGTGTGAACACTTTATGACCTTCCCATAGATTTTTTGGGGCCAAAAAAATATTCTGCAAGCACTTCTTATTTCTACTTCTAATTGTTTTTACATTTGATGGGATTGCAAAGTTAACCCTGAAAAGCTAAACTGCATGACCATGACTCTTAGCCATTATAGCAGTCTTAAAAGATCGATACATTCTACCACTTGGTTTTAAAAGTATTATCCTATCATATCTATGGATGTCTATAAACATGACACCTTAAGATTGAATTTTGCCAATAATGGATGCTTAATCACATGATTAGATCTTTAGGTCTATATAAATGGATGTATGACCCAGATTACTGAATTAATGCTTATTGAACTCAGATTGTACAACAGGTAAACACTAACTCAGATTTACAACTTGGTACCAAATAGAAAATCGATTTTTATTGTAGAGCAATGATGGTAACCTATACATGCAGAAGGTGATTCTTTAAAAGACCATGTATGTAGGCACTTAGTTCGCCTTCATATCTCTTCTACAGAGATCGGGGAGTCTGCAATGAAGAAACTGTGTTGATCCTCTCAATCTTCCCCACCCTTTCACAATCTAAAGTTCGTGAAAATTGTGAATGCACCTGCCATGGTTAGGAATTCATGTACCGTATACTCCTCATGACGCTTGTTTTACAGTTTCCCATAGTGACTTATTATGAATCATTTTCCTGCAGCTTCTGCTGCCGTTAAAACTATTTAACCTAGATGTGTTTAATAAGTGGGAAATCCTGATCTTGGTTCTCACTTTGATGAAGTTTGGATCGTGTGGGACCTTGGATTTTTTGCATCATCTCAAGCCTTTTGCCATGGATGAAAGAAATCCTTCATCGGGAGCAAACACTAGACGGGTTGTGGCACCGTTCCAGCTATGAAAAATACACTACTAACAAGGAAGTAAAATACCAATAATCATACCTCCTCCTTCGCGTTCCGTAGCAAACCTCAGAATGGGCTAGGAAACTTGGATTGAGCCCTGATTTTGTGATATGTAGGTGCTTTTCTTCAAGACGGAGCAAGACCTTCCTGCAACAACGATCCTCTTACTTTGCACTGGATGGGAAAAAGGATTATGAGGCTATTTTGGCATTAGGACGAGGCAAAAGGATGTTCTTTGCTCAAAGGATGCAAGAACTTAGATATGGCATGAAAGCTTATTCTCCGTGTGTTTAGAGGGGAGGGGTAAGGTTGTATTTATAGCCTGAGGGAGTGATTAGCTTAGATTAATTTAAGTAATCATGGTTTGAAAATGTGGGCAAGATTAAGTGGGTGGTTTGAAAATGTGGGCAAGATTAGGTGGGTGGTTTGAAAATGTGGGCAATATTAGGTGAGTGGGGGCCACGAAGAATGGGTGAGGATTTGAATTATATTTTTAATTCATAAGTGGAGGATTTTAGGTGAGTGGGGACCACGAATGGTGGGTGAGGATTTGAATTTGAATTTTTAATTCAATAGTGGAAAAACATGGAGAATAATGACATGTGGTGAGGATTAGATTATTTTTAGATTTTGAAATGGATAATTAATCAAATTATATTTGATTAATTCGAAGTGTATTTTTGTGGGAAATGAGGAAGGGAAATTAATTGATTTAGGATAGATGTGAAATTGGGGTGTCTACATTTGCCCCTCTTTGGAAGGGTACTATGAAAGTAGTGTCCTTTCAAAGAAAGTAGACGGTATGGGGGAAGAATTCAATCTACTTTTTAAAAGGTAGAGCGAATGTTTGTTGGGGAGAATAGAAAGTGGTGAGTGACGGATGTCATAGTATCCTCCAAGACAAAAATGTCATGAGAAGATGTGATTATGGATAGATGTGGTGATGCCCCCTCGAGAGGATTGATGAGAATGAAATATACGACAGAACTCTCGAAAAGAAGGGAAATGGATTCGGTGGAGAAGAGGATGATAATGGAGTGGAAGAGACTGGAATGACCGCACGACGCAAATGGAGAAAGGATTCAATCGACCTTGAATGCTAGGTGTGAGGGTGTGTGGGAAAGAGAAAAGGGAATGGATAGGGTTGGGGGTTGATTATGAGAAGAGTAAGGGAGATAGGGGAGGGGAAAAAAAAGGAATGAAAGAGGTAGAAATAAGAGAGAGGGATGATAGGGGAAGAAGGGAATGATGAAGGACAAACAAGGCAAAAAGAGGAAAATGACAGAGTAGAGGGTGAAGGGATGAAATAGAGAGATGTGCAAAATGAAGGAAGCAACAGAGATAGTAAAGAGGGATACGTGGAAGTGAAATAAATGAGAGAGTGAAGAAAAGTAGGAAATGGGAAAGGATAAATAAGAAGGAGAAAACGAGGTGGGAGTAGGGGGTGAAATGGAGGGAAATGGAAAGAGGACAAAAGAAGAAGTAGAACGGAGAAAAAAAAGAAACTATGAGGGGCGAGGAAAGTGTGAAAAAGAGGAGAGAAAGGAAGAGAAACATATACAGAATGAACGAAAAGGTAGGGGTGGTAGAGAAAAGGGGAAGTGGTCAGAAGAAACGTGAAAATTAGGGGAGAGGAAAGGAAGATAGAACGAATACAAGGAGAAGATTGAAGGAATCACGTCATTGCGAGGAAGACCAAGGCAAAGAATATGGAACAGACCGTATGGAGATGCATGTGGAGAGTGGGATGATAAAAAAGACAGGACAACGCTGAACAACCAGGTTATCGATGGGGATGTAAGGAGGAAACGTGATGGAAAAAGGGGAAGAAGATGATATAGGGGAAGGGAAATAAGACGAGGGGTGGGAGAGAGAAGAGGATAACAAAGAAAATGATGGAGAAGGAAGGGAATACAGAAAGGGGGTAATAAGTGGAAAGGAAATGGTAGAAGGAATGTTGAAAGAAGAAAGAGGGGAGGAATGACATCGATTGGAAA
This sequence comes from Taxus chinensis, assembly GCA_019776745.2. Classification (NCBI taxonomy): domain Eukaryota; kingdom Viridiplantae; phylum Streptophyta; class Pinopsida; order Cupressales; family Taxaceae; genus Taxus; species Taxus chinensis. Next base: position 699,819,851 of record CM034154.1, on the reverse strand, counting down.
AGATATGGAGATGCATGAAATGAGGATACTAGGATGATGGGAAAATAGAAAAAGGATGTATGATGAAGACAGTAAAGATAGTGAAGAGGGCAAAGAGGAGATGGAGAGATGGGTAAGAAGCGACAAGAAAGGGTGGGAGTGAGGGAAAAGAATAGGAGAGAAAAGAGAATGGGGGATAGAAGAGGCAATGCCAATGAAAGGATGTTAGGGAAATCCTCTTGACAATGAGTGGTGGGGAAGGGTGAAAGAAAAAATGAAAAAAAAGAGAAAGCGAACGAGGACTGGAAAGGGTAACGCCAACAAAGGGACGTTAGGGAAAACCCGTTGCCAATGAGTGGTGGGCTTAGAGGAGGGAAGGAATGAAGGGAAACTCTAGAAGGTCCAAGGGAGTGAATGAGGTCGTGCGGAATGAGGATTGATAATTTTTAGGGAAAACCCGTTGACAATTATGAGTGCGGGAAGAGAAGATGATGATGAAAGAATGATATAGGAGTATTAACAGTAATGGCGAATATGTGTGTGGGTAGAAATGTAGGGGGAATGTGAGAAGATGAAGGGGAAAGAGTGAAGAAGATGGGAGGGAGGAGTTGGGACGAAGTGAAAGCGAGGAGAGGATGGGGGTGATGAGGATGAACGAGGTGAGGATGAAGAACCAAGACATGAAAAGAATGGGAAGAAATGGTATGAAGGATGATGGATCAAGGAGGGGAAAATGGGGGAAAAGAATGTGATTGTAGGTGGAAGAGATGAGGTGTATGTTGTAAGAAGATATGTGGAGAAAGGATAATAGTAGGAGGAAAAAGTGGGTAATAGGAGATACCAGGTGGAAGAAACGATCAATAAAGTGAACTAAGAATGAGGCGGGGGAGAAGTTCACGATGACAAGTTAAGTGTAGGGAGGACCCTGAACATAAGATTGTCATGTGACGGAAGTGGTTAAGTAAGATTGCCATGTGAGCAAAACTGGAGATGACAAATGGTCAAGCGAGAAGTGGTGTTTGCGAGAATCGAAAAGGAGGTGAAAGGATGTGATAATGGGGAATGCCGAGAAAAAATGAAGGGTGAAGGGTGGGTAGTGATGGGGAAAGGCAAGGAGACAGATCATCCTTAAGAGGGACTCTTAAGTGAGATCGCCATGCCGGGTGAGTGGTTAAGTAAGATTGCCAAGCAGAGGAGGGTGATAGTGGTGGTAAAAAGATGTGATGATGGGGAATGAAGAGGAAATATGGTGGTGAGATTGGAGAGTGATGGGCGAGTGTAAGATGACATGTCATGCTTAAGAGAATCTCTTAAGTAAGATCGTCATACTGCTGGAGAAGTTTCGTAGGGTCACCCAACCGACAGGGATGATATGCAAAGAGAAAGACAAAATGATATTGGGGATAGGGGTGGAATGGTAGGGTGAAGAAGATGATCGCGATGAGAGGTGGGAGAAATAAGATGGGGGAAATATGATGGGATGGGGGAAGGCCACAGGACAGATCAACCTTAAGTAGGAAGTCTTAAGTAAGATTGCCATGCGGCTGGGATGGTTAAGTAAGATCGCCAAGCTGAGGAAGAAGAAGGATGATGTTAGAGTTGGTGGGAATAGGGTATGACAAAATGGACTGAAGGGGAACCCTCAAGTGAATTTGCCATACTACGAGAGCGTGTAAGTAGGATGACCAGGCATAAGGTGGATTTGGGGAAGGATGAGAAAAGAGTGAGTGAGGTATGCCTAAGTGGTATATGATATGAGATGAGGTGATAATAAGAAAGAAAGGACACAAAGGAGTATAACATGAATGGATGAAGGAATATATGTAGTGGAGGGTGGAGAGTGTGAGGGGAATCCTTAATTGGGATGCCCACGTGGTGAGAGTAATGATGCGGGAATGGGAAGTAGAAGAGGTGGAGTTGGAAGATGTGTTTGGTGGTGATGGTTATTTGATGAGAGGGCATGTGGTGAAGAAGCTTCTACAGCGGGAAGATCTTAGGGAGAGGGTAAACCTCCACTGAGGATTCCATATAGAAGGGGTTATTAAGTAAGATTGTCAAGCGGGAAGAAAACGGGTGAAAGGAAAGAATACCAATGGGTGAGAGGGGACAGGAATGGTGAGAAGGGTAATATGGGTATAAGCGGCGGAGGAGTAAAAATGAGAAGTGAGAATGAATGGATCAAATACATGGTGATCATGGTGGGGGAGAAGGAGCTGCTGGATAGTGAATGCTACTTGAGAAAGATCGTCAAGTAGGATTCGCAAACTGCAACGGTGATCAAGTAGGATTCGCAAACTGGAGAATGCATTAGTATGGGTGAATGGATGGGGTGCAAAGTAAGATGTTGATCATGCAGGAAGATACTCACGTGACGAAAAGCATCTTAATTTTAATATAGCACATAACAGGATGCATCGTGATATAAAAGATCAGGATGACTAGACTGTAATATGCATGATAGCATAGACAGGGGCCATCAAAAAGGTTTGATGCCCCAGTACGATATGCAAATGGAAGAGAGCATAGACAGAGGCCATCAAGAAAGTATGATGCCCCAGTACGACATGCAATCAGATAACATAAGAATATTACAGAGAACACCAGGATATATAAAATCAAGATGCCCCCTGTAATATATCAAGATACAAGAAAGCAATTAATAATTTGCCACTAATAATGCAACACAAGAACCAGTAAACATGTCCCTAACGTGTTCCACAGTGATGATTGATTAGATGTGCCCCCAAGCAGAGGTACAAAGGATTGGGTCAGTCTCCTCAAACAAGGAAACAATGAGAGCCGGATTTTCCCCAAGCGAGGATTCACGCGAGGAGAAGTGGTTTGAAATTGGTAGTCATAAGGTGGTTGGACCATTCGTTTGGGATAATAGTTCAAAGGATGAACTGTGTTACTTATTGAGTTTTTACAATTTTGTGGATGTTTTTGGTCTTTTGAAAATTTTACAAATGTTTTTGTATTTTGGATATTTTCTAATGTTTTTGTTTTTGGATTTTTGGATTTTCTAATGTTTGTTTTTGAATTTTATAGGATTTTTAATGTTTTTGAATTTTTGATGATGTTTCAAAATGTTTTTGGATTTTTGACGATTTTTACATGTTTTTGGATTTTTGATGATTTTCAAATGTTTTTTGGATTTTTGGATTTTTACATGTTTTTTGGATTTTTATTTTTGGATTTTTACACTGTTTTTAGATTTTTGACGATTTTCAAATGTTTTTGGATTTTTAGATTTTTGATTTTTGATTTTCAAATGTTTTTAGATTTTTGTTTTTGGATTTTTGGATTTTTACATTGTTTTTGGATTTTTTTACGATTTTCAAATGTTTTTTGATTTTTACATTGTGATTGACAATTTATGGACCAGAGTGCAGACTTATTTTTGAGAGACGATGTACCGTGTTCCGCATTGTAACTTATGCTCAAAATAACATAAATTCACTTTCCATTGGCATGATATGGTGGTGATGATATGATGAAAAGAATTCCAACTCCATTCTTGACTCCACACAACTAGTAAGATGTGTGGGCTCATCACCAAGAATCAAGAAGGACGTAGGAGGTAGATAATGAATATAGAGACAAATGCTAACAACAATCCCTTTGGAAAATTGTGACTCCATTCTTCATAATGGTACTGAACCGGTTTCAAAAATGGCTTTCACTTTATGAGTCACATGCTAGACTTAGACAGTTATGTGGCCTGCTGATTGATAAGATATGAGGTTAAGGGATAGTTCTCTCTTCACTTAGGCATCTAAATTACGTGTTTGGGGATTCTATAATTTGTAAGCACTGTAAGATTTTGTATTTTTGAAATGACTCCCTATGCCTTGCCCCATGCTACTAGTGAGAAGCAAGGGCTCATCACCAAAGGCAAAATATAGGCGAGTGAATTTCTTTTTTGTCTTTTTTTTTTGTTTTGTTTTGTTTTTTTTTTTTTTTTTTTTTTTTTTTTTTTGGAATATTTTGCAATGTTTTTATGCTTGTATGAGAATGACCCTCTACGCTTTGCCCCATGCCACTTGTAAGAGGCAAGGGTTTATCACCGAAGACAAGACGTAGACGAGTAAGGGCACCTTCCTCCATTCCCAGTCTCACACTACTAGTAAGAAGTGTGGGCTCAACACCAAAGACTATGAAGGACGAAAGATGTGACAATGAATTATTCATAAGTTATTGAATTGATGGATTTTTTTACAATAGTGCTTTGTATTTGGGAAGAAACATCTGCCCCCAATCTCAGCCCCACACGACTAGTAGGACGCGAGGGTTCAACACCGAAGACTGAGATGGACGACCAAACGAACTGGGTAACGAAGTTTAGAGCTTTGTTATGAAAGAGAGAATGTATTAGAAGGGGATATATTACCATCAGTAAGCTTCTAGGTATGACCATAGAGGAAAGCGACTGAAAGTGGAAGAAGTATGATGCTCACAAACTTAATAGGATTTATATTAGCACTTGTCTCATGATGATAAATATGAAGATGTGATTTTGATAAAGAAAATATCTGCCAATGGAAATGAATAAATTTAAATTATTTGGAGATAAGCAAGACAAAAGGAACAATGTACACGTTGTATCCTGGAATAGTGAACATCTCAAGGATAAAATTTCTTTAAATGAACTACATTCATTGGTTCATCAAGATCTTGACCATCTGCAGTGGCCAATTTATAGGCTCCAGAGCCAAATTTATCTATGATTTCGTTGGGCTCAAATTTGTCTTGTTTGTCTCGTTCTTTGGGTGTGTTCTTTCGATTTTCTTTGAGAATGAAATGATTGACCTTAAATTTTCTAGGTTTGAATTTTTTATGGTAGCTATGTCGTAGCTGATTTTGATATACTTGAAGATGATCTAGGGCATTAAGTCGTTTTTCATCAAGAAGCTCGAGTTCATTAAGGCGTGAATGTTGATAATAATCTTTATTGATTACGTCTTTGAGGGATATTCTAAAGGATGGGAATTCAACCTTGACATGTAAAATATCTTCCCCACCATAAACAAGGGAGAAGGGAGTGGCCTCAGTTTGCATTGTTTGATTTTTTGCTTCTGTTTGTCCATGAATTAATTGATTTGACGATAGATTCAAAATTAAAGATGGAAAAGGTGGCATAAAGATATTCCTAGGTATACATACCTCGTAGAATATATGCACATAGAAGTCTTGATAGGTGAGAATCATTAGTGATGAGATGCCTGCAAGATCGATCGTTGAAAGTATGATGGTCATGACAGGTTGCATTGTTGCAAGTGTCCAAACTTGATGTGGTTGTGTTTCGACAAAAAGGCTAGAGATGTTAGGCATAAGAGCCAATATTGGAAGAATAGAATCAAACTTAATGGTACCTGTTGATGGAACCTCGTCTGTAGTGTCTACAGTAATATCAAGGTTTGAAAGGGAGTCTTGAAACGAGATCAAGGTCTCGTTAGATGTTGGAAGAATGTTGTCACCCAAAACAGGTTCAATATATGTTTGGGCTGAAAGAGAGTCTTGAAATAAGTTCAAGTGCTCAGTAGATGTTGGAAGAATGTTGTTGTCCAAAACAGGTTCAATGTATGTTTGAACTAATGGAAGGAAATTTGAAGAAGATATGGATTGGTTTGGAATTAGAGAGTCTTGACTGTTGTCGTCATGATCTCGTGGAATTTCAGTATATATAGGAGTTTCGACAGTAGTCAGCTCTTCATGGAAAGTTGTGGTATTGGATGTGTCGTTGGTTGCAAGAGCATTGTCATCAAGTTCTACAGAGATGACGTCGTCGTCAATTAAGTCTTGGACGTAATTCTTAAATCGTACACATTTATCTATGTGATGACCATCAATGCGATGAAAGTCACAGTATGTGTTAGGTTTGTACCAGCATGGCTTAGCTTCCCCTTTGACAAAGGGTTTTGTAATTGGATATTTTATCAGTTTAGCCTCTTTTAGTTGATGAAAAACACTAGAGAGACTTTCTCCAAGGGGGGTAAACTGACGTTGGACTTTACGTGAACTGATTTCTTCGTGAGGTTGTATGATCGGCTTTTTGGGTGATCGCTCACTGATTTGGGTAGCCATATGAGAGAGTTGTGTTGTCATCTTATTAATTTGTTCTAATAGCTCATTGTGTGATGTTTTTCGTGAATTCTTCATGTTTGAAAGAGAGGGAGAACGAAGAAATGTGTGATGAAGAAATCAACCTATTGATTATGATCTTTGTTTTCGCTCAATCAAGTTTTAACAAGGCTATAAGGAGTAAGCTCAAACAAGCTACTCGGGATACAAGTGAGATATAACTTAAACAAGCTATGACGAATATGTTGATTGGTTTGGATTAAACAAGCTTAACAGATGAAAATGTAAGGAGTACACTCAAACAAGGTACTCAATACAAGTGGGATGTAGCTCAAACAAGCTATGATGAATATGTTGATTGGTTTGGCTTTAACAAGCTCTGGATTTTTGATAGGAAGAGTAACTCAAACAAGTGACTCAACACAGTTGTGAACTCAAAATGAGTTTTGAAGGGATTTGTGTCGGATGGGATTTTGTTAAACTCGACAGCTGATGAAATAATGAGTGAACTCAAACAAGTCACCCAATGTCATTTTGATATAGCTTGAAACAAGCTAGAAAGAATGTTCTGACAATTGATGAGATAAGGAGTGAACGCAAGTCACTCAATATCTATTGGATATAGCTGAAGACAAGCTATGAGTGGATGTATTGTTGGCTGAAGTGAGGCTAATGAAATTGGTGTGATGTTTTGATCTGTGTTGTTGGATTGTTTGGATGTTTTCGCTTGGTATTGAATTGGTCGAGAACTGATTTTTTTTTTGTGGAACACAACTAGGGTCTGAACTTTTACAATGAACACATTGATATCAGCCAAGTTTTATGATAAAATAATGCTAAACTATTGTGTTTTCAAACAGCAAGCAGTCATGTGGATTCAATTGTTTTGGCTTATGAGGTAACTTCTTCAGGAATGATCATTGTTTCATGCAATCATACAAGTATGCTGTGAAATGGTGGATGCAGGCTCTTATTACTCCAAGAAGATGCGTCCTCCGATATACCCTAGTCCTGATATACCTAATTCTGTACGGGGACAGAATTGGTACGGGGAACCCTTAGAGCACTGGAGGAGACTCACCAATTCTTACTTGCCTGTTTCGGAGTGAATCACCACGTCCAGAACAGGTTTTGTGAAAAGGTGGAAGGTGATGGAGGGATGAATGTGTATGGTGTCCTTATAACTCCCCGAAGATTTACAGGGACGATGCCCAGGCTTCGTTGTTACAGCTATTTAGGCGTGACTCGCATGCGCTGCACGACAGCATTACCTGTAAGTGAAGAGCAGCGGCGAGGTAAATACCGAACGCTGTGATGAGACTAGGTCTCAAAGTGCAATGCAGATGCAAATGCTGTTGGTGCGTGGTAGTCAAGTCCACGTCACCGGTGTAGCTTTGGTGGTGATGAAATCCACCTTGTCTACGTGCTAAAACAATATGATGAAGTGATTAAACGCAGGGTTCTTTCCAATTTGAAATAAATCACTAGCAGAAATAATTGCGTACCTGAGCGTACTTTTTTTTTTTTGGTTTCAGCAATTGTCTTTGAATGGTGGTATTTTTTGCGGGATTTTTGTTGTTTTTGTTTTTGTTTTTGTTTTTGACAATATTCCAGCAACGCGGTTCTACAGAAAACAAATTAGTAGTTATCCTGTAAATGAAATGTTAGAAAAGTGATCGTGGTTGTTTTTGATTTGCCAGATCACTCAAAGGCGCAGGAAAAGAGCATACACAACCAACGACCAAACAAATATTAAGAATATGACAAAGGAAAATAATTATTAAAATGACAGTTGGAAAACAAAGCTAGAGGATCCTGCAATGTTAGAACAAGAAACTAAAAAAATGTGACCGTTTCTGATTTTCCAGATCGCTCGAAGGCGCAAGAAAAGAGCATACGCGGATACAATTGGAATAGTTTCTGATTTTCTGATTTTCGATTTTTTTTTTTTTTTAAATGTTAATAATTATTGCAATTTAATCATGATTGCGAAATAGCGATAATGATTATTTTCACAAAAAAGAAAAACGATGAAAGAAGAGGGTGAAAACGTTATCTAGAAGTGTTGTCGTGGAAAATTTAAATGTAAGGCAAAAAATTAAAAATAAAAATTATTTTCTAGAGCTCGAGTGGCCTCACGTTTCTGATTTCCAAGATCACTTTTGAAGTGCGAGGAAAGAGCATACGTGTGAGGATGTTTCGTGAAATAAAAATTAAAAATAAATAAATAAATAAATAAATAAAACTATAATTTTGTTGTTTTTTTGTTAAAAAGACAGGTGTTAGAAGAAATGAAACCAAATTTTTTCTGTAAGTCTAAATCTAAAAATTATTTTTTCATTGCATAGATCTTTTCAATACCTTTCCGTTAAAAAAAAAATGAAGTCATTCCGAGTTCGGGAGCAAAAGTTATGGCTTCCGGAAGATGGGCTACGAGAACGCTCTGAATGAAAATTTTGAACGTGAGAAAAACGTCCCAGGAGTTGGTTTTTTTTATTTTTTGACTTCTATACTTCACCTGAGAAGCTAAAATTTTGACAGCAAGGTTAAAAAATAAAAATAATACAGAAAGAAAGAGTTAGATCATAAAATGATTGATTAAAATAAAAGAAAAAAAAAATAAAAAATGATTAACTTCCTACAAAGCAGTTATTTTAGCAAAAGGAAATAAATAAATATATTTTCCGGATTGGTTGTCCCATGACACTAAGATGATAAACTAATGATTAGTGCTTGTGTTTCTATAGATTACGAGTGAATAGACAAAATCAGAACTACTAAACACCAAGCACCGAGGAGATCAAAGACAGGATGAGCTGCATAGTTTCATTGTTGCTATAACCTGCAGATACACCACAAGACACCACACAACAAAAACACTACCCAAAGCGTGAAGGTTAACCAAAGAAGACCATAAGGAATAGAAAAGGAAATAATAATGAACAATAATAAACAAAGAACAGATAAAACCACTAATTGGGAAATTAATGGTAATAGATCGAAAGTAACCGGGCGTGCCAGAATGTAAGCTATGAAAAATACACTACTAACAAGGAAGTAAAATACCAATAATCATACCTCCTCCTTCGCGTTCCGTAGCAAACCTCAGAATGGGCTAGGAAACTTGGATTGAGCCCTGATTTTGTGATATGTAGGTGCTTTTCTTCAAGACGGAGCAAGACCTTCCTGCAACAACGATCCTCTTACTTTGCACTAGATGGGAAAAAGGATTATGAGGCTATTTTGGCATTAGGACAAGGCAAAAGGATGTTCTTTGCTCAAAGGATGCAAGAACTTAGATATGGCATGAAAGCTTATTCTCCGTGTGTTTAGAGGGGAGGGGTAAGGTTGTATTTATAGCCTGAGGGAGTGATTAGCTTAGATTAATTTAAGTAATCATGGTTTGAAAATGTGGGCAAGATTAAGTGGGTGGTTTGAAAATGTGGGCAAGATTAGGTGGGTGGTTTGAAAATGTGGGCAATATTAGGTGAGTGGGGGCCACGAAGAATGGGTGAGGATTTGAATTATATTTTTAATTCATAAGTGGAGGATTTTAGGTGAGTGGGGACCACGAATGGTGGGTGAGGATTTGAATTTGAATTTTTAATTCAATAGTGGAAAAACATGGAGAATAATGACATGTGGTGAGGATTAGATTATTTTTAGATTTTGAAATGGATAATTAATCAAATTATATTTGATTAATTCGAAGTGTATTTTTGTGGGAAATGAGGAAGGGAAATTAATTGATTTAGGATAGATGTGAAATTGGGGTGTCTACCATTTTCTGACTCTGACTGAGAAGGCATTTCCAAAACTCATCAACGTTTTATTATTCATAAAATAATCTGCAATTAGCCAAAAGACCTCCAAAAACTCAGGATATTGAAACTCTTTCTGCTCACATCTAGACCATTCACTAAACCGCTCCTTGAGATTCATCAGATGGCCACATGTAAGAGAACAAGTCATGGATGATTGACAAAACTTGCAAAAAGGCATTGAAAATGTCATAAAATATCAATCCATGTCTATTTTCCGAGTTACTCGCCATTATTTCGCTCAATTCAAGATCTATAACTCATATCCTAGCCCTTCTTCGAGCTCCCCTATCAAAATTGCAGTCGAACCTCAAATTTTGCCAATAAAGCCTTCTGATCATCTCCTTCATGAAGAGCTTCCAGACTTTAAAATAGTCAAAACATTTTCTAGTTCATTTTTTGTATTCTTATAACAGCCTCCCTAGTTTGTGGTGGGCTTAATTATTCAGGAGGGAAACTGTTGCCGATAGCTAGCAAAGTATCAGAGAAAATGACATTTACATATTCCTCCCTGAAATTTAAGACAGAAAGACATCTGCTTAGAACGAGGAAACGCTAGAGGAGCAGAAGCTGCAAGCATTGATATCATTCTACTACTGGCACTAACACTACAATTGATTCTAGTACTACTCTGAAGTCCTTTAAAAGGTTTGGATGCAGGTGGTTTTTAATAGGCAAAAAGCCCCCTTTAACATCTTAACAATCCTCTCCGTGGATGTTCACTGAGAGGGGTCACTCTTGTATGCAACCAAAAACTAACTTGAATTATTCTGTCCACCTGTTCTGTATTGATTTTCCCCACCAAGTTTTCTCATCTATGGATGTTCAAGATACTATCATTTTCAAATTCTTCAAATGCACATGTGGAAAACTTTATCCTTAAGTTACGGAGATGTCAAAAATTCCTCTTACCATAATGATCTCCAAACAAAAGCATACCATAACTGAAAACATCATATTTGGAAGTAATTGTGCAAATTAGCAAGCCACTCTGAAAACCCAATGCCCTCTATCCCCATGAATGCTAGTCAACGTATGGGTTTCGATGGTCTCTCACATTATTAATCTTAGCAAGGCTGATATCAGAGACCTTTCGCATTTGAATTATCATCAAGAAGTATATTCTCTGGTTTTATATCACATTGAATACATGCAGTATCACATTGAATACATGCAGTTTCTGCATTCTTTGTGCAAATATGCAATTGCTTTCGCAATGCCTAGGGCTATATTTGGGTTGTGTGTTTCAATTGATACCCTGTATCTTCAAGACATAGCCCATCACTCAAAAACACGTAATGTGGAATGGGGAAATTAAATAGTACTGGTTTTTTCAAGTAGATTGGAAACTTTCAACACTTTTTGCCAAGATTCATTTTGATCAATCCATTCTCAAGACTCTCATCATTTTAATTAAAGTTTAAAACAAGGCTTTACATGACTACAAGAAACCCCATTATATACAACAACTATCCCACTTCCAAAACTTTTCTTCCACATTTGTTTTACTATTGGATACTCTCTTGGATGATGCACGCAATATGCTTGACAAAATGTCTCAAGGAGAAGTGGGTGTCTCTGGCTGTATGCAAGCAATTGAACAATTCACTTTATTATTGAATGTTCCATTTTTCTTACACATTGCATTCTTCGTATTCATCTTCATTCAGATATGAGTTTTTCATCAATATTAAAAATCACACTTACTTTGTAAAAGCTTCAGTTGCAGTCCAATGCTCCAGAATCTGTGAATACGTGACACAATAGAGATCATGGGCCTTATTATTATATCTCAAATCACATCATCAATCTTCAAATTAGATCCAGCCATCCGCAGCTTTGGTATATAAATTGAAGGATTTCATTTCAAGCTGAACAACATACTAATGAACTGTCTTTCCTTCTGCAGCATCAGCTAAACTCGCACAAAGTATGAGAATACTCGCTCTGGATCCCCAAATTAGATCAAAGGTTTCCATCTCAATCAAAGCATCAATTTTTCCTTGTAAGCTTTACAGGCCTGATCCGACTTCCATGGTCGACCAGGAAAAACGTATTTTGCAAGGCATGTGTCGGGTATCTTGAGCAAATGTGGAATCAACATTGACGAGAAATACCATTAGGCCTGTCGCGACTTGGCGGAACACAAGGCACAATGAAAACCATTCTTTGGTTTTGCCCCTCTCTTCGACGAGGAGATATACAATGCCCATTTTTAATAATCTGCGTGTTTGACTCGATCAGATGCATCGCTTCATCATGGAACCAAAGGAACCTTTGCTAAGGATTCGAGTTCTCTCCCGTTGAGGAATGCGATGGTGGAGCGACGTTAACAATAATGCCAATATTTATCACAGTTTCAAAAAGCAGGTATGATCGTAAAAGTTGAGTCAATAAAAATCCCGTAAGAAAACTTCAACAAAGTCGGAAGGCTTTTATGGGGTTACGGTGGAGCTTGAGAATATATAGGGGAGAAGGGGGTACTATGCGAAACACACTAAGTTTGCGGGTCTATTGGACCAAATCCTTGTCATGTTGGATTGTTTTTTTTTTTTTTTTAGTTAATTATAAAATAAACATTTGTTTATTCTATATGTCTAATCTGGAGTCATATTTTAATATTTTTAAGCTTCCATATGATCAAAACAAAATAAATATCTCAAAAAAAACTCATTTATTGGTGGAGAGACTGAAAGTGGTTCATCGCAACACAATGCTAGTGGAGCATTAAAAACCAAATAAAGGCGACAAATAAAATTATTGTCATCGTAGATTTTTGGCGGGCATTGCAAATAAGACCTTCATTAATGCTCTCACTCACCAAACTCGCCAACAGTGGTTCTGGAGACATCCGTTGGGGCTCGTTTCACACCAACAGTTGTTCACTGAGCGCAATGTTGGATTTGAGGCGAAAATCTGTTTTAATATAAAAAAAAACCTTCATCAAATTATCTACAACAAACGGAGCCCCTTGCCCCTCACGATTCGGATTTTACTCCACAAGACATTGAAGGCGAAATACATTTTAAAGAATTGCAAAGATCAAATATTTAACTGCCCAGGTGAGGGATCCATACGCCATGAACATTATGTCTTCAAACAAATTCGTCCTCCTTTATCTCTAGTATATTTTCAATTTATAAAGCAACATGATGGGTTGGTTTGTCTTTGCACAAGATTAATGTCAGAAACATTGATATCAAAAATTTTCTCTCTTTGATATCAAAAATTTTCTCTCTTTGCCTTCCAAAATGGTTTTTTATTTTCTTTGTGCCTTTGAAAATGGTTTTCATTTGCTTTGTGCCTTCCTCGTAAGCAGCCTCAAGATCAATTTTTACATGACCCCGCTTCCGCAGTCGCTTGGTGGAAGTCAAATTCAAGACTTTCAATGGCCTTCACAGTCTTTTCTTCTCTCTTTAGCTTCTTTGTTCTTTGCTTCATCCAGCTTCGATCTAGCTTTCTCAAGCTCTGCCTTCTAGCCTTGTACTGTTTTTTGAACGGGCTTTCAATTTCACATTTCATATTTTTTGAGACCAACATTGGCTTCCATAATCTCAGTACTTATTTGCCTCAAAGATTCCATTGCCTTTTTTCTTATACTTCCTTGGCATTATTCATCTTCATCGTGGGCTTCCTCCAATATTGAGCACTTAACCTCTTATTAACGAGCCATACCATATATTTTCATTTCTCTGACACAACGAATCTTGTTTATGTTAGTTACTTAGGGGGCTTCACGAAGTTAAACAATATGTATTTATTTCATAGTAAAACTTAGAATGTATAAATCAGTTTTTGTGAGTTTTTTAGTGTGTAAAACTCACGGCCGTTATTTTATACATCTTATTTTATGATTTTTATTCAGTTTTTTTAATAAATGAAAAAACATGCATGTGCAGGTTTCTAGAAAACTAAGGAATGACAGTTATATGTGTCGAGGTCATTTGAAGTTGGGTGCAAACAGTGTGTATTCACACTACTAATACTCAAGGAACATTGTTATCTGCAATTTTATGTTTTTTAAGCCATCTAGAGGTGAGGTTTTTTACCTCACCAAGATTTCATATAAGTCTCTATCTTTTAGTTTTTATTTAATGGTATTCATTTTAAGATGGCAACAATTTTAACCGTATTTTTTTAAGAAATTCTAAAGTTGATTTGGTTTCCACATCTGAAACCAATGATGTTCATTACATTTGGAGCAAAATGTATTAACATGTATTGCATGTCTTGATATTTCTTACATTTGGAGAGAAAAACATATAAACTTATACTGCATGTGTCCATATTCATTACATTCGATAGCAAAATATACCAACCAGAAACTATAATATTGTGAATGCAATAACGCATTCTCAATTGATTTTTGATACATATTTTTCTGCAACGACAAAAAATAAATACTCCTCAAATGTTGCCATAATTTTGGGATCATTTTGTTAGTCAATTTCCATGTCACACCTTCAAAAAGGCCTTGAGTTTGGGACTATCATGGACAATTGTATCATTGACAGATGTTGTCGGAGTCATTAACATGTTCACTAGATGAACCCATGGTGGAATAGGAAAAACCAGATATGGTATGAAAGGTTGTATGTGAAGTAGGAGGTTGTGGGATAGTGGGGCGTGTAGTTGGAGTTGAAGCTATTTTGCATTTTTGTTGGTGTCAAGGAAGTAATGGTGGTAATTCAGTGATAGGAATTTTCAGAATATCTTGTAACATGGAGTTCTGTATGGGCATGGAATGATGCATGGGAAACAAAACCTGCGGATTGTTGAACTTGTTATCTCTTTCTTGTTTCTCTTTCTCCCTTTGATGGCGAGTGGCTTCCTTCTTTTGTAATTCCAATTCCTTTTTTTTGGCGAGCTACTTCCCTTTGTTTCTCACACTCCTGTCTTTCAAAAAAAAAAAGTGTAGATCCCTTTCTTTCCTCTCTTTAATGTGTTTGCAATCTCCCTTCTTTTTTTATGCTCCTTTGTTGCCAAACCTTTCTTGTTTTTTTTGCCTCAATATGCTCCTTTTTTATGTTGTTTTCTCTTCAAATATTTCTTGTTTTTTTGTTTGTATATCTTTTAATATCTGAACATAAGCAGTAGCTGTTAGTAATTGTGAAGCACGACTTATTCGAAGTGCAACATCACTCTTACCTTTGGAAGGATCCCATACAAATTGTGTTGGCAACCTTAAAAATTTACCCAATTTCTACTCATTTGCAACAACACCATTATTTGATATAACACTTTCAACATCATGTTGAGGTTGTCTCTTCCTCATTTTCATCCTTGTCAATGACCTCAATTTCATTTGTGTTAGCATAATAATGAGTAATGTTTGTTGGTTTCAAATTTTTGTTGGCTCAAGGTTGGTTGGCATAGAACGTAAAGATATACTTTCATCCTCAGTGTTTCCCAATCTGATCAAGTCCCAACTCTGCAATATGCTCTTGCAAGCCAAAGTAGGTTGTTGTGGTGCACTTGGCAATGAGAGATTATCTTCTCCTACTCCTTGGGTCTTCAGTGTTGCAGCTGGATGTGCCATTATCATGAGTATTCACAATGTGGTTCACTTCATAATCTTTTGGTCTGGCATTGTACATTGTCTTTCTCCCTGTACACTTGGTTCCTCCACCTCTGTATTAACAACAATCATTGTTTCTATGGTTGGATTGAAAATTTTTGTTGTTGTCAAATTCTCAAACTAATTCCATGAAATAATCCTCTCCTATATTGTCGCCAAGTGGTGGAGCTACATCTCTTGACAAACTTAGGATATTTTCAACAACATCAACATCTGTTTATGTTTTCAGTACAATCAACAATCAGGATGTTTTCAGTAGTATCATCATCTGTGACATTTTCAACATCATTTTCATTGTCATCTTCTCTCAATGATATATAGTTTACTACATTCCATGTCATTTTGTAATGCATTTGGATGAAGTGGCCATATACTTGTGTGTCTAAAACCAACACGAATATTTGCAGGTATCATGGCCTTGGCTAAATCTCTACTACCTATTTTCTTGCCAAGTCTGAACATTTGACTTCTTATTATTACACATCCACTACATCCTCTCAGATCTGAAATATGTTTTTAAAAGGACCAAAGACACTAACATCCAGCGGTTTGCAACCTATGTGTAGTATGTACTTGGCAGGAGTGTCAATAAATCAATCCCCAATCGGCTGGCCCTCTTCTATAGTTGGCAATGCCACATGACTTTCCATGACCATACAAAAATAAGTAAATGCCTATTTTCAGGGCAACACTCCTCCAGGTACAGACTTACTAAAATGATACAACCAGCTTATAAAAGATCTCTCTAGTCATCCAAGCACTTCGATGAGCAACCATGCAAGCTCCTGACTCACATCCCTTGATGTAATTTTGTGAAACTTTTCTGACCTTTAAATAAGTAAAAGTTAGGGATACATTGCCCTGCAACATTTACACAACATAGAATTGTCATCTATTCTCTACTACGAGGAATGATTTTGGGAACATTCTTGCAACCCTTGGTGGCAAGCACCCTTCAATGCCACAAATTTCTCCTTGCTTGGATTTTATGTCTCATCACAATTCCATATTTTTCCCTGCACTATAGGAATTGATATAAATGTTAGCTAGTTTTTTCATAAAACTTGCTAGCCACCTCTACATGTAAACCTATTGCAGGATATTTTTTCTATACCTTTAGCAAATCCGTAGGACTATGTCTGGGAGTCTTTTTCTAAATCCTTCACAACCCAAGACTTTCCAGGTAATCCTTCTTGAAATGGAGTCTCTCTAGTTTCACAAATTTGTGAACACATGCCCTACTGTTGCATAATTCCCCACTCCATGCCCTAAAGCTGCCATTTGCTTACACCATTCAACTATCTCTTGCTCCTCTTCTTCACTCAAAACAGGGTGCAAGGCCCTTCCTTTTTTGTATGGGTCAGACCATTTAGCCAATAATGAATAGACGTAGGAGGTAAATTTATATTTCAATGCAACAACTCTAATTGAATAATTGTTGAATTCAATATCATCTATAGCCTTTAATATATCTTCTTTTGACCAACTAGACAAAATTCTAACCTTCTTGGTTGAAGTGTTGCCTCTAACAACCACAGTTTCCTCTATTTCATGCCCATTTACTTGACATCCAGCGAGTTTATGGTTGATGATCTATAGTTGGTGTTTGTATCTCCTTTATTTGTTGTTGCACCATGCTCTTCATTTATTGATGTAGCATCTTGTTGATATGTTTCATGGTTAAAATGTTTTCAATTTCAAATTGTACACCTTGTTTTTTGAGGCATACGTTGTCCTCGCTTCAAAATCCTCTTTCTCTTCATCTTCTCAAAATGCCGCAATATTAAACAATATAAAATTAGTAACATATTGTATTTAATATATCATCTACAATGTGCAAAATTTAGCAAGCTTATGATACATGGCAATATGAAATATAAACTTGTAGGTAAACTTGTGATTACCCCTTTGGGCACCATTAATGATCAATTTAATACATGTTTCATTAATTTCATAGTATTTGATAAAGACAAAATTTATAAGTTGGGTTGTTGATTATATATAAAAAACACTTCTAAAGATGAGGTGTTATCAAATTAACACTACATTTCATCGGCTTGTTTTCTAATTGATCAATATCAATTACAATGTTTCGCTTGAACATGCAATCACCTCCTTTGGACATTGTAATTGGTATTAATCAAATTGATGTATGTCTTGTTAATGTAATGTTTTTATGACCCCTTCACGCACACCTCACACAGGTTGTAAGCCCACTCACAAACAACCAACATTTGCATTACAACTCGGCATGAGGAAATGCAACGCGTCCAAAGGAAACAATGTGTAACGCGTCCAAAGGAAACAGTGTGTAACGCGTCCAAAACAAGCCATGGTAAATGGTGGTTGAGCATTTATTTGTGTCTTATCTATCAGGATTAGGATAAAAAAATGCTTATTTATAAATAGCTGTGAAATTGGCACTCCTACGTGGCAAGGAATTGGCTCCCTGGACCTGCGAACTTAGGGTGTTCGCATACTGGCCCTATATAAATTTCAATAATCAAAATTTTGGTTTTTTTTCCATCAAGTATTGGATATTTTAAATGCAGAAGAGTGTTCAAGTGAAATATCATGTCACGGATGACATGATATTTCAATGCAGCAACTCTAAATCATCTATGGCCTTTAACATATCTTATTTTGACCAACTAGACAAAATTCTAACCTTCTTGGTCGAAGTGTTTCCTCTAACAACCACAGTCTCCTGTAGTTCATGCCTATTTAGTTCACATCTAGCAGGTTCTCGCTGATGATCATCAGTTGTGTTGGTATCTCCTTGATTTGTTATTACACCATCCTCTTCGCTTATTATTGTAGCATCATGTTCATTTGTTTCATGGTTAGATGGTTCAATTTCAAATTGTACACCTCATTTTTTGGGCATACGTTGTGCTCAATGTAAACTCCTCTTTCTCTTCATCTTCTCTAAATGCTGCAGTATGAAACAATATAAAATTAGTAAAATATGTATTAATATATCAATAAGATCATCTATAAAAACTTGTAAAGATGAGGTGTTATCAAATAACACTACATTCATCAGCTTGTTTGTAATTGATCAATATTAATTAGAATGTTTCACTCGAACATGCAGTCGCCCCTTTTGACATTGTAATTCATATCGATCAATTGACGCAGGTCTTGTTAATGTAATGTTTTGTGACATCAAATCATCTTCAGAAGTGAATGCATGTAAGAATCGTAATTGTAATAGCTTGACTACATATGTTGTTACGGTGGCAGTAAATCTGTTGTACTACTGTAGGTCTTGGTATGGACCACTTCGGATCTCCACCAGTAAATGTGTTTTTTTTTAGATATTTTACTTGATCGATCAGATGGGAGCAAATAATATTAATATATGATTCGAAATTAAAGATATAGGATTAAAAAATGTTTATTTATACCTAGCTGGCATACTGTCACTCCTACGTGGCAAGGATTTGGTGAAGTTGGTGAAGCAGTCGGCGGTCCAAGAATTATTCTTAAGGAGAGTTTATCATCCAGATGTTTGCCCACCTGGTGAGAGAGAGGAATCTTGCAAGATGTTTCTTCTGGTGCAGGAAGCCTACGAGACTCTCTCCGATCCAATACTGAGGGCAGATTATGATCTTAACCTTCAGTTTAATCCCCATATGATGCTCTTGCAAATGAGAGATGAGAAGGAGATGTTGAAACAGGAATGGGCAGAACAACTTGAAAGTCTTAACAGGTTGAGGACTATGGCCAGGGACACATGGGGAGGTAGAATGCGACGTCATAGAGAAGCAGCAGCAGGCCATGCGAATCTATAGAAGTTTCAACATTGTATTTACTTTGCAGTGCATAAAATGTAAAGGTTGAAGAACATGGTAAATTAATATTTAGACTTCGGTATTTCCCTGCAATATTACATGATTAACTGTTATAGAATGACACAAATTCTATCTCAATGGCAGTATTGTATGATTACAACATAAACCTTCTTAGTATCTCTAGAAAGTGGCTGTGATCTAATAATGCGCTAAAGTAATCACATTACTTTGGAACCATGTTTAATTCAACTTCTAATCATTAAAACAAACCTAGTTAAGGAGTATTGAACGATCCATACTATAGGAAGTTGCTATAATAAAAATGCCTGAAATAATTACGTATGTTAGGGTCTGTCGACACTAAAATTTTCCTCCGTAATTTCTATTTCATTAATGTGTGTATTAGGAATATGATGTTGTTAAGTATAATTAGTAGTAGCGTCTGATAGAAGATAATGGCGCCGTCAATACGGTACCGCCAATAATGTGGAGTACGGTAACAGTCAAAGTACAATAGGAATGTTGTAAAAAGTAAATATTTGTCGTAAGTGGTCCGGTAATGTTAAAATGTCAAAGTTTGGGTAATTAGAGAAGTAGGGTCTACATGATTAGGAATTAGAAATATTACATTGGTAATAAAGACAAGGAGTGAGGTCATAAATATTTTGTGTATTTTATTTGTAAAAAGTCTAAAAATGTGGAACCCATGTAAAATGATGAGGTTTATCTTATCTTAACAGATAAGCTTACATGTACAGATAAGAGTTAAGGTATGGAATATGATTCGTCAGAGTGGATTTCTTATCCTATCTTAGAGATAAGATGGATAAGCCTGGAAGTTCTATAAATAGAGATGCCACCCCCCCTCATTTAGCATAGAAGGAAGTAGTGAGAAATATTGTAGGAAGTGTGCGAAGGAAGCCATCAGTTTAAAGATGTGTTGAAGAAGCCATTAAGAGGTGTAATTGTAAAGTTTCTCACATAGTCTTGGTGAAAGTCAAGTGAAGTCAATAACACTTGAAGTACCTTATGGGTGAGATTGTAACAATTTCATGTTAATATTATAATTTTCTTTGATATTTCAGATTTGTCATCATTCCATCTTATCATAGTCGATGTTATTTTTGTGTTATGTTGTTGTTTTGTTTCCAGATTACATCCACCAAACTAAAGGCTGTGCATTAGTAAATAATCATAGCATGAGGAGTTCCCGGTGAAGAATTATCATAGTGCCGGATTGGTGATGACATTTTGGTTCCGTTGCCGGGACCATTCCTCGTTGGTGGATTTTCTGGAGAGATATTCCCACTTAGTCAAAAAATCAATTGGAGGGTAACCTTGTTTTTACTGTGCATAGTAGTTACCATGGTAAAGTCATTTTTGCCATGAATAGTAGTTACCATGGTAAAGTCATTTTTGCTGGAATAGTATTTACCGCAGTAAAGTCATTTTTTACCGTGAATAGTATTTACCGCAGTAACTTCACTTTTTACCGTGAATAGTGTTTACCACAGTAAAGTCAATTTTTACCACAGTAAGTCAAGTTTTACCATAGTTTACCGTGGTCATTTCTATTTTACTGTAGAAAGGTGTAAAGTCACTTTCTAGTATAGTGATTCCAATTATTTGTACACATAAGTCTTGTTGATTGTACTTGTGAGTTGGTATTTCACGGTGGTTACTTTTCAAAATGGGAAAGATTCCTGTTTTTCAGCTCAATCTAATGAAGATGCTTCTTCTTTCATTCAAGAGTTTAAGCGATCTTGTATTTGTAATGGCCTTATAAGAAGGGAACAATGGACTGAATTTTTTCCTACCTTTTTGGATGGTTCAACACTTAGGTGGTTTGAAACACTAGGTGATAATGTGAAAAATTCATGGGATTTATTAACTGAAAGTTTTCTTGAAGAATTTGGTGAACAACAGAAATATGCAGATCTCATGATCGAGATCACAAAGCTATCCCAAGGAGAGAAGGAGAAGATAAGGGATTATCATGCTCGTGTTCTAGAGCTAAGGAGGAAGCTCGATGCCCAGATCCGGAAGGAAGGATTAGCGGATGGGTTGATGAATGGCGTGGATAATCTCCTCTGTAAGCACTTCATTCTTGGGATGAAGCCAGAGATTAGACAACGAGTGAAGTATGACAGCCCAGCTGCCATTGAACAAGCAAAGGAGATTGCAAGAAGGCAAGAAGAAAGCATGGAAGAGGAGCCCAAAGAAATTGTGGCTAAAATAGAGCCTACACCAGCGCCTTTGGTCCAGAATCCACAACCACTCTAGGTGAGCACAAATATTTCTCCTAGTACATCTACTGAGTATGAAGATCTGCTCAAAAAGATGGGTCAGTTAACTATTAATCTTCTTCAAGGAAAAGAATTTAGTTCTCAGGGAGGAGATAGAGGTCCAAAAAGAAATATTTCTGAAGTCGTATGTTATGGTTGTTATAAAAAGGGTCATTATAAGTATAATTGTCCAGATAGAGCTTCTACATCTGGTAAAGGAGATAATGATAAAGGAAAAGCACCTGTGAATTCTTTTGATGTAGTAGATAAGAGCAGAAATAATGAAGTAGATGTGTTTGTAACAAAAAGAAAGAAAGAAAAAGATAATCAAGATGGAAATGATCCTAAGAAGATGAAAGAAGAAACTAGTAAGAAACATAGGAGAAGAAATTTGGGTGTGCAGGATTTTATGATTTCACAGGGGCAAGGACCATACTCCATCTTGGAAGATCTGTCCAAAAGGCCTGCAAATATTACATATGGTCAACTCTTTGCTATGTCTTCTGAGAAGAGGCGGGAGTTGCGAGGTGGACTCAATGCTCGAAGAAGGAAGGAGGTTGAGGTCCCTGTTTTGGAGGCAGAGGCAGATCCCTATGCTCCACAAGCTGAGGTATTATGTAATGGTATTTCAATTCATGATGTCTTCGTTGATGGAGGTGCTGTAGTTAATGTAATGACCGAGTCTGTAATGAATATGTTGGGTTTAAAAATTGATCGCCCTTCAACACTTATGTTAAGGTCATTAAATAAAGGAAAAACTAAACCAAAAGGTGTAGTTTCAAATGTGGCAATATCTGTTATGGGTGTTGTATGTGTGGTAGAATTTTAGGTGATGAAAAATGGTACTGTTGCGTACCCAATGCTGCTGGGAAAACCATGGCTAAGGAGAGTTCATGCAAGAAACTATTGGAATGAAGGTTTCATGACACTTGGATGTGGTAGAGAGAGGGTGAAGATAAACGTGATCCCTCGGCATCATAAGGCAAAACCTGTCGATTCAAGTGATGAAACTGATGATTGGACATCCTCTGATTACTCTAGTACCAGTGAACTGGACACTGAAGATGAAGAAAGCGAGGTGGATGTTTCAGTCATGGATATCCTTCCAGTCACACCAACTCATGACCCCATAAAATTATCTGAAGAAGAAGTTGATAATCGTCTCCAACAAATAAAGATTGGTGATGCTGTGATGGAGAGTGAGAAGGAATCCTACCTCCAGCGCTTTCGAAGGTACATACACCTATTCACTTTTGATTACAAGGAACTCCGTCAAGTAAGTTTGGTAGAACATTGTATTGAGCTGGTAGATGGTGCTAAGCCCATAAAGTAAATGCCATATAGAATGAATCCTAATTTTTCCAAGACTGTAAAAAAAGAAATAGATAAGCTGCTTGATGCAGGATTCATATTTGCTGTGGAGAATTCAGAATGGGTTTCTCCCATTGTGATCTCAATAAAAAAATAATGGGAAGCTACGCATTTGTTTTGATTACAGGAAGCTCAATAAGGCAACAAAGAAGGATCATTACCCTCTTCCATTTTCAGATCAGATCTTGGACGAAGTTGTTGGCCAGGAGTGCTCTAGTTTTGCTGATGGATATAGCGGCTACAACCAAGTTCGTATAGCAGAGAAAGATCAGCTGAAGACCACGTTCACCACTCCTTGGGGAACGTTTGCTTATAGAGTTATGCCTTTTGGGTTGCGTAATGCTCCATCAACATTCTAGCGTTTGATGAATAGGGTGTTCGAACCCTACATTGGGACCTTCATCAGAGTATTTCTGGATGATTTTTACATCTATGGGAGCAAGTTGGACCACCTGCACTAGATGGAGACAACATTTCAAAGGTTAGATGAAGCACAAGCGTCACTAAACCCTACAAAGTGTGTCTTTGGATGTTCTAAAGGCGTTTTGTTAGGGCATGTTGTATCCAGAGATGGTATTGGTACTGATCCTGATAAAGTTTCAAAAATCAAAGATTTACCATTTCCTATGAATAAAAGTAAGTTGAGATCATTTTTAGGCCATGTGGGTTACTATAGAAGGTTTATCAAGATCAAGAATTTCTCAAAGATTGCACAGCCACTAACCCAGTTCTTGAAGAAGGATGTTACTTATGAACCAAGAAATAAGGCGCATGAAGCTTTTGGACAACTGAAGGAAGCCCTGGTGTCTTCACCTGTTTTGAAGAATCCAGATTGGAGCAAGCCATTCATTGTGTACACTGATGCCTCAGATGCAGCACTAGGAAGTACTTTGAGCCAAAAGGATGAAAATGGGAATGAACATCCAATTTACTTTGGGAGCAGACAAATGAGCAGTGCTGAGGTAAATTATACTGTAACTGAAAAAGAGGCTCTGGCTATCATTTTTGCTGTAAAGAAGTTTAGAAATTACTTGCTAGGGTAAAAATTTCTAGTTGTAACAGATCATCAGGCTCTAAAATATATTGTAAATAAGCCTAACCCATCACGGAGGATAGCAAGATAGATAATTTTGCTACAAGAATTTGAATTTGATATTATAGATAGGCCAGGAAAGAAGCATGTCAATACATATGCACTCTCTCGAGCCTATGATGGTTTAGGATCATCTTGTGATGATGATGATTTCCCCGATGCAACATTGTTCTCCCTTGACACAATCCCTAGTGAATACATAGATATTTGGAATTATCTGAATGAATTCAAGTTTCCTGATGGTGCCAATGCAAAGACTAAGAGAAAGATTACTCAAGCCAGTCGTTCATATTCTATTCTGCATGGAGTATTATTTCAAATAGGACCTGATGGACAGTACAAGAGGGCAGTTGGATGTGATCAAGGGAAGGAACTGCTAGAAGAATTCCACAATGGTACATGTGGAGGGCACTTCTCTGGACAACTTACAGCAAGAAGGATCTTGGATGCAGGTTATCACTGGCCCACTCTTTTTAAAGATTGTTATAATTATTGTAAGACATGTGATATTTGTCAAACACATGGTAACCGTAAGACTTCATCAGCTCCATTATGTCATATTCTTCCCCTTGGTCCCTTTGAAAAGTGGGGAATAGACATTGTAGGTCCACTTCCAACTACATCACGCCAAAATAAGTATATTGTAGTTTCCACAGATTACTTAACCAAGTGGGTTGAAACTAGGCCATTGAAAACAACTTCCATGGATGAAGTGGTAAGGTTCATGTATGAACGCATTGTCACTAGATTTGGTTGCCCATTAGAAATTGTAACAGATCAAGGAAGCCACTTCATTAATGAGGTGGTAGAAGCCCTAGTCAATAAGTTTTCTATTAAGCACAGGAAGGCAACAACATACAAGCCAAGCACAAATGGACAGGTGGAACGAACAAATTTTGTGTTGTGTCAAATTCTAGCAAAAGATGCAGCCTTGCAGGTACATAAATGGGATAAAATGATTCATGCAGCATTGTGGGCATATAGGGCAACATCAAAGTCAACAACAGGATACTCCCCATTTCAGTTGGCCTATGGCATTGATCCAGTTCTTCCTATTGAGTTTGATATTCCCACTGTGAGAGTTATGAAAAATGAAAGGATGGATGAAAGTGATTCAATAAAAGAAAGGTTGGTACATCTTCATTTGTTGGAGGAAATGAGAGAAAT
The DNA here is from genome assembly GCA_019776745.2 of Taxus chinensis. Lineage (NCBI taxonomy): Eukaryota > Viridiplantae > Streptophyta > Pinopsida > Cupressales > Taxaceae > Taxus > Taxus chinensis. The sequence goes on along the minus strand of CM034154.1, from coordinate 699,794,679 downwards.
AGCAAAGGATACAAGCCATAAGAAGAAAATAAAGCAGAAGGAATACTTTGATCAAAAGATCCGGTGGTCTCCATTTCATGTGAATGACTTGGTTCTAGTATATGATTCCAGATACAAAAAAAAAAAGACAGAAAATTTCTTCCAAAATGGATGGGGCCCCACAAAATAGCAACTGTGCATGAAAATGGTACGTAGCGACTGGAGGAATTGGATGGCACTCCCATTACGAAATGGGTCAACCACGACAAGTTGAAGATTTTCCAAGCACCAGAATAGTCTACTCCGAGGACGGAGTAGAAGCTAGGAAGGGGGAAGATGTCGACATTAAAATTTTCCTCCGTAATTTCTATTTCATTAATGTGTGTATTAGGAATATGATGTTGTTAAGTATAATTAGTAGTAGCGCCTGATAGAAGATAACGGCGCCGTCAGTACGGTGCCGCCAATAATGTGGAGTACGGTAACAGTCAAAGTACAATAGGAATGTTGTAAAAAGTAAATATTTGTCGTAAGTGGTCCGGTAATGTTAAAATGTCAAAGTTTGGGTAATTAGAGAAGTAGGGTCTACATGATTAGGAATTAGAAATATTGCATTGGTAATAAAGACAAGGAGTGAGGTCATAAATATTTTGTGTATTTTATTTGTAAAAAGTCTAAAAATGTGGAACCCATGTAAAATGATAAGGTTTATCTTATCTTAACAGATAAGCTTACATGTATAGATAAGAGTTAAGGTATGGAATATGATTCGTCAGAGTGGATTTCTTATCCTATCTTAGAGATAAGATGGATAAGCCTGGAAGTTCTATAAATAGAGAGGCCACCCCCCCTCATTTAGCATAGAAGGAAGTAGTGAGAAATATTGTAGGAAGTGTGCGAAGGAAGCCATCAGTTTAAAGGTGTGTTGAAGAAGCCATTAAGAGGTGTAATTGTAAAGTTTCTCCCATAGTCTTGGTGAAAGTCAAGTGAAGTCAATAACACTTGAAGTACCTCATGGGTGAGATTGTAACAATTTCATGTTAATATTATAATTTTCTTTGATATTTCAGATTTGTCATCATTCCATCTTATCATAGTCGATGGTATTTTTGTGTTATGTTGTTGTTTTGTTTCCAGATTACATCCACCAAACTAAAGGCTGTGCATTAGTAAATAATCATAGCACGAGGAGTTCCCGGTGAAGAATTATCATAGTGTCGGATTGGTGATGACAGGTCATATTCAAGTTGTGAATCAGAGATACTAGCAACAAATATTTAACAATACAGAAAGGAGTGAATAGGGAACTTATTCCCAAGAGCAAAAAATTGTACAATTGTAGAAAAGACAAAAGGAAAAAAAAAACCATAAAAAACATGATTTTGCCTAATTTATTGAATTATTAAACAATTAAACAAATCTGATAACCTACTCTCGAGTTTTGTACGCTTCGTTATTTTTTTCAGAATTTATTACAAGTCTTTGATATGGTATGTCAATCCTTGGTTAAGATGGAATATCTGTCATTTCCTGCGTGGCATCGATTTGATATCTTTTGAAAACCTTTGTCCTTGAACATAGGGTAAAGTAATCGCATTACTGGCCCTATCTCCCCTATATTCTTCTAATGATGAGATATGGGATCTATTTTCTCAATCTCAACATTCATTAGCATGTTTGTGGAGTGACCCTGCATTGATCTAATTAGAGGGATAGGGTTGGGTCAAAAGACTGCAGTCACCCCTGGGTGAGACATATGGTAATTCATATCGAATCATTATTGACTTGTAGGTCTTGTTAATGTAAGCATTTAGTGACATCAAATCATCTTTAGAGAGTGATATGTAGGAAAGAATCGTAAATATATCACAGATAAGTGACTACATAGGCTGTTTTGTTGTGCCAACAATTATCCTCTGAGATGACATACTGGAATAACTTGGAAGTTGAAAATCAAGGCTAACTGTCAAATTTTAACTATTAGACAGAATTGCATTCATGCCAGCTACTTTGTGCTACACAAGGGCTGATGGTATATGGGAAAAGAATTCAAAGAGTTAAAAAACATAATCAACCATGCCATAAAGACTGACATTTGGTTATGTCCTATATCTTTGGTTGATATGAGAATTTCTATTATGAAAATCCACCCATCAGTTCACAAGTCGATCGGGCCAATTCGTATGTCATGAACGTTGTGAAAAATCTAGTTTTCCAGCTAGCTGAAAAATAGAACATTGAGGTCGAACATCAATACCTTCATTTAAAATACTTGGAAACTCACCATCTTATCTAGTTGTAGTACAACCCAAAAGATGTCTCACATAGAGTAACATATTTCTGACCAAGTATATTAGAAAGGTGACAGATGTGAACTATCTTATAGGGGTAGCGATTTGTAAAAAAATTTAAGAAGGGGCTGGACATGTTATATTAATTATCTTTGTATTAAATTGTTAGAGATGGAAATCCAACTTCTAACAGATTCCTTCGGCTAGTTCCTCCCTCTATCAGTTGATGAAGGATTTTCTGTTAAAAATTCAACGGTGTTCATTGTAATGAAAGATGTCTAATTTTGACTAGTTTGCTAGCTACTGCAGTCCTTAGGTGAATTGCCAATGACATGCTTAGGTGAAGCCACAACTTATGAAATATGTAATTGAACCATGTTTTGGAAAGTTTGTTACATTCTCTATTTACCCAAGGTGAAGATGTTTTGGCTCACGTATGTTAGATTATTTCTCTCTTACCTGACAATCTGTTACTACGATTTATATTCACTACTCATTAATCTTGGTGGATATTGATAATGGTTTGAATATTCAGTAGATCCAACTCCCAACTAGGATGCAGTGGATGTCCTTACAAGAAGGAATGTAAGTACTCTAACTTGATGAAAAATGGCAGATGTGCTATGGGTTGAATGGACGATATCAATTGATATGTCCAAGCGCATTCTTGATATATCTGTAGATGACTAAAAATCCTAGAATTCGAGATCTTCATTTATCCCCCTTTGACTTTGTCTTAAATGGGTAATAAATGGAAGACATTGTGAAGTTAATAGATCTCTTGTCAACTCAAGTAAGGAAAATACATAACAACATGGATAACAAGAGACTTCAACTGAGAGGTTATTACTGGTTTTAACGGACCTTTCGCTCTTGGGGAAATGATAACAAGAGACTTTAGCTGAGAAATCTATAATTGGTTTTCTGACTTTAAGTTTCGGTTTTACAAATGAATTTTTCTTAAGACGACACATCAATTGTGGAATACGTCATAGAACATTCGGCTATAATTCATTTTTCTTGAGTACAGTAGATACTTGACTGAGTTAATTCATATCTCTTATTTGGAGTCTGTTATTATAGGGGAGAAGGGCCAGTATGCAAACACCCTAAGTTTGCAGGTCCATGGAGTCCACTTCCTTGCCACGTAGGATCACCAATTTGACAGCTAGTTATAAGGATATCATTTTTTTTTATCTTAAGCCTGTTAATTTCGAATCATGGTTGTAATATCTCATTGGCCTCTCAAATATGGATTTCATTCACCTAAAATATCCTAGGAAAAAAATTACATTTAACATTGTGAGAGACACCAATAGTTCTAGGTTGTGAAATAAGCTATTGGCTCTAAGTCACTTCTAACTAACGCCAAAATCATGTCCATACTCCTATATGATAAATGCCCAAATTGTAGATTCATCAAATTGTGAATTTGAGTCACACCTCTAGGGATTTGGGAGACATTCTCAGCATTCAACTGGACTATGCTAGAGACTTTCGCTGAGAAATTATAAGCAGTAGGTCATGAAAAACTAACCTGTAGTATTGTTTGCTTGTTCCCAAGCCTTTCCATATCAAAACTTGCTTGAAGTATATCTCCATTATTCTCAAAAACTAACTGTACCCAGGCACTGTACCATCTAGTGCAATCCTTGGTAAACAAGACTCATCACCAAGTGAATATATAATACCAATATAGACTCTTCTAGTAAACCTAACTTCTTGGGTCTAAGACCATGGATCAAGGTGTTAGGGTCCCAACTTTCATGAAAGGTTGAAATATGATTTTTCGAGATGATCTTGTGGCTGAAATCATTTGATTTGATCTCCATATTTATTTTTTACCTTCAAGTGCATACAATGTTATTATAGTAGGTTGTTTACCTGGATGCACATGTTCAATCTTGAGAAGTACAGGTTATCTACTTTCCATTTTGCAGTTATCCTCACCCATTAAAGTGTGGATATGAAAGATCTGGTGATTGAACAACCCATCTTAGAATATGGAATACGATATTAATCTAGTTGTAAGAGTAATAGTTCATTCCATATATCTACGGTCTTGAATAGGTTTGATCATACTGGTCTTGATTGGTTATTTATACTTCTAGTTCTTTCCTTGAGTCTATGGCCCTGATTGTATGAATTTTACTAGTTCCAATTAGTATTCATTGTGTCCTTACAGTAATACTAAGATGTTGGCCCTATTCTCATATGGTTTATAAATAACAGTTCCATGAGACTAGAATATATGATAATTACTAATGGTTTGTATGAAAATTAAGTATTGGATAAATTTATTTTGTCGAATTTACTTGTTAGATTATTGGGCAGTGTGATGATATACTTGCTCTTCTCCCCTACCAATTAGATGTTGGCTATGGAACAATGCTTCTTAAAGATCATTCCTTTCATGGTATCAAAGTAGTATATGATTTAGACAATTTCTCGACAAATTTGTACGTTTTCTCAACAACAATTTACGAAACAAAATTTTTATTAAAATTTCAATTTAAAGATTAAGCAAAAATATGTCAATCACATCACACTAACGGCAATGCCTAAGGTGATAGGGCCAATTCCTTGACTTGATTCCCATGTTGTTTGACTTCCTTATTAGTACCTGCTGGGCAGGATACTATTGTTTTCACCTCCCGCTATTAATTTGCACAGACTGCTTGCCAAATACAATTTTTTCATAGTTTGCGTTTAATTTTAAGAAATTTTTGGTACTCCAAACTTTTATGTATTATTTATGTTCTCACTGATTGGTAGAATGTTATTATTCATTGCCAAATCTCACTTTTTCCCTGTCCCAGGTATCACCGGTTTTTGTAAAGTTTTATGTACCAATCACATTTTTCCACAAGAGGGGGTGCAGGAGTTGCTAGATACAGTATATCTTCATCCAAACCACCTGCTTCTCTTCCATTTCAGCTCTGCCACATGTACAATTCTTACAAGCTTTCCTTCCTGTCTTGCCTACTTCACAGTCATCTGTTGCACAACAAATATAATACCATCTTAATCAATTTGAAGCAAATAAAACATTTTTATTACATCATTTGTCACAAATCTGCAGCAAATAAAGTAATACACAACATGTTCCGAACTACATAATAATTGGTACGGTTGTAATACTACTACTGATCTTAGGATATCATATGTTGATTATTGCATTGGTCATTGTAAGATAGTAGTCTGTAGATACATGGTTATATCACATCATGAAATTTGCTTTTCTATTATGAAACTGAAATGCTACACTGTTATTAAGTTTAATAATCTTCAACAATATTAATTGGGACCCTTGGAATTTGGCAATTTTAAAACTTCTTTGCTAAAAATCAGCAAATCAGGCAACTTAAACAAGACCTCAGAAGTTTCACAATTATCAATCTCCAATTCCATCATTAAGCTTGAAGGAGAAAAGATAAATCTGATAGCCCCTGTACTCAAAATCTTAGGCTGTCAGTTTTGCAAAGCCTTGCTCTAACAACACAGAAAAGGCGATCTTTTTCTTCTACTCTATCCATTCAAAACCTTAAGCCATCAATTTTGCAGAGCCTCGCCCTAGCTTGCAAATTCTAAATCATTAAAGAAACTACATAGAAATAGATATTGCTTTTCCCCAACGTGTTTGTTTAGAAATAGTAAATTGTTAAAAAAAATAGCAATCGCACATGAAATGTATGATGAAACAACAAAAGTTTGAAGTTTGAAGTTTGACTTAATGCTCGCCATATATAATAATAAAATAGAACTGAAAAAATTGTGCATATATTTGAACGAATGAAAACTACAGTTGCAAGGTTTCTTATCAAGAAAATGAAAAAAATGTAGGATTAGTTTTTCCATATATATATATATATATATATATATATATTCAGTTAAATGAAATAGCATAATTATCAGAGAGAAAATAAGTTTTTAACCTTTGGGAGCTCCCATAAGAACATGTTCAGTATCTATATATAACCTTTCAAGCCAATGATATTGGAAAATATCCCTTAATGAACCGAACTAGAGAAGGATTTTCTTGCATGTTCATCCACATACCTCGTAAAATTTTCTTCATACTAGCAAGCCTGAGTCAATAGATTCCAATGGATCTTTTTGGAGACGGTGTCTCAAATAATTGGGGATAACAATGCTCACATCTTCGGTACCCACTTCTTCTCTTCCCTTCAGAGAAGCTAAAGCCTTGGCAGCCCTGTTTGTCACTGTATCACCCCTCAAGCTATCTGCATTAAGCTCAACACATACTTGAGAGATATTAACATGAATGCCACGATCAATTTGAACTCTAGAAAGCCACTCCCTATCCTCATAAATCTGGTTCTAAAGATTTTTCTACTCTGGAATATATGAATCTCGAAAAACCTTTGGACCCCTGTCAAAACCTGCTTTGTCCTCTACAATCTTAACCCTCAATTCTGCATCTCTTACTATCCCAACTTGAGCACACATACCAAACCTGTCAAGAAGTTGGGGACGAAGCTCACCTTCCTCTGGATTTCCGGAGCCAATTATAATAAAATGAGCTGGATGAGATATTGAAATCCCTTCTCTCTCCACAGTATTCCACCCAGAAGCTACATCATCTAGTAGTACATCCACTAGATGATCATTAAGAACATTAACCTCGTCAACATATGAAATTCTCCAATTAGCATTTACAAGAAGACCGAGATCAAATGCCTTAACTCCTTCTGTAAGTGCCTTCTCAATATCAATAGTTCCACAAACCCTATCTTTAGTGGCACTCAATGGAAAATCCACCATACAAATAACTTATGATGGTGCCTACCAAAGCATAATAGGAACTATTCATTATCATTAAAGAATTTAGATTACATTAAGAGAGTCCAAATTCCAATCCTTCATTTACTGTGGAAAAACATCTGTGTCTTTTTTAATGCAAGGATTGTTGCTTCCGACATCTTGTGGTTGTCAAAATAACATCCTAGAAATTGATGATAGATTTAAATATTTCATTTAGATATATTTCAAAAAAACTTAACAATACGTATACCACTGCATAATCTATTTTGTGTTGGTGGTCAATTTTTGTCATTAAATTGTGGTAACTGCCATGTTTTACCCATGTGGGTTGATCCTGTTGTGCAATTGATGAATGTTATGGGGAGGATCATGGGAGAGGTGACTTATGGAACCTACTCATTTGCTTGTTTGCATTGATTTGTTAAAACTATGAAATTTTCCATTTTAGCTTGCGTGTATGCATGTGTTGAGAGCAAAAAAAAGTCATCACCAGCATTGTTAGAACATGGATGCATGTGTTAGAATTTTCTACGGTGCTCAATATAGTGGGCCTTTATAAAAAGGTCTTTCTAATGATTTTTTTAATTTTTTGGTTTTGTTTACCAGAAGATTTGGAGTTCAAGACATATTGTAAGAAATTTCAGCAATTATTTGTGCATTTTTACTTTGCTTTGATCAACAATTGTTGTACTAGGTGACAGGTTGACAACATCATTATCAGAAAACTAATCATTGCTACACAAAAAAGCATCGAGAAAAGAATTTAGAACATAGAATATCATCATTTGCAACTCTTTGACCGGAAAGAATTATAAAAGCTTCCTTAAGATGTAGTAATTGGTTTTAGTGGATAAGAGAAGCCATTTGAGCTTGACATTTACCTCGGGTGGTTATAAAATTATATAATTTTTAAATTCAAATTTATTTATTTTATAAAATTGACAAATTGATGTAACTTAACACGAAAAGCATATTATACATACCTACTGACGTGTCAATTGTTTAATTTTATATTTGTATTTAGTTTGTGGTATGCAAACTATGAATAATGAGTATACTTTTGTATATTTTATGTTCAGGTACAGTTATCAGAGTGTTTGCAATCACTATTACCTTTACATTGGCGAGTGCATGACAAAATTGACATTGTTTTGAAGGTTAGTGCTTTCACAATTTAATATTGTTTTTGCCATAGATTTGTATTAAGTTTGTTTGGTCAATTTTTTGGTAACTCATGAAAGATTTCATCCAACAGCCTTGTAGTCTATTAAATATTTCAACTTATAGTAAATTGGGACACGACATTGAGCTAAAACAATTTATTTTCTCTATCATTTTCTCCAACCGAGTTATTTTCTTCGGCGTTTTCTTCTATTTTTCTATTAGGTATGCTCAATTTTCGTACTCTATTGAGAGTTTAAACTCACTGCTATATAGCTTTAAATCATTCAACAAAAAGCATGATTTTATTTTCAAATTTTCATCCATAATTTTGCATCTGGGTATGTTCAATTTTTGTAATTCTACATTTTTGAAAAAACAATTGCTTTCCTTTTCAACACGGAGATCTGAAAAATCTGCATTTTCCCTTTTCTTTACTTAGTAATTGTTGCAGTAGGTGAAAAATTGACGACATCGTTATGAGACAATTGAGCATTGCTACATGAAAAAGCGTTGAAAGAATCTCACATTTATCTCGGGTGGTTAAAAAATTATATAATTTTCAACTTTAGAAGTTGTTTTTTTTATGAAATTGATGTACCGTAACAAAAAAAAAAAATTGTATGTACCTGTTGATGTACCAATTGGTTAATGTTTTCCAGCTATTCCATTTCAAATACTCATGAAAAACCATTTCAAATCCTTATCCATATTTCTTTTTGCAGATCTGTAATTGACATTCCACCTACTCCATTCCAACATTATTTGCAATTGTCTTCGGAGAAATTGTTATTGTACCCATTGTCTATGGTCATAGTTTCTTACAAACAATAGAGTTCCACATTTTCACCTCCTCTGAGGTTCCTGCATAGATAATACAATCGTACATGTTGTTGCACCAACTTTATTACTGTTTTAAATCAAAAGAACAAGCTATATACTCGTGTTTACACTTCTCAAAGCCTTTCTGTTTAATATAGATAAATTCACACATTTTAAATGCACACAACATTGTTTCTGGTAGCTTATGCATTTTATTCTTCCATTACATATTTTCTAAGAATGGAATTAACATTAAAATAATGCATTGGCTTAATTTAATGCTTATAGTGTCATCAACCACTTCTACACAATCAATAATGATAGTATCTTAATTACCACTTGTGCAAATGCTATTACTTTTGATGTTGCTTGCATTTTGCAAATACTACAAATGCATTTGGATGCCATCTTCATGTTTTGATCTTACATTTTGTTTCAGTTTTATTTTAGACCTGATTTTAACTACATCATTGCCCTTAATTTGGGCTTTCATTAAAAAAAAATTGGTTCACCTTGGATTTCGATGTTAGTTTAGTTCATATTCATGGATTTCAATGACAATCCATCATTTTTAGCAATAAATCTCCAATTATGTTCTCTGTCTTGTTAATTCATAAATTTTACTTCCTACGTTTCTTTCATGTCTTAGCCTTTCGCTTAGATACCTCCAGCAAAGGCTATCTCTTTAGTCAACGTTACCCACAAATATGCTACAGAGGAAAATACTCTCTTATCAATGTCCAAGTTCAGTTATCAAAATATCAATGTGCATACCCAAATACAGTTATGTTAAACAATGGATACCCTGATTCCATTATGCCAAGGGGCCATTACTCACAATCTCGTTAAATTGGGATATGAATATCCATATTTGTTAGGATTTCAAAATCTAGTTATTAACTTAACCAAATAAATCTTGGTAAAATTGCATTGGATAGAAACAATTCGCAGGCCGCTTTTGCTTCAGATTTAGCATTGGCAATGAAGCTTTACATACCGCTCAAAATTGGCCTACATTAGTTAAAATTCAACTATGGTGTTAGTATCCATTTGGTATTTATGGAATTCTTTAACCACAAAAACTTATATCCAGTATTTGTCTGATTATAAATGTTGGATTTTTCAATTAAAGCTCCTAAAAAGCTTAATCAATAAGGTATTATCAAATGAAAGATCATAAAAGGGCACATAGAGCTTAAAATGTTTTCAGGTAAAGCCAATGAAATCTACGTATTCAATAATTTTTGCGTGCTATAAAAACCCCCAGCTTTCCTAATATTTAAGCAGCAAGGAAAGATTTTGCTTCGTTGAAGTATAGAATTTTAGTTCTGTTGCTACTGCATTTTGTACAAACTCCCCTAGTGGCCTGCACAAAGCCAAGTGCCCATGTCAATGTTTTGGAAAACTGAAAAATTAATGCTTTCTTCCCTTTTTCTACCGCCACAATAGCCTTAGCGGCAGGTAACTCTTGTTTTTCTTTGTTTCCTTTTCCACCAATTTTCTTTTCCTTGCTTATCCAATCGCGCCTTCTCCTTTTCTTGTGTTTTCTTTTTCTTTCTATTTTTCTTCTCCTCCATCGACTTGCTCTTTGATCTCTTTTGGGTTTTATTTTCCTCCCCTTCGCCCTTAATTATTTTTTCCAATTCCACCTTGGCCTTCCTATATGCCACTTCTTTCCTTTTCACCTTTTACCAATTTATCTTCTCTAATACCTATTGAGAAATATATGTTTTAGTGATCTCCCTCTCAAGTTTTTCTTTTTGTTCTTGGAGTTGCTTTTGCAATTCTCCCTCTGTCCTATTGCCTTCATTTCTTTTTTTTCATGTCTTTTATCCAGTCTACAGACAACCCATGTCCTAGTGGTGTGCTAGGGAAGTACATTCATCCCATAACAAGCCGGGAACCATCAGAAAACCCATGCTTGCCTCTTTTTATCTTTGCTGGGATCTCAAGGAATTGCTCCAAATCATGTCACATAAGTATTTATATTCAGTCGTCATCATATCTTTGGCGATCCAAATGCTTTTTTCTCATTGCAGAGTCCTCGTAAAATGTATGTTGGTTAGCTATCAGGGGGATTTTAGTGAGAAAACATCTTTTGTGTGGTTGAAATCCTTTCTTAAATTTTTTAACATCGTGGCCCTCTACTCCAATGACCACTTCAATCACCTCTTTGGTGATGTGGTATGGCTAATCCAAGTACAATTTATTATCCTCATGTACTTGAGTTGTTAAAATTTCATTTTCATTATTTTCCTCTCTCATCAAGAAAGAATGAAAACTCGATCCACACATCAAGCTTCATTCAACTCGCAAACCAGGTATTCTCCTTTCACTCCCATTATTGTGTGGTGGAAATTTTGTTGTAACATCTCATCTCTATCTCCATTTTCATGTGATCTAAAATCCCCTAATCATGGTAGATGTATTTTTGGACATCTTCATGGTGTCCAACTAAAATGGCAATCCCAGAAAACGCTCCTTATGGATCCAAGAGGTATCTCACCAGATGCTTCTACAATTTCAATCATTGCATCTTGGGTGTCAGGAACAACTTTTGGCACCTTATCTCTTGTTATCTCTCAACTCATCATAATCCTTCTTCATATTTTTTATTCACAATCCTTCTTCCTTACTATTTGCAAAACTTTTACACACTACTCTTTCTTTCCATTCTCTTAAGCTCTCTTTTTTGTGTTTTTTGTAAATATTGCTTAGTTTTATTAGCTTTTTTATAGCTTCTTATGTAATCTCTTCTAGGTTTAACGACTCTAAACACATTTTTTTAGTTACCATTTTTCACCTATATTCTCATTTTTAGTTTTTTGAACAAATCACTTTTCTCCTCATTTTTTCTTCTTTTGTTTTCAATTCCACATTGTCTTCTTGACTAACCATACTCTCTCGACTCCGAGAGAGTGTTTTGAGTTTGATTACTCCAAATGCCAATATATTGTCCAAAATTTATGGCTTCAACTACCGTATTTTTAACTCCATTGGTTTCTTGTACTTGTTAGTATACAACACCACTTTATATCTTTTGTAAAGTCTTTATTCTTACAATTCCAATAATACCACTTTTTGTCTTCTTTTCTCTTGGCATTTGTTTGTTTGGTGCAATAAACCTTTTTCTCATCTAATTTTTCTAATTCAACGTCTTTTATAGACTAAATCTTATTTATTCATTTTAAAATTTACCGACAACCTCAAACTTGGTAAAACATACTTCATTAAAACCATAACCCTCTAACCAATATAAATAGGCAATATTTTGTCAATATTTTGTATGTCATGCGTAATGCCCATAATATCGTGGTGATTTTAAGTCCCAAGGATTCATCTCAATATTACTTGTCTTTGTTAACAAATGCAACAAAAACTTGTTGAATGCCTCTATAGTCCGGTTGGCTTATGGGTGTTATTGGTGTACTCTTGTAATGATTTATTAGGAAGTGTTTTTCAAGAGTTCCTCTATTGTGTTGTTAATGAAATGCATCTCATGGTCACTAGTGATGAATCAATTATAATATTTCCTATAAAAACTTTATGATTGTCCGATTAGTGTTTGCGATACAGTTTCATGAGACTCGGGTGGAATTGTTCTTGTTTTCCGTTTATTGAACTTCTACCCCTTTGTGAGTACTTTGTTACCATCATAATAAATTATGTTCGGATCTTCTTTGTCACAAGCTAAATCAAACCTATGATGTCTATGGCCCATTTCTCAAATGGTGTCGATGCCGACACAAGAATTAAGGGCATCTCATCCCTTGAATTCAATTTTCCCACTCTTTGGCATACATCGCAAGCTCTCAAGAACTTATGAGCATCTTTAAATAGTGTTAGCCACCATAAATCTAGCTAGTAACATTTTCTTCCCTATTACATCACTAGAATTGTGTCATCCAACGATACCATTGCACGCTTCTCTTAAGAAGGCATCTCTTTCATGTCACATCAATAAAATTCTCAATATTTCTTCGCACCCTTTCTTATATAGGATGTCATTGATTAATGTAAACAAAAATACCTATATGAGCAATCAACTACGCTTTTATTTACTATAATCAAGAAATTCCCTTATTGCCAAACAACTTACCAATAGCTTCCACTTCTTTTGAGACTGTGTCACTTTTAAATGGTTAACTCCAAAAAAATTGTCATATATACATCCCTTGAGGGAGAGGAGCCAATCATTGAGCACAAACCAATAATTGTGAGGGTAGATGTAAAGTTAGGGACTAGTACATGTCACTTTCTCATTTAAAATTTGAAAAAAAGTATTCAATAAAATGTGTAACATCAAACAATCACCCAATCAAATGATGCCACATAAGCGGAAAAAAAAACATGACATAATGCCCAACAAATGGTCCACCCGTAAATTTCTTTGTATAGAAAACTACTTGATTTAAATACCTTAAAACCACTCTCCATACAATATAAATGCTCCAAAGAAAATATTTAGATAAAAAACAACAAAATCTATTAAAGGGTTTTTTTTTCAAATTTTATGGTATTTATATGGTTGTTGTACACCCCTCAACTTAGGGTGCACAACCACTGGCTCCTCTCCCTTATCCCCACCATTTCTATTTTAGACAACTAATCCATCCTTGGGTATAACTTTACCACAATGTTGAATTCAACAACATTAATCATCTACATTGAATTATTGGCTTGTTCACCAATCATTTCAATGGTTCATTATCAATATAAAACATGTACATGGTGTCACCAAAAGGTAAACAAAAATACATATACAAGCAACAATTTACAGTCTTGTCGTGCCCCGCCTCGGGACATAGGAAACCACACCAAAAAGTAACTAAAAATTTGGGTAATTTTTTTTAAAAATTATAAACAATTACTATTACTATACTTTTCTGATCCCATTAATAATTATTTTATATTAATTCGATTAACCCAAATTAATTAACTACTTGTCTAATTTCTAACTTAATTGTTTATTACTTATCATGGTTACCCTACTAATCATTTACTAGGGTCACCTTAGAAAGTCTACACCCCCTTTTTTTATTTAATTAACCCCCACACACCCTTCTTTTATTTTATTTCCTATTCCCACAAAAATCTCGTGACTTAAAAGTTGTGTAGGATTTGATGTGGACCCTAGGATCAATCTAATCTTGGCCCTTGATATAAAACTTGTCATAAAGTTGCCCTAATCCATCCTTATCTTTTCTTTCCATTTCCTTTCTCTTCCATTTGGTTTCATTTTGTTTCTTGCGTGTGCAGGTTGAGGAGGAGCTATGGGGTTTTTGGATTCATGGAGTTGTAAGTGTTTATTCTTTCTTTTTTTTTTGTACCAGAAAAATCTCTAGTTGTTGGGTATGTATTGTATACCCATTTTTTTTTTTATGATAAAGTCAAATCTTCTTAAATGCACATATATATATGATCTATATATTATCAAATATTATAATAATTGATTTAATAAACCCGAAATAAGCCGGAAAATCCGCAAAGTTAGATTTACCAGGGTGGCATTCTGAACTATGGGGAGCCATGGTTTTTGGAGTGAGGAAACATGGTGGAAGGGTGTTGGGTAATCTGCGATGGAAGGGAGGGAGGTCTACGTGTAGAGTCGTGGGTCTGCGTGGAGGTGAGGGGTGGGCTGCGTGGAGTTGAAGGGGTACAGAGAGTGGGTGGTGGATGGGGGAATGGTGGTTTTGTTTTGGGGAGGGCAATAAAAACCTCACCGAAAACTTTTTATTTTGTTACACACACACACACACACACACACACACACACACATCACACACACATTACACACACACACACACACATTTAAAATATTACATTAAAATATTTATCTATAATAATAGATTAAGTAATATATAATTATGGTGAATATATTATAGTTATATTATATTATATAACTATATTAAATATGTTATTATAGATCATATACTGTGTAAAGAAAAATTATTACAAGTTGTAGAATGATAGATTATATTTTGTTATCTCTGTGAAGTATGAAACTTAATAATTTTCAATATATATCTATATTAAAATGATTTACCTATTTTTGAGATAAAAAAGAATGTAACAATGTATTTCCAATAGAAGAGAGTGCTTGGAATATGTTTAAAAATTAGTAAGGAAGAAAAACATATTCACATTTGATTTCCTAATAAGATCCATTCATTAAGTTTCACATGGAAAGGAAGCAAAACTAATTTCATTCCATTCAATAATGTTACAAAATTTACAAGGAGGAGATATATTACAAGAAAGATAATATTTCCATTCAATGTTAATCCTCAAGCTCCATGTTACACTAACTTTCCTTTCAAATGCAATACTAAATAAATACTGTAGATTTCTACAAGAGGGAGATCCAACAAAGAAAAATCACATTTTCTTTTAGTGCTCTTAGCATCACATTTTGCATTTTTTTTTTTGTGGAAAACATATTTCCAATAAACATGCTTTCTTTTCAAAATGGAGGTCCAACAATCCATATTAAAGGAATCAACTATTTTACAAGATTTATTTTCCAAGGAGCTTAAGCTCACAAATACAACATATTTCCAAAATACATAAAATACTCAAGGAACCACAATACAAGGCTTCTTTGCAAGATTGAAAGAGGATACACAAACTAATGCAACACTAGTTTACAAGCAATCCCAAATCACAAAATGGTAACTTTACAAGACAAAGAAACCTCCCACATAGCCATATCCATAAGGTTAGAATGAGAGTAATGTTCACAAAATTTGGAGAAAACAACAAGAAGCCATGATGTCAAGAAACTTCAACCATCTTCCAAACTTGAAGTCCAATTTTGAGTGTTTTTCAAAGAAACCAACACATAGATAAAAACTTGATTTACCATCCAACCTGTAAGCATCATTACATGTCTTTTCAAAGGTTGGAAGACATTCTAGCCTAGCCCAAGCCCATGGGAGAGAGAGAGATAGCGTTCAAAAATGTTCACAACATTTACGTTAGACATAAACAACAAACACATTCACATACAAGACAAAATCCATACATTAAAGGAAAAACAATATTTACCAACAAAATAAAAGAGGAGAAAACCATACTCATCCTCAACAATGGGGAAGAGTAGACGAGACATCCAAAATGCCAAAAAGTGTGGTCCAACCATAAGGATGCACACTTACAGAGATTCTTCAAAAAACCTCCTTATCCATCTAAGACAATAATCCCTCCTTATTTCTCCACCCATTCACCTAAAATCCTCCTTGGGAGAATTTTTAAACCCATTGGGTTTCCTCTCAGAATGATGGGGAAGAGGGTTTAAACCATATGAACCACCTTCCCCACCTCAAACCATATGAGGGGGAAAAAAAAAGAACCAACATGGCTTGCCCATCAAGTGATGAGGTTTAAGAGGGAAAATACCCTCCCTCTTCCCTCATTAAAACTTCAAAATACATCAAGCAATATGATGGATGGAGAAAAATAATAAATAACACAAACAAATAACCATACAACACATCCAACAAGACAAAAATTTCAACCATAAGCAAATGTACATTTGACATGCCAAATAACATAACATAAGATCAAGGAACCTACCTCCACAAGCTCTCCAAATTTCTAATCTTTTCTCGTATTCCTTGTCCAAGAAAAATCTAACTCCAAAAGCATCCAAGCACCAAGCAAAAGCCAAAAAAAAAATCACTTTCTCCCCTACATGAGGGAGTATTTGAAGAAAAGTAAAACAAATTTTCTTACCCATGAGGGGGTGACATGTGTCGCCCCTCTCTTCCCTCCAAGTCAAAAATTCCCAAAATAAAAATAAGAAAAGATAAACTCACATATAAACACCTTTATTCCAAATCGCCCAAAAATAGAACATGAGACAAATTTAGTGCAACTTTTTACAACACACACATTCCAATCCATCTTACATGGATGGTGACAAAAGAGATGCTAAATGGGATGGAAACTCCCTCTATGCCTTGAAATTAAGCCCCCTACATAATAGGTAGAACTCCCAAAGGCTAAAAGGTGTCATATTAAGTGAACTGCCATAAACTAGCCCAATGATCAGGTTTTTATGCCACAATTAGGAACAAGTGTAGAGGATGTGGGGCCTACAATCAAGGGTGCTCATCTAACTCCATTCCTCTCTAATTAACACACACTTACACAAATGCAAAATTTAATGCGAAGTGAGTACCATTAAGTCCCCCAAAACCTAGTTTACTTAACAAAATAAAATCAATCTAAACACAATTAATTTTACATGACATACACCATTACAAATAAGGGTCATTCATAGTGCCCAAATAATAAAATCAAACTAATAAGGACTCATACAAATAACATGGTTAGGACTTAGCCTTGTGGGTCACTTGTGCACAAATTGCATAGCCATCCTTGAAAACCCATGTTCTCCTATGTCTCTGTCACCTGCACATGTCAATGCACACATTAAACGTATCTTTGCATTACAAGTGTAAATCAAACTATTCAATAAATGATCAAGTCTAAACATGAAAAATCTATGATATCACAACATCAACATGGAATTGTAAATTAGAAATATGCACACTTTCACATGATTTATCATGTGTTAGCCATTGAAATGACATATAAATGATATACATCCATGACTATCATGTGTTCTCATCAATAATCGAATAATCTATATCATCAAAACATATGACTAAACTATGCATCTATCATATATAAATTAGGCCCAAGTAACATAGTAATATGTTACTATCCATAACATCAACTGAACTGTGCCAACAAACTAATCAAAATCTAAATTGGTGATACTGCGCCCAAATCACCATACATGCCCATAAAGATCAAATAACATAACATAATGTCCAAAATATATCAAATCAAATCTATAAATAAAGAAGTCAGCAGATAACTAAGGCTATAAAAATGTGGGCACTACAACTCATAGTTACTATACTCAAGAAACTCCCCTATGGCCAATAGCTTCCACTTCTTTGGAGACTGCATCAATTTTAAATAAGTGTACTCCAAAAATGTTGGCATCCATACATCCCCCCTCCATTTCTACTCTAGACAACTAATACATCCCTTGGTATAGCTTTACCACAATGTTGAATTCAATGGTTCATGATTGATATAAACACAAATGGTGTTCACAAAAGATAGTGTCTAAATTTTTGGAGAGCACACACCATCACAAATATCTCTCTTACAATAGTGTTATAGTTACTTTATGTCTTGGCCAACTTCCTACTAGCAAATAAAACAAAGTAGTCCATGGGTCCCCTCAATTGTGCCAACATTGCTCCTACCACAATTCTTGATGCATCCATTGTTGGCATATGCAAGAAAAAAGAAATCAAAGAAGACAAATCTACACACAATCAAGAATATACACACCAAGGTATTTATTTAGAGAGGTGGTTACAAACAGTTGGTAGTTAGAGGCAGGTATAACTGCATAACCGATCAGGAAACACTATATAATGCTTTTATATTTTAAACACCACCTCTTAATGACTAAACCGGAAACAATACCAAGTTTGTCCCGAAATTTTACAAATGTTCTGAAGGCCCATATGTTTAGTCATTAGATCTATAGATTGTGCCATAGGTGGTACTTCGAAATCAGCAGTCCATTGTTGAGTTGCGGTTGTCCGAATGGAAAAAGAACCGCAAAACAAGAATTTGGTCATGTGAACAGAGGATATGGCAAGTGGTCCACTAATTCTTCGTGACATCATTCATTGACCAGTGATGAATCATCAATAGTTGAGAGTGTAAGCCCCATCTCCAGAGTGCTGGAATCAGAAACTCGGAGAGGTGGTTTGAGAAATTTGTTTCAGGCTTGTGTAGCCTGTTGGAGGTCTATACAGTGACTAAGTTAGCTTGCAATCGAAGTCACCTTGACCGTGTCCTTACAACACCATGTAGTGCTCGTCTAACCTTTTCAAGAAAGCATGATGAAGTGCCGTCCAATCAACTTGAGTTCCTAAGGGGAGAAATGTAACCATCAGTGCATTGGAAGTTAGAACCAACTCCGAAATAGTAGCAAAAACAAACATCTTGCGTCTCAGCAGTGGGATATCCGATAAATAACCATCTCCGCAATAGTAGGAGTGAGAACCAACTCCTCTGTCATCATCTATTTGCTCATTTATCCCCCTCTATTGGGAAATAGTCTTGCACAACACAATGAGCAAACTATTCACGCTCTATTGTCCTTCGAGCTAGTACCTCTGAGTGAGTGGCTTGGCGTGCCATTTTACCATGCACCGTCAGTGCATCTAGAATAGTGGAGTCTCCATCCACAACAAATTGTTCTTCAAAATGAGGAAATCCATCCTCCCAAGGCATGTCAACTTCACTCGTGCATCCTATATGGTGGAGTTATCCGCCACACATTGCATTCATGTTGATCATAGCAAGATCAACAAGTCAATATTGGCCACCTTGTCCAATACCAAGGGCAATCATCTATCTTTGTTTCATATCAGGAAACAACACACTCCTTCCCACAAAAATCCACTGAAATATTGGGATTTTTTAGTTAATTGACCAATAGATTAAAGTTTTTTTTGTAAAGAAGGTACATATCTAACATTCGGCACCAACTGTGTATGAGCATTATTCAAGACAATACATATATCTCTTATCCCTTCTACTGCAAGTGAATTCTCCATCAGCTAGTGCTACTGATTCAAAAACATACATTTGTCCTAAATGAAACACACAAGTCCCTACGACATGAAGTGTATGGATGCGCCGGAGTCAATAATCCAACAACTAGTACTGTAATGTCCCCTCCTTGTCCGAGTAACTTTTATTTGAAGCACTTTAGGCCTATTATTGTTACCCAATGGCTAAAGGGTGAGCTCATAGGGTGACGTAAGTTTATATAACTTTATTATATTGTGCTAGAAATTACTAATATAACCCATGCCCTATAAAGAGCACATATAATAAATTAATAGACTTAACTGTCGTAAATGTAGAACTTAGGAAAGTGCAATAAAATAAAAACACTTTATTAAATTTGTACTTCCCAAGGGCAATCTGTGATTTGGAAGTCCAAAGATCACATTTGGTTCGCCCCTGAGCCTATATAAACTAAGAAGTCGACCTATGTAGAGGATTTTCTAGCCATTTTCGATATGATATCCTTTCTCTTGCATTTGAACTTTTCGGAGCTTGTGCAAATACGAACTCCAAGGACAAGAGAACCATATAAATATAAAATTATGAGACCATAATGAGGGACCAAGCACTAAACACCACTATCATCACCTAAGGTTGTATCCATCAAAGGCTCTATTTGCATCCATCTAGCTCCATCACAAGGCACAAGACTAGTTCATCTACATCACACTGCATAGGAGGGAAGTTTTATTCTATTCCATCCACCATTTTATTACATTTTTACATCTAGTTTTTGCTCGCTACTTTCACAAAGTGTGACTGGCACAAGAGCTCCTAGGGCATGATTGCACACACACACACACACACACACAGAACTACATCGGGTCTGAGATGTAGTGCAGTGCTCAGTTAGTAAATCCACCATTGTGGCATTTGAGAACAGTGTCGGCCCTTCATAGGCATCTTTTTATTAGGGATTTAATGTTCGTCTTAGGGTTTTGCAAGTGATTCCTTATTACAGGGATTGGTAATCAGATGTCTGATGCAGTGCAATGAAGTTAGTGCGACAAGAAGAGAACACAAGTCTAACATCCAACGACACCTCAAAGGAGGGTTTCAGGTTATTTCCACATACCAGGATCGCCCCTGTCCCTCTGTAGCGCCCCAATCCAGCTAAAGAGTTTGGATATGTGCTTTCTCAAGCTTCTATGTGATCGCTTCCTCCTCTTGTTTGCACTGGTTCACACTGATTAACACAGTCCAACACCTTCGTCGAATCAACTAAGCTCTCCCTAACCCTCTTTGCTTATTAGGGTTTCACAATTCTATTTACTTAGTTGCTTCAGGTCATTTTCTTTACTTAGTTGTCATTTATTGTCGTGCATATATTAGATTAACATAGAATATTCCACATTTTAGTTAATCACATGTGAGCACGATATCGTAAGACAATACAGAGCATCTCGTTCTTCTGCAACTGTTGCCACATGTTCCTCATCACATGGCTTCTTGTTCTGTTGCGAAAGATCATACTTCCACTTTTGACAATCCTTCTTAAGGTGGCCAACCTTGTGACAATAATAGCATGTGACCTGATACCGAGTGGAGGACTCGCCAAAATGACATCTCCATTTTCTTTTTGACTGTGTGACAAGAGCACTCTTTGATTGCTCACAACTGGATTCTCCTATAATTTGTCTCTGCTCCTTTTGCAACAAGTAGTAACTCACCTTTGTCAAACGTGAGAGTTTGACTTTCAGCCATTAAATGGAGTGCCTCCACAAATGACTCATGATGAAGAAGGTAAGTTGTTCAGAACCAGAGCCACCATATCATCGTCGTCCACCTTTTTGTTGATGAAAGATCACTGGTCTTAGAGGTCTTTCATCCGAAATAAGTGCTCAAACAACAATCCACCTTATAACTTTACATAAATGGGGTGCCTCCACAAATGACTCGTGATGAAGAAAGTAAGTTGTTCAGAACCAGAGCCACCATATCATCGTCATCCACCTTTTTGTTGATGGAAGATAACTAGTCTTGGAGGTCTTTCATCCAAAGTAAGTGCTCAAACAACAATCCACCTTATAAATTTACGGAAAAGAGCATATCCTTCAAGTATAAAACTGGACTTTTTTCTAACATTTGATATTTATCCCTCAATCTGGTCCACAACATGTTTGCCACAATGGCATTCCACACTTCCGATATCATATCATCCGACACTGACAACTTAAGAAGTTATAGAGTCTCCTTATGATATTTATCATAATCCATGAAGTTCATCATTGGTCAACCGTCACTACCCTTGATTATCTTATCACAATCACGAAATTCTACAAGCTTTAGAATTTTATGGCTCCATACATAGAAATTTTTTGCCCGTCAATTTTTGTGTCTGACCAATTGAGGTTAGAGATACTCACCATTTATTACTCCAAAAAAATAGAAATAATAAATAATGTCTTGCATGCTCCAACAAATAGTATGAATTTATTATTTAAATGTGTTGCACATGTAATAAACATCATAGTCTAAAATACCCTCATAAGCACAAGCAAGCGTGAAATAGGTTTTATACCCTTAGGAGAAATCGTCTAGCAATGGTGAAAAAACATCCAATATGAATTGATTGTTCAACGATTGTGAAAAACATCCCATGTTTATCTTCTACCCTCGTTGTGTTGTATCTGTATGACTGTGTAAAATCTTTCATCGTGCCCTAGCAAAGTACATAAATCAAGGACGAAATCAACAAGGAGGATCAATATTTTTGCCCTTGAAAACACGACCCAACATTTATGACTAATTTCCCTCAAAAATCAATATTGGTGACCTTGATTTTCCTACAACTATGTATACTACATTGGGTTGCGCTTCTAAAAAATTTGGGACTGTAGAAAACCATACGTAATGCACCAGACGTCTTTGTAATAGTTGTTCTTCCTTATACAATTGTAAACGTGAATACACCAGACATAAATGAACCTGCGACTGGATAGAGACTTCAAAAAAATCTTGTTACAAACAGAGCAAAGTTTTATTCCTCTAAGTTTTCTACAACGGGTGAAAAACAAAAACGACTTCAAACATCAATTTGTGCCCTATCAGGGCTTCCTCAAACTCCTTTTCACTCTCTCGTACCCTTCAGGGGCTTCCTCAAGTTGTGAACCTTTGCTCTAATACCAATGTTGGCATATGCAAGAAGAAAGAAATCAGAGAATGCAAATCTGCACACAATCCAAAATGGACGTGATAGGGTATATTTATTTAGAGAGGTGGTTACAAACAACTTACAAACAATTGGTAGTTAGAGGTAGGTATACCTACATAACCGATCAAGAACACTATAATGCTCTTACATTAACATCCACATGTAAATGGAATGAAAACTTTCAACCCAAAAAACACTAATATTGGCACATTTGTCGACTTGTTCTTCAATCTACATACCCATATTTCCCAAGAACCCATCATTCATAAGCTTGAACACTCGTCGTATGCCATGAGATTCACCAATCCTGACGCTGCTCAGCTCATGCACACTTACCCGTGGAGTTTCCCCACAGTCAAGCCCACTTAACTTTGCTTCCTCATTTGTAAAACCTTCAACAAGTGTTCTGCATTAGTCATTATAGAGCTCCCTAGCTCTTTCAATTGATACAAGTGTTTTTTGGAGTGCATCAAATTTTGTGATATGAATTCTGAAATTTAATTGCATAGTTTCAAGTCAATCTACATTAACCCATATTTCATGAGCAGTGATTCACAAGGACCCGCCTTTCATAAGCATTTACTATAAATGAGTTTAAATCAAACTCCTTCCAAAAACAAATAAAAAAAATCAAATCCTTCTTTAGATTTTAAATCAGTTTGGAAGTTAACCAGTATCTAGCTTGATGTGTTGCCGAATTTTTGTATACTGAAAACTATCATCCAAAGCTATTCAAATTTCAAGCCTTTATGTCCAAAGAATTAAATAGCTTACCTGTGACAGTGTTTTTATAGCATGACTTAGCAACCAGCATGGACTCGTATAAGATATGAGAAACTTGGTACAACACCTGTATATTACTATTGGAAGCCGTACATCTGCATTAAGCAACAAAGTTGTTTTGAAACACATAACTAGGAACATCTTTTTCCACCTCATGTCTATGCAAAGACCCCACCTGCTTTGATATCAGCAGAACTGTCGTATATGTAAAGCATTTGCCACTACAATAAAAACAGGACGTGTTTTTGTAACAAGGCAGATTGCATATTTATGGTTCCTTTCTTAACACACTACTTCCATTCGCTCAATTGCGGTTACAAACAAAACACGATTCCAGATATGCAAAATACTTGCATGCATCACAAAAATGTCTCTGATTGGAAGCCAATAAACTACAAATTTCCTGATATATGTTTGGCAGAAGCATACGAAGAAGTAGGTCTGTGTATCCATGGAAATCAAGTAGATATGCTTGACTATATAATTCTAGGTGCATGTATGAAAAAAGCCAGGGGAACAACTTTTCCACGCCATTAAGCAAAAAACTTAAATAAAAAGAAAGAGATCAGAAAAAAACTTTAAATGTTTCGAACTAGTTTTTTTCCAAATTCAATATTCAGGGCAAACGAGATTGGAGATTGACGAAAACAAGACTTGCAGGCAAATTTTTCGGTGCTGTTAGGGGTCTCTTTACTCTTTGTAATATTGATTGCTTCTCTCTATCTGGTTGCAAAAAGAAAACGATAAATTGTACTGAAAACACAATTTGGCACCCACGTTGTCTGATACATTAATCCAATCACAGGGTTGTGTTTACACATACTACTGTATCTAAAAGTGGAGTAACTTCGAAGGAAATGAAGTCATGACCATCTGCTGTCACCACGAGACTTCTGTGGCCATTCTGTAATTGTATACTAAGAGAAAATTATTAAACCCTCATAGTGCTTTTTTTATCATTTTAGAAGAGCACATGTACATACAAGCATGTATAAGCCTAACATTGTGAATCTAGCAGAGGAACAAGAAAGAGAGAAGAGAACCAGTTTTTAATCCAGATAGAGAAAACACGAAGTAGCTAAAACTAGTAAATTACATTACCTGAAAACACAAAGTCAGGTTTTGGTCACATACAGTTTTAAAGTGTTATAGCAACAAAGATCTATCCATCAACTTGTTCACACCCTACCTTTGTGGTCTCTGTGGTATCTGATATACCAGACCACATAAGATGTTCACTAAAAGCATAACACATTAGTCCTAACCCATTGACTTCTACAAATTATAGAGATGTTCTGAACATTGAAACTTCTCATACCAAATCACACGAGGTTATAATTCCATTCAGAGATAATTATACAAAAAAAGTACCAGCCTAATCCAAACTATTGACCTGTCCTGACTATGAAAGTAGAATCCAATGGCCTAGTCAGTCATCATGAAAGTTACTGAAGTTATGTTACCAGCATTGCTGTATATCTGGAGACACTTTTAGTTTATATCAGTGAAATGCTGCTTTCCCCTCCTGGCGGCTTCCTTACACCACCCAGACAATCTCTATTTTCTGCCTTTCCATCAGCAAATATGTCACTTCCGCTCATCTCTCTCAACTTAGCTCTACTCAATGGCTTCTCAGCAGAATTTGGTGGAGGATCTCCATTGAAAATGTTGTTACCAGTCAGTTCTGCAACCTTCTGATCATGCACTTTTTTAATAGTCTTTGCTGGAGTTTCCTGACCAAATACAATTTTGCTATGACCTCCAGCAGGCTGCACATACAAGTCAAATATAAGGAATAAATACGAGTCAGTATGATTTTGCATGGCCCAATGGATGCATCCATGAAATATTAAACTATCATTTGCATGTCAAGAGAGAATGTATGAGTACTTACATTAGAGACCTTTACAGAAGTGCGCACATTCCGATGTGCAGGTTCATTGCTTTCCTTTGGTTCTTCCTTACGTTCCCTACTGCGATTTAAGGATCTAGGAGGCACCTCTGATGGGGGGCCAAAAATATCATGACCAGTCAGCTCCTTTGATTTGGCCTCAGAGATCTGTCTTCTGACATGTATATCAGGAGCTGTCTCCATATTCCCACTGAGTTCTTTCTGTTTTGCCACTTCTGTTAAAGATGCCGGCTTCTTGGGTGAGACACTTTCATCAGAACAGAAAGATATTTGACTTATTATTCCCGCAGCTTGCTGCAAAACATTTACATTTGTAACAGCATGTCACTTAACAGAGGCTGAAACGAAATAAGCACTTTAGACAAATCAGACCAAGAATGGTATCAGTTCAATACCTGGTAGGGTTTTAAAGCAGCCTGATCTGGGGTGGAGGTGTCATTCACAGAATTAGATCCATCATTTGGATTCTCACTACTAAAGATTCCACTCCCAGTCATTTCTCTCCACTTCAAAGTAGAACATGGCCTCCTGAAATATGCAATTAGAAGCATGCCCTAAGAGATTAAGTAGATCTACTGCAGGATATTCAGGAACGAAGTAAACTCTTCTTTAAAGTAAATTCAGCTCTAATAAATTCAACCAAAATAGCTTTTTAAAAAAATTGAAGCAACATATTATTGAAGTGCTAAACAGCAACTGACAGAATTCAAAATATCCAAATGCCAAAGAAACACATCCAATATTATAAAAACAAAATTATTTGCACCCTGCAGGGCCTGCACCTGGTTATTTGCTACTCCATAACAAGATAATGCAGTAAACCCAAAAAGCGGTTGAAAATGTAGGAAAGAACTCCGTGCAGAAGTATGTCAAATGTTACATATTAGAACTAGATTTGCAACCTAAAACTTTTTCTGTGGCAAGATGCAAGTGGTAATGTATTAAATTTTATTTTAAAATAAGATGAAGCCAAAGGAGAGATTAGTCACAGAAAATATTTAGAGAGGGCACCACCTTACTTCATTCATTGAGGTGGTGTCTATCTTCTCATATTTATTGCCATCAATGCTTTCCAAATTGTCCATTTTAACTCAGCAAGCCAGCCTCTGTTTTACCTCTACAAGATGCTGTGCTGATTTAATGGATGCTAACACTAACAGAGCCGCATGACACATAGAAGCACTTAAGATGCTAAAACTTATTGGGGCAGAGAGGTGGTTTTTCTTTCCCATTCCACATATTGCTGCTATCTTTCAATTGCTAACACCATAAGCAACAACAATCTACACAAAGCACAGCTTTGCAAGCTTCAATCAGCGCTATTTCACTTTATCCCACCATCAAAATTTCAAGTTGCTACAGGTCTTTAGTGATTCTCACCGCCATAACTTCACCAATCACTGATTATCATGTCGCTTACATCCGTGTATTTGAAGTTGCTAATTGCAATTGATTCAAACTGATGTAGCTGTTAGCATATGCAAAAAGAAGAAATCGGAGAAGGCAAATCTGTACACTGTCCAGAATGGACGCAGCAGGATCTATTTATTTAGAGAGAGCTGATTACAAACAGTACAAATAGTTGGTAGTTAGAGGCAGGTATAACTGCATAACCAATCAGGAACACTATATAATGCTCGTATGTTTTAACACCCCCTCTTAATGATTAAACCAGAAAACCGAAAACAATACCGAGTTTGTCCCGAAATTTTACAAATGTTCTAAAGCTCGTATGTTAAGTCATTAGATCTATAGACTATGCCATAGATGGTAATTTGAAATCAGCAGTTCATTGTTGTGTTGCGGTTGTCAAATGGAGGACCTCAAAACAAGAATCTAGTTGTGTGAACAAAGAATATGGTAAGTGGTCCACTGATTCGTCGTTACGTGATTCATTGACTAGTGATGAATCATCAATGGTTGGGAGTGTCAACCCCATATCCAGAGTGCTGGAATCAAAAACTTAGAGAGGTGGGAGTGAAAAAATTGTTCCAGGCTTGTGTAGCCTACTAGAGTCTATACAGAGACTCAATTAAGCCTACAATCAAAGTCACCTCGACCGTGTCCTTACAACACCGTGTAGTGCTCATCCAACCTTTTCAGGAAGAGAAATGTGATCATTTGTGTAGTAGGAGTTAGAACCAACTCCGCAATAGTAGGAGAAACAAACATCTCCATCTCAGCAGTGGGAGAAATAACCATCTCCGTAGTAGGAGTGACAACCAACTCCTCCTTTGACTCATGTATTTGTTCATTTATTCCCCTCTGTTGGGAAAGATCTTTCACCACACAATGAGCAAACTATTCATGCTCTATTGTCCTTCGAGCAAGTACCTCTGAGTGAGTGGCTTGGCATGCCATCTCACCATGCATCTTCAGTGCATGTGAAATAGTGGAGTCTCCATCCACAACAAATTGTTCTTCAGAATGAGGAAATTCATCCTCCCAAGGCATGTCAGCCTCCCGTACATCCTGTATGGTGGAATTGTCCACCACACGTGCATTAATGTTGATCGTAGTAGGATCAAAAAGACGATATTAGCCACCTTGCCCAATACCAAGGGCAATCATCTGTCTCTATTTCGTATCAAAAACAACACACTTTTTCCCACATAAATATTGGGATTGTCAGTTAATTGACTAATAGATAGAAGATTCTTTTGTAAAGAAGGTACATATCTAACATTCCATACCAATAGTTTATGAGCATTATTCAATACAATGTATATAGCTCCTATTCCTTCTACTGCAAGTGATTCTCTATCAGCTAGTACTACTGATTCAAAACATATATTTGCAGTAAATGAAACATACCAATCCCTATGACATGAAAAGTGTGTTAATGCACCAGAGTCAATGATCCAGCAACTAGTACCACTGTCATGTGAGCATGATGTCGTAAGGCAATAAAGAGCATGCCCGTCATCTGAATCTTGTTCTTCTGCAACTACTGTCACATGTTCCTCATACCATGACTTTTTGTTCTGTTGCGAAAGATCATACTTTCACTTCCGACAATCCTTCTTTAAGGTGCCCACCTTTGTGACAGTAATAGCATGTGACCAAATACCAAGTGGAGGACTCACTAGAATGACGTCTCCACTTTTCTTTTGATTATGTGACAAGAGCACTCTCTGATTGGTCACAACTAAATTCTGCCTAAATTTGTCTCCACTCCTTTTGTAACAGGTACGAAACCACCTTGTCAAACATGAGAATTTGACTTTCGGCCATTAAATGTAATGCCTCCACAAATGACTCATACGAAGAAGGTAAGTTGTTCAGAACCAAAGCCACCATATCATCGTCGTCCACCTTTTTGTTGATGGAAAATAACTAGTCTCAGAGGTCTTTCATCCGAAGTAGGTGCTCAGACAGTGATCCACCTTCTTGTAATTTTATGAAAAAAAGCATATTCTTCAGGTATAAAACCCGACTCTTTTTTGACATCTAATATTTATCCCGCAGACTGGTCCACAACGTGCTTGTCTCAGTAGCATTCCGCACTTCCGGTATCATATCATTCGACACCGACAACTTGAGAAGTAATAGAGCCTTCTTATGACGTTTGTCATAATCCGTGAAGTTCATCGTTGGTCAACCTTCACTACCCGTGATTATCTTATTACAATCACGAAATTCTGCAAGGGTCAGAATCTTATGGCTCCAAACATTCAAATGTGTGCCTGTTAATTTTTGCATGTCCGACAAAATTCTATATGAAATATTTGCCATTTTATTATTCCAAAGTAATGGAAATAATAAAATAATATATGTTGCCCACACGAGCAAATAGTATGAAGTTGATTATTCAAATGCAAATCACAAGGTGAATACCTTTGTTACTGAAAATGAATATTCAGCGACTTTCAATGGAAGAACTTCTACCCTCAAACTGCCCTCAAAACTGTATTTGCGTTTATTAAAAATAGTATTAAACAGGAATGAAATAGGATGCCCTCACGACTTTGTCCCACGTCTTTTTACCCTTGTGAACAGGAAACAACAGTATTAAGCAGGAATGAAACAAGAATCGTGCCCTCACAAATGTCTTGTTTTGATTGTTCAAATCCATGACTATAATGGTTTCGAAAATGAAACCCGCAAACTGTAATCTGTCTACAGTGAGTGAAACAAAAAATGACTTCTCCTGTCCTCCTGAATGTAGGAAAGAAACAGTGCCCTCGTGACTGGTATTTTGCCCTTAAAAACACAGTATGTAATGCCTTCACGTTTTGCAAAATAGGTATTAATATACCCTGACGCGACTGTTAAATCTTCACCAATGCACGCAACTGTATTTTTCTTCAATTCTTCTTCACGTATCTCCAAAATCGTGCCCTATTAGGGATTCCTCGAATGTCCAGTTCATACCTCTTGGAGGCTTCCTCGAACTGTGACCTTGAACGCTCTGACACCAATGTTAGCATATGCAAAGAGAAGAAATCAGAGAAGGCAAATCTGCACACTGTCCAGAATGGACGCAGTAGGATATATTGATTTAGAGATAGGTGGTTACAAACAGTTGGTAGTTAGAGGCAGGTATAACTGCATAACCAATTAGGAACACTATATAATGCTCTTATATTTTAACAATAGCCTATCGTCAAGTTTAGAGAACTTCATTCCTTCCACTTCTATAGTGCTTCAAACCAGATATGTACTAAAGAGGCACTATTACTCTATTTTTGCCTTCTTCCATGCTTCCACACTTAACCTGCATAAATATCTTCTCTAAATTTGTCAATTCAATCCCTATCAAAAGAGCTTGATCCTGCAGTACTTCCATCATTTGTTTGCTTTCCAGTGTTCCACCATTACCAATGGCTTGCATTTATAAGGTTACAATCACGTTGCATGCACTTTTAACTAGTTAAAATTTACAATCCTACATATGTTCAATATTTAAGTGTAAAGGCGATTCATTTGAGAGGTAAAAAATCACAGTACTTATCCTGGTAACATTTCAACCCCATACTGTTATGTGAAATAAATACTCTTGTTATGGGAAAGATATACAACATACTTACATTGGAAAGAAGACAAATCCAAGAAACAGCTATATCACTTCAGCAACAATAGAATAATGATTTTTTCTTAAAACAAGTTACACTCTAAAGTCTTCTTAACAGTTTTCAATACGTAGACAAGAAAGGAACATGTATACTTCCACAACATATGAGACACAATAAACAATTTCATCTGTCATCAATGGGCTTACTGGTCCTACTCTGATACCAATTTGATAGATTAAGTTCTACGATGTCAAGATTATTCACAATACTTAGAGTTAACAAACAGTAAAATATTTCTACCTGGAGGAATTGGGACAAGCAACGGAGAACAATAATTTCATGCTATAAGCATAAGTTCCATTCCCACGAGCTCTTGGAGAGCTTGTATAGCCAAGGAGAGACCTGGAGGTAGTATTTGAATTTATGGCAATGCATGGAACTAAGCCCACCCCTATGTATTGCCATGGGCACCAGGGGGCGAGTTCAAGTGTAACCATATTATAGAAACAAGCCCATGAGGCTCTGCCCAAATGTTTACCTTAACATCCTTCCCGCCTGGCACATCCAACTAATGGGACATTCTCTTCTAGTATCATAAGATTAAAGAGATAGACTCTAGAGAACATTGGTTGTGCCTTGTCCAAAACAGCAAATACTAGATTGAACAAAACACAATAAGCTTATATTTCTCCAACGCATAATACAATGTGCAATTTAGCCCAAGTGCATCTTTATATATATATATATATATATATACTCAGGTGCACCAAAATAGGAAATATAACCACCTATTTTACACAAGGCCTGAAATTCTAAATGTGCCACCAATACATTGTATGAAAAGTATCCAAGGTGATTAGACAACGTCACCTACAACCAAACACAATGATTATAATCTCGCAAATGTAATTTCTCTTAGTACTTTTTCCAAAACATCCGATTGTTCCCTCAGACAAGATGACCTAATATTCTCTCTCGACACAAAATGTTCATTTATTGAACACCCCAGCAATACAAGAAATATCAAAATCTATAAACACCAAAATTTTAAAAATATGATTAGTGGCCTGCTATGTATTCCAACAGATGCATGAAAGAAGGTGAATAATAAAGGCAAAATAAATTCAATGCATAAAATCAACCACTATGGACAAATTAGGCCAACTGTGCAAAATCAATCAAGATGGTTGAGCATCACAAAGCCACAGACAGCAAAGAATGTCATTCACTTTCCTAGAATGTAGAAAATCAAACTCAGAAAAGAATTAATAGAAAGAAAGAAAGAAATTATATTAATGTCCACAGATGACCAAAAGTAGGTCAATGGGATTCAAGGATACAGCAATTAGCAATAGAAAGTTCTAGGAAGTATCCTAGAAGCGAACTAAAGAAATAAAGTACAATAGACAAAATAGAGCCACGTGCCACTGACACAACTGTCAAAGAAACCAATACAAATAATTATGGAGGGCAAACAAGAGCCCCCAAAGCATGTGCCAAAGAAGACTGAAGGAAAATCTCATCGAATGTCTGTCTGTCCCTGAAGGTAGCAGAACTCAACTTGATGAGTGTGATTTGCTATATTTTACAGATTCCCAGATCTACTATAAAGGGAAAAAGAAATCGTTTCATGTTAAAATCAACTATGTTTGGTATAATCATATAATGCTAATTAAGAGCAAGAAGATTCACAAAAATAATCTTTGGAGGAATTTCAAAATTTTGTACAGGTTAATTTTTAGCCTGTTGGCTGTGAAGGATAAAATAATTCAATTGACACAGCTCAAACAAAAACAAGACCCACTGTATAGTTTATCAATGCAGTTCTTGCTTTGTAATTTGATTGGATATTCAGGATACGAAGAAGTCGAAGATAAGTACATGTTGATTTGCACCAACATGTAAGTTCAGATGGATTTTCTAGCAATGAACACGCTAAGAAATGCATTCTGCGTACATGAAAGGTCAAGGAGAAACATAAAAGAAAACCAGCCAAAGTTGTTCTAACAGCTGCATCATAATTGCAGCTAAGGTGCATTTGGAAGATCGAAGTACTCAATTCTCCAAATTTTGAGCATGGACAGGCCAAACATTTGAATAAGGGTAAATTCAAAACACTTCTACTAGTAATGTTACCTAAAAACATCAGCTGCAAGAATGTAGTATAAGTCGTGTGATTACAAATGAGATTTCCATCCATTTGAATGGAGAGTGCATCACTAGTAAAGCAACTTTTCTTGCACAATTTTGAAATCTAAACCATCAGGGAAGGAGGTCATGGTTAATCTAGACAACATAAGGATTCCTACATATGCTACTAGATGCAATCCCCAACCAATTATATATGTACTTTTGTATTGTATACCGACACGGACACCATACTCCTTGGATACTTATGGGAAACAGCTCAGATACATATCCATATCTTGATAAGAGCCAAGTGCAAAAATGAGATATATGGAGCTTAGACGGCACCAAATATATAATAAACTGTATCATTCCAAAAAAAAAGAAGTAAAAAATATCAAAAAATCAAAAGAAAACACGTACTATTTTACAAAGAGAGGCCAAAAGCTTTCTGTCCACATATAACACTACTCTTTGTGTTCATATTTGGAGTTGGAGGGGTTTTGGCTCATAAATATCATTTTTAAATTTCTATGTTTTATGGGTTTTTTTCCACGTGTTTCACACATACTTCTAAGGCAATGCCATATATGTCATATCCCAGCCATATCTCATCTAATGTTTTGTAAAAAAATTGCATCCTTATCAATACTTGTAAGTCAAATCCTCTGCATCCCAATCAGTACTCGTAAGTCATATCCCTCCTCATGTAACCTAGATTGCTATAATACAAAATGATTTGAAACACAGCGAATGACTATTGCATACAGAATCACAATTAATAGCCAACTTCTACATACTATATATGAAAATGGACATATAAAAACTTAATCTCCAAGGATACCGTCAAGCAAAAATATGTCTGGTTGCGGCTCGTGACAGGGTTTGAGATTGGCGCTCGTTGGTCGTTTTTTCCCTTTCTGGCCGTTCCTGTGCTTCGTCTTCTGTCCCGGTTCCCTCCTTGTCTTTCGTGGTTATTTTGGCTGTACTTTTGCTCCGACCTGCTTCGTTTCGGCCCTCCTGGTTCCCTTCTCTCCTCGGAGGACCTTCGGTCTTCGACCTTGTTCCTTCTGTTTGTGGTTTCTGTTTCTATTCTTTCTTTTATGTACGGGTAGGGCCCCTTAACCCTCCGGTTCAAAGCTCCGGTCAAAAGCATTTAAAAATTTAAAAAAAAAATGTCTGACATGCCCCAACCAAAGACATGCATTACATATCATAGTAGAAGAGGACTTAAAATAGCCGATTTGGGTGCAGTATGGGTACAGGTACAAAGTACCTGGTACATAGGTACAGCAAAAATTTTTTTGCCTTTGGTACATTTGTACAAAAAATATATTTAGAGAGAGAGTGAAATTATTGTCTAATAAATCTAAAATTAGAGACATTTGTCATTAACCATGTAGAATGCATAAAAAAACAAAGTAACCACAAAAATAACATATTATCTGAATGTCACGTGTCATAATAATCAAATATCTCAAATGTCATGTGCTGATCCTATCTCAAACGTCAATTGTGTTTGAGTTACTGTTTAGGGTTAGAATTAGTTTTTTATTAGATTTTTTTTGTGTTTTTATGTTGACTTTTGATTGAAAATGTAAAAAGAAATAAAAATAAAAATCTGTTTTTCTACTCTGGGTACCCCTTGAGTATGTCCTGGGCGTACGGGTATGTCTGCAGACGTACCTGGGCATAAACATACCCAAGGGGTACCGTGCCTGTACCGTGTCCTAGGTATGTTGGGTTTGAATTCAGCATCTGTTAATATTGTATATTGAAGACTAATGACATCTTTCTTGGGAAGCAATACAGCTAGAAAAGGTATCCAATCTACCAAATCTGACTACACCAGTTAAGTTTCTCAAAACTGACGTCATGGGGTAAAGAAAATTCTCCCCAAAGAAAGTAGCATGACACTCATTTCATTCAAGCAATCAAGCAAAGCCCAAATGATGATCGCAACCCATGTACTTCTTACCACTAGGACCTTGATCCATTTTAAGTAAAATGCTAAGATTGCAAACCTCATTTTTTGTTTGTCCCGAAGAAGAGGAATAGCCGAATGCATTGTTGCACAATTTTGAAGATGCGATCAAGGTTAGCATCAGCTATGCTTAGTCGATCAAGATGTCAATTATTAGCATAGAGCTTGGTTAAAGACATTATCAATGCTTCTCCATCATATCATCAACATTAGTCAAAACCACAACTTGTTAATCCTTAACAATTGCACGGTTTTCATCATCAAAATCATGGAACACCTTGCAAAAAAATAGCCAGACCCTAGTATCCTGCAATTTCACCTGCAGTTCTTACAACAACAGAAACACTTAAATGACATCGGCAAGCTCAACCAGATATGCCAGACCTCCAGACATCAACATCTTGATTCTGCTTTCCATGACTGTCGAATCCGAGAGTAGAGAGAACAAGTAGACAAAGATACAGAATTGATTTGACCTATAATTATGCAATTTCACATGGTTCTATGATGCATAAATCTGCCCTTAAGGTCCAATGTACAGTTTTGTATATCACAAGGAGAGAAGAGGCTTGGTTTTCTAGCATAACGGTGATTGTCTACCATGTTATAGTGGAACCCTAAATCTTCTGTACGTTACACAGCTGATTCTTATCAATAGGAAATTATACATCATCAATCTTGTAGTTTCAAGTACGTAACATTAATTTCTACGTAATTGTATTAAATTATTAGAATTCTGTCAAGCACCTGCTCATTGTTGTTTTGTGCGCTCCATGAATTGTTGGATAATCTCACATAGACAACTATACATTCTGACTATCAATACAATAATTTCAATGAATGCCAGATGGCTGAAATGTTGAACATATGGACTAGTATCAAGAGTAAGAGAAAATACTGTTTGAGTTCAATAATACATATTCAAATGTTTCTCATGTTCGGTTACAGGTTGAGTTACAAAAGCTTTAGCTGTTATGAGATCCTACAAATTTGACAAATAACTAGTTATGCTAAGCCAAAGAAACATATAATTGTGATATATATTCTTCAAAAAATTGGATTTTAGCAAGATCTCAAACATAAAAGTCCCTGGGATGACAAAATTATTCTGGAACCTAATGAAGTAGCCTTAACTAAGTCCAAAAGTCCCATGAAGTTCATGATACCTTATTATAAGGTGTGCAAATAAAGCTAGAAGACCCGTCAGCCACACACCTTTTGAACAATATTAATGGAAAACAACATGAACAGATAAACACAGTATTTGGAACCTCTATCTTTCCGAAACTGAAAAGGTCAGTAACCCTGCACTTTATTAACTCTAACAGATCAAGCACAAACGTGTTTGCTGCATACACTCTGACTGGGATTAATAATGAAAATTCCCACATAGGCTTATCAAGACATGATATACAGCCATGGAGTTTTCAACAAAAGTTTCTAGTGAAAACCATACATACCAGGTTTGGCCGTGCCAGGCATGATGATGTAAGAGAAAACTAAAGTAGATTGGTTTTATCTTTAAATTTGTTCTTTTATGAAAGTCTAAAATAGAGGATTAGAATAGAAGATAAAACTTGCATTTATTGTTGTGCGTTTACAAAAATAGTTTCAGAAAGAACGTAAAGTCCTCTATTTTAAAGAATGCCATGTAATTGTTTACGAGGCAGAATCAATGCAAGATGGCATTTAATAAACTTATTGATGAAATCTGTCTATTATAATGTTGTGCATAATCTTTTTTCTTTTATTTACAGAAAGCTATACACAGAAAGGATGCATATATACAATGGCAATCATAATCTCATCCTAATGTCAACAAGAGCAAAAGGCAAATCAAAGAACAAACTTAGGGTCCAAGAAACGAGCATCCTTCATCAACAACACTCCTTTAGCAAGAAGCTAATGACAAGCCTCATCCCTCCACATGGAGGAAAAGGCAGACACGGAGCTGTCCTCTTGAGCAAAGACATTCTTACATATAATCTTCCAAAGAACAAATAAGGCTGGGACCCCTAGGCAGTGCCATAGCCCAACAAGCACGAAACAGATCTGAGAGCAAAGGAAAAACCCCAGTCAAGTTTGTTCTGAAAACAAACAGTGTGTTAGAACATTAATATTAAGTGTTCTATATGCTATAAACTATAGTTTATAATTAAATAAATAAAAATATATAATATTTTTATTTATTTAATATAAATTTTAGGTTATAGGTTTAATTGATTTTTAAAATCAATTTATAAATGTCGGGTGCTTCACGTGAATCACACCCATTTGAACCATTTCCCCGTGGATGTGAAAACAATTTGAAAAATGTAAAATTGGAGAGAAGTGGGAAAAGAAGTTACTACAGTGTGGAAGTTTCTCACCATAGATGGAAATCTTACTTTGTCTGTGGTTTTTACCCTCCGGGGTTTTCCACGTTAAATATTGATGTTTGTGTTATATGTAATTATCATGTTTTATATTGTGGTTTAATTTGCAATCCTTGATAAATTATATAAATTTGTAATTATAGTTTAATTTGCAATAGATGATAAATTATATTAATTTTAATTAATGTTTAATTTGCAATAGTTGATAAATTATATAAATTTTAATTAATGTTTGATTAATAGCATGAGTTTAAATAATTTAAAATTGATTCAGGTTTATTTAATATTGGATGGTGGGTGGTTACAACCTAGGGGCTATATAAAATATGCCCCCACCCATTTCATTTTCACCCACGCTCAAAAATTTACTCTCCCAAAATATTTTATTCAATTCTTTGGTCGCTGCATTCGAAAAGTAATCCTGGATAGGGCCCACTCTTCATACACAAGTAAGCTTTGTTAAAATATTTTTGCAAAGGTTTAAATTTCTCTCCTATGTTTTTCTTCAAATGTGTTGGAAAATCAAAGTCCAAGGTTAATTGAGAAGGGTCTCTAAATAGGGGAGACAACCTGCCATGTTATTGGCCCGTGATCTAAAACATTGGTTTGGGACCAAACATTGCATAGTAAATATTCTTAGGATAAAATCTTAATGCCCCTCCTTTTATTTGTTGTGTTGCTCCACCTTATTTGGAGTTGGGTGGGCAAATATAACATTAATACTATTTTAATTCATATAAAACACCTAAAACCAACTAGCCCCTTTATATACCTGATTTTGTGCATTATTTATATAAAAAGTTTAAAACCTATTGACTAAGCCGGCCCCACATATGATTTGGCCGCCTAACATATATTTTAAAACCCTTAAACAATTAAATGTTGTACCATTTGCGCTTAACATATATTAAATTGCTTAACAAGTTACTTATGTGCTTACCTTATACTTGGATTATTTTTCACTTGAATCGGTCAAAAAAAATTCCTCATAAACTTCCCACTCACACCGTTTTAAATGTTTGGCCGCCCCATACAAATGTTAAAAGACGTGGAGATTTATTTGTTTTAATAAAAAGAAAAAACTTTAAAACAATGTCGGGTGAGACAGTTGGTTTGGTAAGGTTGGGCTTACGTACATAATGTATTTGGGATTGGCTTTATGCCAATCTCACTTTATTTAAATCATTTTCCCACTGAACCTTGCACCCTTTGAGTGGTTGGCATTTGCGCTTGGCTATATGTTCGCATTGAATGTGGAACGATTAGAAAAACAAGGCATAATTAAACGTGAGTTTGATTGTGGTCGGCTTATGAGAATTGGTCACTTGAATCCTCATATAAGCATAGTAATATTTGAATTAATATGCACTTGGTGGTATAGTGCAATTTTCTATTTACCTGTATTATTTAGGGTTGTAAAACTTAAAATAACATTTTGTTAAACATATAAATATGAAGATTAATAGGGAAATAGGTAAGTTGTTTTCTATAAGAAATCATAGGTTATGGGTTCCAAATCCTGTTTATTCTTTTTCTAAATGAAGAATTTTTTCTACATATAACAAGTCTTTTTTTCAATAAAAGAAATTCGAAATTCAATAAATTTCATAAAATTTATAAATTGAAAATTCAATTTATTATTTAGGAGTTAAAATCAATAATTATTTTTATCATATTTTTTCAAGAGAATTTTTATTTTTTTTTCTTTAATTCAAAACTAGAAAAAATTATTTTTCAATTATTTGTAAAAATTGTGAAATTAATCGTGAAACTGTCATTTTTTGTCTTAGAAAACATGTGACAAGTTAATTGCCGGAAAAAGACAAAAATCTCAAACTTCGGTGCATTATTGCATAGAAACGACATGGGGATTTTTTTCTAAACCTTTTGCAATTTTTTGCCTCTGTAAAACCTATTTTTTATCAAAAGTGAAGAATAAGGATTTGAATCATAATAATCTTGTTTTTTCTCTTGATTTGAATTTTGAAAGCTTAAAAATGGGTTCTAATCACTTTAGTATTGACAAGACACAGATGTTGAATGAGACAAACTACAACATCTGGAAGATCAGACTGAAGGCGAAATTCATGACACGCAAACTTTGGACTGTCGTGAATGGTACAAAGAAGGCGTTCGACTGGAAGACAAGCGACAACAGATAACATATCTACATTTCAATAGAAAGTGCAGGAAGCGATGTCAATTATACTGTGAAGCATGCAAGACAACTTTCTGCTACACATTAGAAACCAAGAAAGTCTGAGTGAAGCTTGAACTATTAGAATCAATGCACGAAGGTACGCATTTGTCAAAAATTATAAAATTGATTCTTGAGTTAATGACAACTCCCATGAAGGGAGACGAAAAAGTAGTTAATTTTCTAGCAAAAATTAAAAATATTAAATCTCAATTAGATGGATGTAACTGTAATTTGATTCATGATAAACTATTATATTTTATTATTCAAATGAACATCCATGAAGGTTTAGGAACTTCATTTCCATTTTAAATTCAAAATATCAAACTGAACAAGATATTCCCAACCTATCTACTTTGAGTGCTCTCCTAATTCAGAGAAGAGAAAGTCATGTTAAACTTTGATTCGAAGGAGAATGCCACTCAGGCACTTCTCACACAAAAACCTAAGAATAACGTTTCTAGGTTTAACAAAAATCAAAAATCAAACTTTAAAACCCCTAGTAAAGATAAGAAATCAGGGAATTTAAGAGTCAGTTTTGATGTAAAATGTCACAATTGTGGGAAATTTGGTCACAAAAAGGAAGACTATAGGGTAAACAAAAACAAGCCAAATTTCAAAAATAAGAAAGGGAAAACCAAATCAAAATTAAAACAAAAATCAAAAGAACAATCAAAAACCTAATGTAGTTGCTTTGTATGTTGCATTAGTTACTGCCAAAGAAAACGAATGGATATTAGACAGTGGTGCATCTAGGCACATGACTTATAGATATGATATTCTAACTAATATCAAAGAATGTAATGATCAAATCTATCTTGGTGATCATTCCATTCTCATGTTCAAAGTCAAGGAAAAGCTGAAGTTTTCAATGGTTTTATAAATGATGTTTTGTGTGTTCCTAAATGAAAATGAATTTGTTTTCTTGTTCACAAGCTAACTCAAAACAATTATAGTGTAATTTTACTAAAGGATAAATGGTTTATTAAAAATGAGTTAGATGTTACTATTGTTGAAGGCATACAAAAGAATGGTTATATGTTTTTAAAGGTTTTGCATCTGCTTCATGTCTTTCTACTCAAAATAGGAATGATGTTCAGTTGTGGCATGAAAGATTAGGTCATGTTAACTTTAGGAGCATGTATGACATGTCTCGGCTTAACCTTGTTATTGGTCTTCCACCTATCTCTCATGCTCAGAAACCTTGTGAAGGGTGCTTACATGGTAAGCAATCGGCAAACCCCTTCCATATTCATCATGAAGCTAACTCCTCAGAACCTCTAGAACTTGTCCACAGTGATGTTAGAGGACCATTAGAAGTTCCTTCCCTAAACGGTTCTTTGTATGTTGTCACTTTCATTGATGATTATTCTCGCATGATTTGGTCCTTTATTAAAAAATAAATCAAATGTTTTATCTAAATTTAAAGAATTTAAAGCCCTTTAGTTGAAAATAGTTCTAGTTACAAAATCAAAAGACTTAGAACATATAACATGAAGGAGAATATATTAGTAAAGCATTTGATTCATTTTGTATCAAATGTGGAATACAAAGGGAACTCACTACTCCCTACTCTCCTCAACAAAATGGTATTGCGGAAAGGAAAAACCACACCATTCTTGAAATGGCTAGAACCATGTTACATTCAGCAACAAGTTCCTAAATTTCTATGGGCTGAAGCAATG
Source organism: Taxus chinensis (assembly GCA_019776745.2). NCBI lineage: Eukaryota > Viridiplantae > Streptophyta > Pinopsida > Cupressales > Taxaceae > Taxus > Taxus chinensis. Next base: position 699,753,735 of record CM034154.1, on the reverse strand, counting down.
AATATCATTGTTCATATTCTGAACAAAGTCCCTACTAAATCCCTTTTTCAATCTACTCCTTAGAAAAGTGGACTAATAAGAAACCTAGTGTATCTCATCTGAGAATCTTTGGAAGCCCTGCCTCTATCTTCATTCCTAAAGCTAAAAGGAAGAAGTTAGATCAAACCTCATATCCTTGCATCTTTGTAGGCTATGGAGGTAAAACAAAAGGTCTAAGGATCTATGATCCTGTAAAATGTGAAGTTATTGAGAACATGAATGTTAAAATCCTTAGAAAAACCTTTTTGTAATTTCTTATTTCTTTATTTATGATGAATCTAATGAATTAGAAAACAATGATCTTGATGAATGTAATGAAAAACAAATAGATTGTAATAATGATTATAATTGAAAAAGAGTCTCTTCATGTATCCTCTATAACTAAAAGACCTAAATGGGCTCAATCTCTTCTTCAAAACTCTAATCATGATAACCTTAGTAAGATGACTAGAAGCCATCATACCTATCATGCCTTAATGACTATGTATGAGTCAGAACCCCAATCTTTCGAAGAGGCATCTCACGACGAAAGATGGGTAGAAATATGAAAGTTGAATATTCTGCCTTAATTAAAAATCAAACTTGGGATCTTGTCCCTCCTCCAGAAAAAATTAGTATTGTTGGCTCTAGATGGCTTTATAAAATTAAATATAAGGCCGATGGAAATATTGATAAGTTCAAAGTCAAGTTAGTAGCTTGTGGTTTACTCAAAAACCCGGTATTGACTATGTAGAAACCTTTGCACTCATTGCAAAAATGAGCACAATTAGGATTCTTATTGCCTTAGCTGCTCAATATGGTTGGGAAATCCACCAGATGGATGTTAAGAATGCATTCCTAAATGGTGATTTAAAATAAGAAATTTACATGACTCAACCTAATGGTTTTGAGGAACCTGAAAAGAATTTTTGTGTGTAAACTGAAAAAATATCTATATGGCTTAAAACAAGCTCCTAGAGCTTGGTATGCAAAAATAAATAGTTTTTTCAAAGATATTGGTTTCATTAATTGTTCATCTGATAATGATCTTTTTGTTAAAATTGAAAATAATCAGATTATTCTTATTGTATTATATGTTGATGATTTGTTTATTACTAGAAATTCTAATAGTTTAATTTTCAAAATTAAAGCTAAATTAAACAATACTTTGAAATGATTGATTTAGGATTATTACATCATTTTTTAGGCATGACAATTTTTCAAGATAAAAATTCTATTGTTGTATCTCAGTCACAATATGCTACTAATTTACTTAAAAGATTTAATATGGTAGATTGTAAACCAATTGCTATTCCTATTGAAGTTGGTTGTAAACTTGATCCTAAACCTGCATGTGAAAAAACTAATCCTACTCTTTATAGGTAACTTGTAGGTAGTTTAATTTATCTAACAATTACTAGACTTGACATTGCATATGCAGTAGGTATTGCATCCAGATTCATGCAGGAACCATATCAGGATCATTGGAAGTTAGCAAAAAGAATATTGAGATATATTAAAGGAACAATTAATTTTGGTTTACATTATACTTCTTTTGATAATACATGTTTATATGGATATTGTGATTCTGACCATGTTGGTGATGTGATAGATATAAAATCTACAATTGGATATGTGTTCAAGTTTGGTACAAGTGTCATTACTTGGAGCAACAAAAAGCAATCAACAGTCTCCATCTCTTCTATTGAGGCAGAATATAGAAGTGCGATGGAAGCAACAAAAGAAGCCATGTGGATAAAGTGAATGTTGGAAGAGATTCACATGGAAGTTAAAGGAAGTACTCCTCTTCTGTGTGATAGTCAGAGTTGTATTGCTCTTGCTAATAATCCAATTCAACATCAGAGAACAAAGCATATAGAGATACATATGCATTTCATCTGAGAGAAGGTTCTCTGCGGTGATATAGATCTCCAGTACTGCCCTACTAAAGATCAAGTTGCAGATATATTTACAAAGCCATTGTGTGTTGTGAAGTTCTACAAGTTTCGTGGAATGTTTGGTCTTTCAGAGTTTCCATTGAGGGGGAGTGTGCATGACAATGCCACCTCCTAACATTCGCCATGTGTTTTCTTCTTCACCTCTATACTTTTCTCCAAATTTAAAGTATTGTAAAAGATCTTTTTTATGATCTTAGTAAACTTATCACTCTAAGTTTACTGTGTAGTCCAGTAATGTAACATCATGTTGTAAAGGAGGTCCTTACTTTATAAAAGGATCCTAGAGATGTTGGTATAGATTTTCCATGAGAAACTGTGAGATGTAGTCTCACAAATCATGCTTAGCCTAAATCATCACTTTTGATTTATGGATTCCAAATCCTTTTGTACCAAAAGGTAAGTTTAGCATGATGAAGGTGTATAAATCCTTCAAATGTGATATGTTAGCCTAAACCCTCATTGTGGTTTAAGGATTGTAAATCATGTTGTATAAACAAGTAATGTTGGCATATAAACCCCACTTAATATTAAGGGGGAGTGTTAGAACATTAATCTTAAGTAGGGTTTAACCCCTCTTAAGTATTCTTAAGATTATAAACTTTAGTTTAGTTGTATACAAATATAAATATAATATTTGTATTTTTTATTCAATATATAATACTTAGGTTATAGGTTTAATTGATTATTTAAAATCAATTTATAAAATGGTGAGGGGTGCTTCACGAGAAGTCATACCCATTTCAACCATTTAATATGACCCTCGGGTCGGGTGAAAAATGAATTCACATGAAATATTTTTTATTGTAAAATTGGAGAGAAGTGGTGAAGGGGTTATTTACTGGATTGTAAAAATATGTTTCTCACCTTAAATGGAAATCTATTTCTATCGTGGTTTTTTACCCTTCGGGGTTTTCCACGTTAAATCTTGTCTTTGTGTTATATTTTACTATGTTTTGCATTATAGTTTAATTTGTATTATTTAATTAAACTTTGTAATATTTTATTTGGTTACTATTTTTTTAAATGCTCGAACCTCACACATTGTTCCTAAAGGAATTTCCAACACTACCTAATAAACTAACACTCCCACAAAATGTGCTTCACAATCTCCACAAGGTGACAAATGGAGCAAAGGAAATGCAGTGAATCCACTCTTGGCCAATATAGCCTTGGAAGGAATTCCCTAATACATAATTAACCATGAAAACACTCTCAACTTATATGAAAGCCAAAATGACCAAACACTATGAAGTTGACAAATCCATCTGTCCTTCAGATCCATGGAGAGCCAATGAGCATTCAAAACAGGTGAGAGAGGGTGTCGTTGGTGCGGGTAACAAATAGATGCAATAGGAATCATACTTAAGAATTGGACGACCAAAACACCACCTCCAATCTCTCTAGATCGCACAAATCATCTTGATATTCAATTAGAAAAGCTCTGGTTCAAGAATAAGATTTCTTAGCGCCAGGATCAACGGACGATCAGAAGTAAGAAGACCACACTCTTGAACAAGAGTATGCCACTCCTTCCAAGAACGAGAAGCAAAGTCCCCCCACAAGTCATCCCAAACAACGATGCCCTTCCTGCCTAACCTACAAGCCAGGAATCAAGGCAGCTTCGCCACACATGAGCCCTAAACCCTCCAACACCAAATAGGGCAAGAAGAGAGATCCCATCTAGCCTTGCTACCTTCCCACTGCTATCGAACCAAGCAAGTAGTGACTTTCCAAGCAGGCCAAATGCTTCTTGAAGATGAGAGAGCCAAACACTTTGAATAGATGAGGTGTGGAAAGAATATCACATAAGCAAAAATCTCCTTTAAATTTGCAAACATGTTGCGTAGAAGACATCCAATACCGAAACAAAATCCGCCAAGGTGTCGAACCCTCAAGCGAACACACCACCCACTTAGCAGAGAGAACACTACCTTGTGTAGCAACATCAATGAAACCCGAAACCCCCTCATCTTTGGGGAATAGTGAAAACACTCCAAGGCACAAGAGGAAGACTCGTCTCCACTCTGAACTCAGACCACGAAATAAGCCCTCGGAATTTGCTCAAGGCATTGCAACTAGGTTTTACTAGGAAACCAGCAAGATACATAATAGATGCGAGAAGCTTAGAGCATACGACTCGCCACTATCAACTTACCGGAAAACGATAAGTCCATGTGGTGCCAAAAGTGGAGCTTACTTTGCAACCTTTGAAGTCGGCAATCCCACATGGAGACCGGTGACAAGTTGACACCAAATGGGATACCAATTTACCAAATAACACACGATAACCTCAAGGCAAATAAAAAAAACAAGCAAGGATCCAATTGTAGACACCTAATTTCGGTATCTATTCCTTCCCATCGCCTGCGTGCGCATATTTTAATTATTTATTCAATCATCCCCTGGTTTAATTAAATACCCTCCCAATCTCTATTAATTAATTAAGTAATATTAATTAATTAATCATTGAAATATTTCATATTCCGAACTATCCTATCAACAATTGATCCTATTAATTAATTATCTTATCATGCCCTAATGAGCTTCTATTTTGGAATGCTTTCATTCCAAATATACATCCTATGCATCCCTATGCTTTTTCTAACCTATCCTTATCTCCAACTCACCTACACCTCATCCTAAAACAACCCATTCCCGCCTAATGTTTTAAAGCATTCGACCAACCCTTAAAACAAACCAAAATCATGCTAAAAACATAGAAATCTTCCTATTAAGGAAACTTTCCTCGGAGTTGGCAGCAACCCAACCTGGTCGCTGCCAACCCTATAAAACTGCTTTCTTCGTTTCCATTCATCATCAGAAAATCAAGTGCAAACGGCTTTTCTCGCAACTTGCCGACAATCTTTCATGCCTGAGCAATCCTAAAGCCATTGCAGACCTCCAGACCTCCTTGTTGCGTGCATGCGTCAATCGAGATCATTTTTTGTGAGATTGTCATTGTTTATATCGCTTCAATCAGCTTTATCATATTATCTTGTATTTTTCGCATCTAACCTTTTACAGGTTTAGATCATCAGTAGCAGAGCTCACAGCTTCGTCACCAACTTCTTTCTGCAAATCCGCTCTTGCAGGTTGATCATTTGGCTTGCCTTCCCTCGGCTTCATCAATCCCTGTTACAGTCGTCGTCAACCCTTACAGATCGTCGTCGACCCAACCTTTGTAGCCTTTGCCTTTTTTTTGTTAAAAAGTCATCCTCGGCCTCTGCATGTGCTTATCCACTATACCAGTTTACTAAGCCTTCATCCAAGCCTCTCTGCCATAGCAAATCAACCTGTTTACACCCTAGTCGTCGTCGATTAGGGTCCTGGTTTCAATCCGCAGCCCTAAGCCATGTTTCTCATTGTTTCCTTTTTCCTTGGTTTCTATTCCTTCAGATTTCCTCTGCGGGTTGACTCCAGCATTTCCAAACTTATGTAGCTCCCAGATTACACTTTGATCTTGCACAGTCTGCATATTTCTCTTGTTTTCCTAATACAGCCCCTCAGGTCGTCATCAACCTGTCTTTGCACAGTCTGGGTCGCCGCTGACCCATACCAAGTACATTTATCTTTGAGTTATTTAATAATATCAATATTTAAATCAATCAATATTGCTTTCAGATTCTGTAATTTTTTCTAGTATCTGCATATTATCAATATACGTTTTCTTTACATCATTTTTTGTCTAAAACGGGGGCTGACATCCACTGAGGAAATTAACGCTTCTCGGGTCCGCTTTGTCGGGCAGCCGCCACCCCTATCCTTCCAATCAAATCATGTTTCAGTCTTATTTGAAGGTTTGGCAGCAGCAGCAATCCATCGTTCAACGCTCGTATCAAGCATCAAGCATCCGAGGTAACATAAACCCTCTATCATTTCTGAGTTGGCTAGTTTCTTTAGCAGCTAGTGCATTCATTTACATTAAGAATGAGAAATTTGGACAACACCAATGAAGGGGGTATCCAATCCAACAAGCCAAAAATGCGTTTTGTGCATAATCTTTCTAGATGTGCTAAGTATTTACTGCATTACATAAGTCTCATTTGAAACCAAGCTTTTGGAATTGACCAAAGACATTGTAAATGCAAACCAAATGCTCTTATTTAATGTAAAAATAAAAAAAAAGTTTGAGAAGTAATGGAAATGACAATTAAACAATAGGAAGGCCTGCAGCTTGCCATATCATTTATAAGTAAGAAAACAAATGAAAAGGGCTGATGTAACAAGTTTTCATCTTAAAGTGTTTCACCTTCGGGTCTTCAAAGGCTAAAGAGTTTCAACATAGGTCATCAAAGGCAAATGAGTTTCAAATTTAGCTCATCAAAGGTAAATGAGTTTCAACTTTAGCTCATCAAAGGCGCACCAGTCCACCAATTGTATTTTTAAGAATGTTAACTTATTATAATGTTGTGTTAAGGCAAGAGCGATTGTCAGGATGATGACCCAAATTCGTGAGATGATTAGTTGAGACGCACCAAAACATAATCAGATGTTAAGTAAATGGGCCACCCAAGAAATGACAAGAAGGGATTTTAATTACATCCAAAAGACCCAATGGTCCATGTGACTACAATGCTACAACTGTCTCAGATTCTAAACAAGGCTGAAGTTTAAGACATTTCAGCTTCCTTTTGAATGTCGAAACTTATATAAATAGTTACCTAACCAAAAAATATATTATCTTGATGCATGTAAAAACTATCTAGTCATATTTTACTCATGATCTTCTATGTAAATTTACTACAAACATATGAGAAAGATTGGCATGGTTCGATATGGTGCATTATGTCCCCTAAATAATCTCTACCTTTTTTTACATATAAACTTGTTCTATAATTATACATTCCCTCTTGAACCTACAAAATGTAAGAGTTCTTAGGCTTCATAGTCCATGCAATTAGAATAATGCTTTTGGAGAGCACTATGTATGAGATCAAAAATTTGAGATATCATGGCCTATCACGTGATCAGTGCACATGGTGATATGGACCAAATGGTATTAAAGACTTGCTACAGTAGATCTAGAGCGACATTTGGGATATACCTATGTGATCATGGCTCAAAAAACAGACCACAATATCTCATATAGAATGTTAGCATTTTTTATAAGTTTATTGCTTGCAGTTTATGAGTCTGGAACAAACCAAACATCTAATAAAAAAGAAACTTAATCAATATATGAACATATCGGTCCTATATCAGTTTTATCTCAGTCCTAAGTCAGTCAAAAACAATCATAATAAAGTCAATGGGCCTCTACCAAACAACATCTAACAGTTAGGTACAGTTAAGGGCACGGTATCTTAAACCAGCAACTACCCAGAATGGAAAAAGAATATCATTTTGAACCAAAACATCGAATTACAGTGAAGTTGCTGGTTTGTTGTTCCAAATTGACAAAAATACAGTATTTGGGCTGTGCCATATAACTGAGATGTGATAATAAGGATGTGATTCAACTTCTACATACAAAACAATCACAAAAAACAAGGTTGGGTGAAGCTAGTGAAGTGATTGCCCACTTGGTTGGAATGGGCTGTGACTCGGATCTGATTTGTAGAAGTATCAGGTGATTGAGATAAAGTGTTTTACATTGTAATAAACCAGCAAATATGATTCTCATTCAAAACATGAGGTTCAAGAATCATAATCACAAAATTTCCCTTACCCGACTTGCACTTACCAGCTAGAATTGTGTCATGGGAAGATCAATCATGCCCAGAATTGCTCCAAAAGCAAATAGCAGCATATTATGACAAAAACACAGCGCATAAAGTCATGGGACCTGATTTCTCAGTTGTGCCAACCATAGTTCAAAAAATCGTAAATCGGGATTAATCGGCAGGCCAAATTTTGAATCGGAAATCGGCAAAAAATCGGCATTAATCGGCAACTTTATCGCTACTTTTAAAAACATTTAAATTCATAAAATATACTTAAATTAAATGTAAAAACAATGTTAAATGATGCGAGAAGTGACTCTATAAAATGCCATAGGCCCATATGCATATTTTCGATTAAGTTTTGACCAAAAAAGAGAGTACAAAGTTTGCAAACAAAAAAATAAAAAATATTGTTTTATGAAAATAAGAAAAATAAGAAAAATATTGCCATCAATGCATAGAGCTCGAGAAAATATGCACTTTTAGAGAAAACGACACCTGAAACGGAGCCACAGAATGAAAGTTATAGCACATGCAAGTTTTCGCTACTACATCTTCCCGGACCCTTTCCAAAAATGGCAAATTTTTTTCTATCCTTGTGTTTTCTTCACCAAAAATCCAAAAAAGGAAAGAAATTCCAAAAAAGGAAAGAAGGAGAAAGGAGGAAACCCGAGCCGCGCAAGTGAAAAAACGAGTCAGATTTGGGGCCACGATTTCACCTGCGACTTTCCGCGATTTTATCCACAATTTACCACGATTTTCGAGTGTACCCGAGCCGCGCAAGTGAAAAAACGAGTCAGATTTGGGGCCTCGATTTCACCCACGAGATTTTCCACAATTTACCACGATTTTCGAGTGTATTTTATTGCCAAAAATCACGATTTATCACCATATCAAAAATCACGATTTTTCAGAAGATATATCGTTTTCATGGTTGCAAACGATTTATCGCCGATAAATCGCGATTTTTGAAACAGAGGTGCCAACAGCACGCACATTTTTAGTTGGTATAGATGCTTAACAATGTGGATTAGACTCTAAACAAGCCCAGTTAAAGTCATACAAATTCTGAACAACCATCTCTCCTTAAAACTTGCTAAATTGGCGAGTTTGTAACCAAAACACATCCCACTTGACTGTTCAGATTCAAGTGTGGGGTTGGAAATGCATAAATTCATACCACACGTTAAAGAAGACAAAACAAACTCGCTATCAGTACACCATGCAAGTGGATTTGAGGTTGTTTAGACATGCCGATATAGAGGTGATTTGGATCTCTCATACTCGGCCCTAAATTCTGAGTTCATGGGCATGTGAGGGTTGTCCCACATAATAACATGGCTGAGAGTCAACAGAAATCAAAAGGGACACCCAAAAAGCTTAAAAGAGGTAAAATAAAACATACACAACTAGCTAGAGCCTAGAACACACCAAATGAAATCACAATGCTTCTACCCACTAGGGAAAAACTTCTAGGACACTATAACACCATTTTGAAAGCTATGACAATCCAAAAAAGAGCTCAAACACAATCATAGACAACCATACCTCCCTTTCCATCATTTCCCCAAATAAAATATGCAAGAACAGCTCAAAAACATTCTATTACCTCTTCCGACTTATACATAAAATATTATAAAAAAAAAATTGGGCATAATACGCACAGGTGAATCAAGTTGGGCATTTTTGAATATTTTACAGCAACAAAACCCTAGCTTTGTTGTTCATTACATTCTCCATGAGTTTGTGGATGATATGGGTGTGGATCTATGACCAAAACCCTAAAGAAAGCTCGAGATATTGCACATTGGCTCATACATATTCAATTCCTTGTTTTTTTTCTTCAATCTGATTTCCAAAAAACCACAAAATACAACCAGTGATCTAATTTAACAACAAATAAAGAGAATGAAGGAAATACACGAGTGATGATGGAGCACATTTGGTTCCTCTTTCTTTCTCCTTCTCTTCTTTCTCTTCCCAAACGCCTCCTTTCTACATTTAAGCAGAGTTTCTTTGCAAATTAGTTCATGGCTCTCCCAAAACAGCTCGCCCCCTTCTCTCTAATTCTTTCTCCTCCGATGCCATATGTTTATACTTGCCAAATGGCTTTTTCCTTGTATGCCGAACCTTTCTTCTTCTTTTTCCTTATTTCTTTTCTATTTTCTTTGTTTTTCTTTTCTAGTTTCTTTTAAGTTTTTAAGTCTTATTTCTAATTTCTCATTAATTCAATTCATGATTAACATCTAATTCACAATAAATGCATAGAGTGTTATTCAACTAATCTAATTATTGTGCATAACTACGAAGATGGAAAAAGAATTATTACAGACAAGCAGTCGCACACAATACAAAACCCTGATTCGCATGCAGACGTATGATTCCTTATGGTTTTGGTTTTGAAAGATATTGTTCAAGAGGTCTCACTGGACACCATAAAGTGGAACAAATAATGGCATAATGATGAACTCTTTTTCAAACATGCCAACTTTGTTCTGAACACAAAAAGGGCATAGTTCACATGTGAAAATTGTGATAGTTAAAAAAAACTGTGAATGCCCATAAATGTTACCATAACCTTTCGCTTAAAGATTTAAGTTTTTTTTTAAAGAAATCCATAACTGGGACACTCTCAAGAACAGGAGAAAGAGCACGTGGACGAGACAGAAACGCAAGTGTATGAGTAGTTGGCATATTAGTATTAAAGAATGCCCAAACCTTAATTAAGAAATTAAAATAATATGTGACTAAAAGGTTTAGAATTGCCGTGTAGAGAAAGAAAGCAAGCAGGAAATGACAGCACCATCCAACAGAGTTCAACCCAACTCATGCGCATTGTGAAGAGGCATGCACAGTGGCTAAAATAAAATGGAGGGAGAAGATTCTCGTAGCTTATTTAAGGATTAACTCCAACAGGCTCAGATGTGAGATGGGTACATGTACGACTGCTGAGAAAGAATGGAAGGAGAGCATATGTGTTTCCTACCCCACGGGAGCAATTGAAACAAAGAAACATTTCATCCTTACATACCCAGTGTACCAAGACATTCGAGCATAATGGTGGAGCTATTGGAAGAGATTCCCATAAGAATGTTAAGGAAGCTGACACCCCAAATCAGGGGAGAAGGAACAGCCTTCTTAAATAAACAACTCAGCATGCAATATCATTATCATTATTTTTGGGTTGTTAAGACAGCTTCATTAATCTGTAGTCCCGTAGACAGTTAGGTCTCGATAACATAATCAAAACCATTTCATTTCAAGCATGGCAGAGGTCTAAATTCTCCACACTTCAGTACAGGCATAACTTTAGGGAATGCCAGGCAGGGTTGTGGTGCAACAGATATGAAACAAATTGGAGTGTAACCTGGATTAGACAGCTACATTTTAAGCATCACAAGGTTTAAATTTAACAATGTGCCCCATACTTACCCCGCACAGTGTTTAATACTGACGTCATAAAAGCATCTAGATTTACCAGCTAAAAAATTTAATGCATATTATTAGAATAAAAACAACTAAAATTACCTTAATCGTGGCTGCTTAGTTAAAAGAACATCTTTCATGGAGATGTATGCTTACTCATAAAGTGTAAATCAGTTATATATGTAATCTACTGTTACCCTGCGCAGAGATGCTAATATCTATGTAATCTAAGTCTTCCAACCCCACAAAAAATTACCCAAAACTCAAAAAAAAAAAAAAAAAAAAACAACTACAAAATGTTTATAGAGCAATAAAACACTATCCAAAGAAGCAGAAAGAAAAATAAAAGTTACCTTTTAAGAAGTGCGTCTGATTGTTCGGGAGTTATTTCCTCGGTGAAGGAAATAGAGCTAATTCCACCTGCAGGCTGTAAAAAAGCATATAGACACTTCAGAATAGTTTTGTTCTTGTGGAGTAGGGCATTTGGGGGTTTTAGAGAGTTAAAATATGTACCTGACGGTTACGACTGAGAGGAGATCCAAGCTCAGATTTAGCAGAAGAAGGGGGAGAGTCCTCGACCCAGGAGAAGAGATCCAGCGTGGTTCGACCCCCCGGTGGAGTGGAAGTCTTTCGTACTGGAGTCTCCGGGCTTTTGCTGTTTCCTCCCTGCATTTTTTCCTGCTACAAACACCAGATTTGCAAATGCTCCTTCACAGCAGAAGCAAATACTGTGTTTCTCGTGATGTTGTTGAGTACAGTTAAAGCTTGTCCAGTACCTGCACACAACAACCTACCCACTTTTTCTGGGTTCCCTGGGAGATGACGTGGCGCGATGCGTGGTGCCCGGTCAGCATCGCGGGTTTCCAACGTATTCGTCTGTGGGACGTACACTGTGAAATGGAGTTCACGTGCAGGGGGGAATTTGAGCGCTCAAATATCGATTTCAAAATTTTATCAGAGGTCTCCCCGTTCGAGAGACCTTTTTTATCCGAACTCGAACGCTTCCAGTTGTATTTACTGTATTACGTGGAAGCCCCACATTTGTAATTATAGGTGCAAGGACGCACCCAATTTCTCCACTTAAAAACCTCTTTAGTCGTAAGTATAATACTTAGATTGCCCCTTAATTTTAAATCAAAGTCAAACGGGGTCACGATCCGAAATGAAAGATTTTAATAACGTCTACGAGACCGAGCAGTCTATGGGACCAAGAACAACAACAAGATTATTCAGTGTCAATACGACCACCTAACACTAGTGGTTGTTTTATTATGACATATCTTCTGAAATTGATGTATTTTAGAAAAAAAGAAAAATAAATAGATATGATGGTTGAAGGTGTTGAATTGGTGAGAGGTTGTAGCTATAATTTTTAATTAGAAGTTATTAATTTTTGAAAGAGCGTGTATTTTTACGTTGAGTGTGTTTGTTTAAGTTAGACGAAGGCAGCCAATACTAACACATCTAGTCAACAATGTATCAACGATATATTAGTTTTTTTTAATTTTGCATGACTCCTAAGCGTTATTTGTCGGATTGTCCCCCTTTCGTGTAAACGTTTTTCAAACAATGTTATGATCTCTTGAATGGTGTCAGTCAACTGATTTTACGTGGCATATGTTCTATGCCACATAAAATCACACCAAATCTAGGAAGATCTGCCTATTTTTGGTAAATAAGACTATTTCACCCTAACCGATGTCGGTTTATCCTCAGCCGACGTCGATCACCTAAACCGCCATCGATTCTTTTATATAGAATTTTACAACCCTTTACCCAGGTTGGTCATTTCGAGTTTTGAGAGTGTTATTGCAATCAAGCAAAGATCTCAAAGCCATTGCTTCATCCAAACGATGTCTACACACCACCAGAGAGCAGCACAGCCCAAGGATTCCCTTCCAGATCATTGGAGCATTCACGGGAATACATAGGTCGTACTGTCGCGGTACTGAACCAGCTACAACCTCACCAATTAATCACCAACCTTCATCCAGCCACGAGATCTTCGTAGCAGCAAGTAACGTGATCTTAATCACTTGTGCTTTCTTTATTGCAAATCTCTTTTCTTCTTTCAGTATTTTATTTCTTTTATTACCCATACATCATCTTCTTCCCACCAACCCATTATTCAACCACCCCAAGCCTTTTCACCCTTCTAAACCTCCTTCTTAGTGTTCATGAGTCCTCTCAGCCATATTAAGACCCAAACCACACTACCCTCACTCTCTGTGCAATCACAGAGAGCCTAAAACACATTTTTAATAGTTCATTACCTATTGCCCCTACCGACATCGGTTCCTTGACCGTCGTCGGTTTAGTCCCCATACTGACATCAGTCATCAGACCGATATCGGTCTCTGTGTCATTTCATATTCTCGTACCAGTAAGCTTCCCACTTACCCAAAACCAACCCAGACCTCAACCAATCAGCCCCAAACCCTTACCGGACCTTTGACAGACCTGTCTAACCTGAACAAACCTCGGTTCTAATTAGATTTAGTGTTATTTTGATATCTAGCATAAAATCTAGTGTACTGTGTGTATGAGAAACCTAAATCATTACATTGCAATAGGACTTATTTATTTCAGTTGTTTATCCACATTGAATTTTTATTAAACAGTGGATTGACAACCTCTCTAGGAAGCACCACACTTCCTGGATCTAGCATATGCTAAGCAGTCCATTGTTATATGTTATTTAGTACTCTTTTTTGGTCTTTCTTTGCATCTACAGGTAGTCCTTCCTAGACAAAAAGGAGTTCTCTACGATTAGCTTGGATAACATCAACAACGCGCGCATTCTACATTCCACCTTCGCCTCACAGGTATTCCTCCTTACCCATTTACCATATTACCTTATTATTTTTGGCATGCCCAGTTTACTAAAACAAGACCCAAGGACAACCTAGAAAAATGTAATTTTTTTGTTAAAGGAGTTACAACCAGGTTACAAGACAACAGTTGTCAAACAAGTTCCAACTCAATTCTAATCCACTAAAATATATTTTTCTTTTATTAACCATAATTAGAGGTCACAAGGTCCAAAATTTAGGGTTAGAAAGTTCAATTGGGGTCAGAGGTGTGATGCCTCACCATACCAACTCTCTAATAGGATTTAAAGATTCACCTTTTTCCTAAAATTAACGCATTGTTCCATTCCTGGGGAAAAATCTGTGTGTGTCTATTTTCATTCAGAAACAAGTTCACATTAAGCTTCTTATCTGGAAATATTATTTTCTTCTGATTGTCTCAGTGACAACTTATTTTCAAGGATTAAAAAGAACTCTTCTTTCTTTTCTTGCATTGCACTTTAAAGATGAAAGTCATGATTTTTCCTTAACCTCTTCATAATTTGTTCTTCATCGAATATAATTTGTGGATTTGGATTTTAAAACTTGTGCACTTGCATTTTTGAGTTTGTTGCATTATAGCTCATCTAAATTGTGGGCAACCTATATGCTAGAAGTCATGCCCAGTTGATGGTTGAAAAATTGAACCGTAGCTCACATTTTGCACTCTATACCAAATCACTGAAAACAAACTACACAGTTCTTGAACAACATCTTTCCCGGAAGAAGTTGTCAACGATCACACAATCAGAGGATTGACTGTGGGCTCCAACTCATGGCAACAACAAGACAAACACACAAGTAACTTTGTCTAGTCATCATCTCCGAAAGAAGGATCTCCCACTTCAAAACTTACCTGAAACGAGCCATAGTTGTCAAGCTTTTATAGGGCACACCATTTGTGCCAAAACATAACCAAAAAATTTTTATCTTGCTTACAGTCAGTCCTAAATGGCATAAGCCACAACATAAAATCTACACGGCACTTAGGATTTCGTGTTTGTTAGCTTTTTGTCGGATTGGGACAAGTTTTGAGGTTTGAGTTGTGTTTCTTCATTCTTTAAAAGGGATCATCCTTTTACTTTCTTATGCCCCACATCACAACTGGTGTATTCCAATTTTATTCTAGGTGTATTGGGACTCCTCATAGCCACACTCAGTCTCTGGGTTGGCCCCATTTTATTTGATCTAAATCACCAAAATTTCATTTTTTTTACCTTCTCTTCCCAGATTTCACAGTAACTGATATCGGTCCGGTGACCGCCATCAGTTACATTATGTCACCACCATCAGTTAATTGACCGACGTCAGTTTTATGAAACTTTTTTGGTTATTTTTACCAAAATAGTATTCTCCACCTTTCTGTTATTTTCGTGTCTTGTTCTACCATTTTATCACACTTTTAGGTCTTCGATACGTCATCTTCAGAGTCTAACAGTTGACCCATTTTCACCTTTCATTGCCAGATCTTTGAATCTCTTAATTTTCACAGTAACCGACATCATTCTGAGCCGACCTACAGCTTAGGCTTTCGGCAGTTACCCTCATACTGACGTCGATATCTGTATTTTAATTTTCCAATCAGAACAACAATCTAATCACTTATTTTAGACTGGTTTTTCCCCATTACTTCTGTGTTTTTACATCATCAATAGTAACCGTCTCAGAATACCCGTTCTATTATTAGTCACATGGTTTTAACTCATAAACAAGCCAATGCCCTCGTGTTTCACGCTAGCCACCAACCTCTCCCGCCTAGCCCATTGCCCCCTTCTATCTCATCACCTATGGGCCCCAATCAGGATCTTGCCATACCCACTAGTGATGAGGAGTTCACAAGACTCCTTGATCATAACCCCGTCGCTCTACAGTATTATCTCACTCATTCATCTACTTGCAATTCATCAGGGCAACTTGTATATGACATGCATGTGTCCATTCCTCCTACCCTTGCACCCACTTTTGCATCAACTACTACTAGTTTGACCTTACCCTCTTCCACCTTACCACATGTGGTTTCCCAGCTTGACCCTACATCATTGATATCTGCAGCACCTACAACATTTGTTTCTTACACCTTTGACGTCTATCGCTCCTACGATGTCAACCATACCTTTATCAACTGACTTGAGTGTATGTCTATCTACACCCACCACCTCTCATATACCTATTGCATCTCAGCCACTGTTGGTGTCGGTAGCCCACACTCCCTTCCAAAACATTGTCCTCTCCATCCCGCAGTCTCTTCCTTTGATTGCTACAAGAGTCTTTACATCCACTCCACCTACCTACACTTATCACCACACAACCCCCTATTTCATCTACCGCTTATTCAGGATACTTGTCATCTACATCTATTCTGGCCTATATTACTTCCTCATAATTTTCATACTCAGCACCACCACATACTGGGATGCTGCCCATGTCATACCCACCTCATCTACCCCCTTATACTACAGGGGGTGCCCAGTCATCACAACCTACCAATGATCTTATCAAAATGATGATGGAAAAGATGCAGACATTGGAAGCATCTGTCTCCGGCTCACGTAACTCTCTGACATACAACGAGATTTGCAATGATCCCATTCACCAATTCTAATTCATCCATACCCTCCCCATTGGGAAATTTTCCTAAATTCAACTGATTCAACAACAAAGAAGACCCATAACAACACATGCAGTATTTTAAACATGTGTGTTATCTAATCAAGTCATGATGATGCTTTGGGGACATTCCCAATGTCCTTGACAAAAGGTTTGAATTTAGATTGGTATAGTGCTCTACCCAGGCATTCCATATTTTCATTTAATCAGGTAGCTCAGGCTTTTCTAGACCACTTTTCTATCAACATTGTTAAGAAGGTCACCATGACTGACTTTGTACATGACACGCCAATATGAAAATGAAATCAGATTTTGTCACTCGTTGGTGGAGCCTGATCAACCAACTCACATTCCAACTACCTCAAACAAAGTTAATAGAGTTGTTCACCACAGCTTGTGCTAGACACATCTCACCAAATCTCCAATGTTCAAACCTTCTACACATTTGACGAGGCATTCACCATGGCTCTACAAACTTGAAATTCGTGCCATTAAAGAGAAGAAGATATAATTCACATAATAACATTGAACAATGCGTTTCAAATCAAATGATACCTCTTCTTCTTCCAAACCATTCAAAATAATTATTCTAAAGCAAAATCCATCACCAAGCATGAGCAGTAGTTTTGAAAGCTGGCTCCATCTCATCCATCCAACCAATCAAATCCTTATTCCAATGAAGCTTTCTCAAAACATGTTCAGGATTTTCAGTTTTAAGCGGGAGCAACATATGACTGGATCCATAAGAGAACCCTACTCTTCAATTTTAGAACCCCAACTTCTAAAAGTCGGAGTAGTCACTCTTCCAAAGCATAAACTACATACTAGGTTTGACATCTCATCCTGTGCCTGCATGGTACAAAGACAAATGATTACTGTAACTATCATCATGTTAGAGGTCATAGTGATGATAATTGTATAACTTTCAAAAACATTCCAAGAAATGTCTAGATAATGGAGATCTCGTCTTGGATAACCCTAAGGTACTGGCTAATAAGAACCTTCACATCTTAAGAAGGTCGTTCCCAAATCACACCTCATCGTCTAACCAAACCAGAAAAACCTCGACCAGTGACAAATTAACATTCGTGAGGTGCATGTTGTTTGTTTTCGACATCATACCAGCTCTTCCTGCTCAATTTCTCTTACTCTGATCTATCAAGGAAATTCTTACGCGAGCTCCTTCATCCATGGAGGGACCTATTTCATTACTCCTTTACCCACATAGGATTCTCCCTTATCTTCTCCTTCACCCATGAAGAAGTCCACCATATCTAAACACATGCAGTTTCCCCACTCACCTCTCAAACTAATGAACAACCCGCAGGTACTTACTCTGCTACCCACCATGGAGATTCACCTTATTCTTTGCCACAAAAGATGAAATTACCTCATCCAACTTGCCATCTCCCCTACACAGTTTAGCAATGTCCCTTGTCTATTGGTGATCTAGAATCTCCATGTGGTTGGTCTCAAGGATCCTGTTGATTTGCTCTCATGTCTTTTAATAGAGTCTGAAAACCAACCATTTCCCTATCTCATATCAGACATTATTTATAGGGATTTCTACTAAATCAACATCAAGAATCTATATATGAATCATTCAACAACATCCGATTGCTTGGACAATAACATGCAAAATCTTCGTATGCACATAACAACTATATCCCCAAAATAATTGTTTACAGCAGTGGATTTCTAGGTCTACGATCTATCCAAATATCAAAAGTTTCGAACAACATCATAACACAACCATGTACAGTGGTTCACAGTTGGGCATATGGCCACTCATTCCAGAGAGATCTCATCACCCTAATCATCATGCATCAAACCAACTGTCATACAAGAGTCAACCAATAATCCTATGAGTATAACATCTAACATCATACTAGATCCTAAATCCATACCCATGAGTCCAAATTATGCGCATTCATAGTACATGCTAGTCAATCTCATTGTCAAACTAGAACAAGGCCACAATCCTCATGTTTCTATTCATATATGTGCATTCCTAACGGGTGTGTGTCATGACTACCTCCTCTACAATATCTGGAAATCTATTCAACACTTCAACATCTATCTCAGTGGACCCATTTTCAAGATTAGCTCAAGCACTCTTGTGGATCTTTTCTAACAATATAAGCACTTGGTACATGGATCAACAATACATCATGATGGATCCTACAATACAAGATCTTGTTCTCATCGAATATACATTTGTGGATCTGGATTTTAGAAACTCTATGTGCACTTGCATATTATGCAAGCCATTACAATGAGACAATATATACAAAGGAAATCATCTAGAAGATGTTACCCTCTCATTCAGATCTAGAACTCACTTATGCCTTCTATCCAACTTCTCTCCATCCCCATTTCTGCTTCTTCTTACCTCTCAATTAATCAAGGATCTACACTCAATCCTACTATTCCCTAGCTTTTAAGAAGTTATGATACACAATCTTAGAGGCAACTTAGATATGCGTTTACAACCTTTGATCATGTGACAAATATAAAATTTCACACACTAACCGGTGTCAGTTCCCTGATGGTTACCCTGATCAGTTTTCCTGCTGTTTAAACTAGCAAAGGTGTAAACCATGTTATTTGTGAATTAATGTCCATCCTAAATGGCATAAGCCCCCTACAACCATTTCTAGGATTGACGTGCTTGGATATCCTTCAACCTCAAATGCCCCACCATCCAAGTGTATTCAGACAACCACCCATGCAATTCCAGTTGTATTCTTCCAGTCCTTTCATGCACAGCTAACATCTAAATCAACTTTTTATATGCCTAAAACCTTTCTGCACTTCCTTCCACATTGGGAGTCATGCACAGTCAAGCCTGTCTATTTAGCCATCAGTCCTCACACAAAAACTTTCCACCCTTTTACCCCTCTATCAACCTTCCACCTAGGTCTTGTTCTACCCATTTGTATCAAACAACTTCCTACCCAGAGTCTTCGATACCAAAAGCACAACAACCTAGCTCATCACAATCCTAGGTTTACACCCAAATTATCTACATAGCTTATGCCACCTTATTTCTACCTCCTGCTTATACCCGTTATTTCCTTCTCTTCCGACTAGCGGCAGTGTACCCTCATACTGACCTCTTCTCTGTACAAACTTCCAATCAGCACAACAATCTAATCACTTATGGCTAGACTTTACTTACATTCTTCATCTCACACTTCTTCTTCACCTTTACCCAAGAAGGTGTTAACCAAATCCCAAGAACCCACTACCCTCCAAAGATGTAGTTAAACCTATACCACCTTCAACAACTAGTTCACCCTGCTACATCTTTACCCAAGAAGGTACAATCCAAACCTAAAATCCATGCTATCTACCAAACAAGTGGTCAAGCTTACACAACCTCCTTGATTCCATAACTCCTGTGACACGTCTCCCACTAACGTCACATTCCATCCAGACCCACACTTACTTCACATTGTGATCCATTGGCAGGGTCTTACACCAACATCTTAGCTAACCTTTTGGAAACCTTTGTCATCACATTACCACCGCTTGACCTTACCCACTTCAAACCTAAACCATAAGGGTTTGATGATACCAAAATTTGACTCCTACATCGTGTGACAGGGCATGATGTGGAAAACTTGTAAGGCTCTTAAGACTATTCCTCTCCAACTATCTCCTCTCGAAGAAAACTTTGACAACGATGATCTTTTATATGAGAACCCTCTCCACCTGCACCTATCACTCACACTGTCCTTAGCCCACACCTATTCAAAACATTGACCTTCATCTCCGCCTCTCCACAACCCTTTTATCCTCCTCCAACATTTGAGATCAATATGGTCTGCATAAGAGAGCTAGCCAAACCTCCACCAAAATGCTATTGTGTTGCATTGTTTTCAAAAACCAGTACCATGCCTCACCATATTTTTTCCCGTCCTGTTGCTACCCTATCATGACCGCACTTTCTCCTTTACCGTAGATCAAGGGGTGACAAATTACCACTTCTTAACTAGCTCATCCGCTACTCTTTTTCCCAATATTCCATCGTACACTTGTACCCAAAATCACCATCCGCGGACCCGCATACCCTAATTCTGATGGGGTTGCCCATTACAATGCTTAAACAATAATTCACCAGTACTCCTCTCAAAATGTCTTTGGGATGGCCTGGTCAAACCTCTCGAGTCTCATCGTCAAAGCCTCATTGAGGTCACATGCAATCTATTGAGGTTTTACCTAACGACCCTATGCATGTTGCATCCATTATCACTCCTCACCACGTCGTCACTCTCATCACTTCATCCCCTTCCTCTGCTCTCGCTACCACTCATCAAATAGCCACTCTCAGTTTCTTGAGATTGTACCTGGTAAGATTGTACCTCTCCAATCGAATGATCCTCGACCCCACCCTATTTATTTACCATTTACGTTGATAATATATGCATTCGACGCATTATGATCGATGGTGGTGCCAGTATTAACATCATTTCCTCCCATGCTACAACCAAATGCACATCCCTGCCAATTGCATGCATAATAACCCAATTATGTTTCGTTCATTTAACGATGTTATGACTTCCACCCTCGGCACCATCATTCTCCACATTCGTGTGGGTCCCCGCACAATTCCTTGATTATTCTATGTCTTAGAGGGGGAATTCCAATATAACATGTTGTTTGGCCAACCCTGGATTCATGCCATGGGTTGTGTTCCTTCAAACTTACATAGTTGTTTAAAATTCTAACATGAAGGGCACAACTATACCATTCCAACCGACCCTTCACCTTTCAAGACCTGTAACATGTTGTATCGACCCAATGATGTGCTTATACCAGTTAAGGCATCTACCACCGCTACCACTTCTTCTTCAGTCGCTGCCTCATCCACCACTTCTGTTGCTACATCTTCCGCAACTAACTCCTTTATTCCCACTGTTGTCACAACTTCTACAACTAACCCATCAACCAACCCATCTACTCCTCAAACATCCAATGCTTCTTCTTCCCAGTTGTCCAGTGATTCATCCATTCCTTTTACTCACATACCCACTACTGATCCCTTAGAAGGTATTTTTCAATGCCTCACTCTGGGGGAGTACCGCCTTTATAACATTGACACATTCCTTACTCCTCAAGAGTATGGTAACCTTCACCAACATCCTCGCTATGATCACCGCATAGGTAAGGTTTTCCCCTATGGTCCTCCCCACCTTCACCAACTTAACATATGGGGGCCTTGATGCTTCTACCTACTCACCTGAGCCACCTTCCCAAACTCAACCATTTTCCTCTGACCTTCAATCTCTCACCAACCGTCGCTTCACCCACACCTTCCTCCATCGTTGTGCTTCGAAGGGATTTGGATTTGGTTTTTATGAACAAGACCGCCATTTGTCATTCCTTGTACCAATCGTAAGCATAAAGACCTCAGTGGTATTGGATTTTCCGAACCATCTTCCAAGAAGGCTCGAGTCAAACTCATTGAGGACGATGAAATTTCCCCACCCCATTCACGTCATTCACCACCTTCACCTATAGAGTCTATGGATCTAGAATCCATTCCTCCTAACTTTTTTTTTCGTGAACACCATTTCCTTGGGACCTATGATTTATCAACGTGATGGTGAGGTTCCCTCTTCTCTTCCCTTCTTGTATCCTAACATGATCGATGACGATACACCTTCTATTAACATTGTTCAATGTCAGGATGATGAGTCTATTCTCACTTACCTTGGTGTAGAAGATTCTTATATTCACCGTTCGTTACCTTCCAAGACGTAAACTATGTTGAATGAATCGACCATCGAAATCAACATTCACACTCAGGATGACCCGCACATCTTGAAAAATAGTCCAATCTTTAGATGTTACTGAACATGAAGCTTTCACTTCTTTCCTCCAGGATCATAACAGTGCTTTTGCTTGGTCCTATGTTGATATGCCTGGTATTGATTCAAACATTGTGGCCCATAATATCAAAACCATTCCTGATGCCAAACCCGTGAAACATAAGCTGCGAAAAAAGCATCCTCGCATTGCCCTTCTTGTCAAAGAATAACTCCAGTGCCTCCTTTCAGTTTCCTTCATTCTACCCATTGATTATCTCCAATGGATCTCTAACATCGTTCCTGTCACAAAATCAACAGGGGGAATCCACATTTGCATGGATTTCCGTGACCTTAACTTGGCTTGCCCCAAATATGACTTTCCTCTACCTAGTATTGACTAATTAGTTGATCTCACTGCCGACTATGAGATGCTATCACTCATGGACAGTTTCTAGGGTTATAACCAAATATTACTCGCCCCTGAAGATCAACACAAAACCACCTTCATCACCCATTGGGGGACTTTTTGCTATCGTGCCATACCCTTTGGCCTTATAAATGTTAGTGCTACATATCAACGGGATATGACTTATATCTTTCATGACATCATGCATAACATATTGGAAGATTACGTTGACGATCTTCTTGCCAAATCTAAACATCGGGCCAAACACATTGTCGTCCTTAAGGTTTTCTTTGGACGTCTTATCAAATATTGCATCCACCTTCAACCTAAGAAGTTTTTCTTTGTTGTTCTCTCCTTGGTTTTATCATTTCTTTGTGTGGCATTGAAGTTGACCCCGCTAAAATCAAGGCTATTCTCGAGATGCCTCCACCTATTAACCTTCGTCAACTTCGTAGTTTGCAAGGCAAGTTGCAATCTATTTTTTGCTTTATTTCTCAACTTTGCAACCGCTGCCATCCATTTCATCATCTTCTAAAAAAGGATGTCTCCTTCAAATGGGATGATGAATGCCACAAAGCCTTCGACGCCTTAAAATAATACCTCCTCCAACCACCAGTGCTCATTCCACCTAGGTGACACGTGGCAACATCTGCATCTTACCTTTCTTTTCTTCAAAATTTGCATGGGTGACACGTGGCAACATTTGCATCTTACCCCTTTCTCTGACTTTTCAACTTGCTAGAACTGCCTTGCCGCACATAAGCCAAGTGGTGAATGATCGCATCTTAGGGGAGGTCTGACTTGCTATTCCTTTTCAAAGGTGCGCTGAGGAAACATGTGGACATTCTTCTCATCTTCCGCAGGGGCTGCCCTTTTATTAATTCCCGAATTTTGTCTTTAATCCCTCTACCAATTTTATGGAAATTTTCTATAACTTTTACGACCCTCAAATTTAAAAAGGGATTTTTACAAAGATATATATAGGGTCCCACATGGTCTGAGTCATGAATTTGCCTCTCAACATATTTTAAAGCAGAATGATTGGACACGTGAACATTAGAGGCATTAATCAAAGAAAAGAGACAAGATTATTCGAGCTCCAACATGTCCTATTTCCCCTTATTCTCTTTAAATGGAAAAAATAAACAATTAATTGCAATCTTTATCCTTCTTGCATTGACATGGAAAAATAAACAATTGAGTGTGTTATATCTCTTACTCCTATTTAAATTAAGAATGATGCAAATTCTTGTGATACTTCTCCTACTTTGATATGTGATAATGTGAAAATGACTGCAATAAGCCTATTTTTCCTATTGAATTAGAAAATGTTACAAATACTTATGCTACTCTTGCTTCAATTGAAATTATTGTGCATACATATTCTATTGAAAATGCAAACGAATTACATGTTAATAGCTATGATGTTTCTCTAGGTATTATGTGCGATGTTAGGCCTTTAATTCATGATTGAAAATACTTTCCTACCTCTATTGTTCCTATTGAGGATCCCTCCTCTCAAATTTCTCCTTCCCATAAATGGAATAGTGTTCCCATTCATACATTTTGTATATCCCCTCAATAGTCCATATATTTAATGCATGATATAAGTACTTTACAACAAAAAGTACCTACTCTATCTCTAAAAATCAAGGTGTATAATGTGTGTATTGGTTCTAATGTTATAAATGGTAATTCAATTGCACATAACATTATTTCCTTCTCATTTCATAAAGACTTTATCATGCCTAAGTTTCAATTATTTGACGGGACTATTGATCCTTATCTACATCTTAAAGAATTGTTTACAACGTAATTTATTTTACAATGTTATGGATATGTACAAAAAAATAAGGATGTAAGGTTTTTTTTATAGGGGTGGTTGTTTTTATTAATTAAATTCTAGCATTAATCATGCAATATCAATATAACACATTATTACTTGCAACTATTGATTGTAGACACTCAAATTTAGCTATTTATCCTCTGACACTTATGATCTTGACATTACACACTTACATGAACCAATACACTCTCCTCACTCTTGCTTATATACACCATGATATCTCTTTGATTACGTGATCATCTTTGTAATCCTTTATGTCATTAGTTTCTAAATTTTAACAACATAAAACAACTCTAGAAATAATCCATCCTCCAACCCATGAAGTCAAAACATGAATTTTCCCTCTCGGTCAAAACTGCCATTTTCGATCAGTTTGTATAATTCTACAAACTGACCCTATTGTACGGTTTTGGACCGACACCTTGTGCACTAAAAAAATTCGATTCCATCATCTTCATATGGATTTAATATTCCCCCCTGGTTAGCATTTCACAACATAATAACCTTCGGAAGCGCGCACACACACACACACACGCACACACACACACACACACACACACACACACACCACACACACACACACACACAAACACACACACACACACACACACACACACACACATATATATATATATCATACCTCATTTAGTAACTAAGCACTTTAAGAACTCCAAATGTAAAAAGAAGCACAAAAGGCACTCCCAGCTCCCAAAAATATGAAATAAATCATGTACATCCATTAGGGAAGAACTCTCTATAGTTGTGAAGCCTCCTTCTAGATTTAGGAGTCTTCATCTTCTCTCCACAAACAAGAAAAGTGACCCATCCCAAGTATTTAAGCAAGTGTGAAACTCGAGTGAAGCATTATCAAAACCATGATTGTCAAGTCTTGATTACACTATGGTAGATATCACATGCTAGGAGAAATAATTACAGTTTAATCCCTTTTTGGAGTAGTGATGACGTCGGTGTTGCAAAGGGGGTGCCCACAAACTACCTAAATTTTTTCGCAAGAAATAATTTTTACACTACAAGGGTTCTTAGTTTTGAGAAGAGCTTACATATCTATTCTAAGGGTGAGCAAATAATACTGACATACAACAAAAAAAATTCTAGGGAGGAAAATCACTTAAAAAGTTGCAGACCCAAATTATAAGTAGGTCCAAGACCGTACATAAGGGTCAGGACCTTATTTACGCTTTGCAGCTGGTTGTATGGGTTGATGACCAGGTGAAATTTCAAATTCCAATTTTTGTAACAAAGAATTTTTAGTCTCATATCATCTTGTCCCTATATTAAATTCAACTAGACTCTTCCAGATCCACACATAATTAGCTAAGTGTAATTCTCCTTTATATTTTTGATAGTTGCTAGATCAATATTCACTTTGAAAAGCATTATTCTGATTTATGCAATTAATGTTGGAAGTTAATAAAGTCAGAATATTCACCTATTACATTATTTCATCCTTTTTACGTATGTCAATTAGAAACACATTAAATCTTAAAAGGGAAAGAAATAATAATTCAAAAAAATAGTGATAACAATATTATCCAAGCTAAAAAACACAAGAGGAGAGATGTACTTGCTATACAAAGTGATACAAGAGAGATTTGGGTGCACAAACTAGATAATATGGGAGTATTGAACATGAAGATGCTTCATTACTAAGACTACAACTGGAAAATTCCTAGGTTTAGAGCTATATACACTCTACCGAGATTGGCTCTACACCTTGGACCTACCATACAATCTTGATACTTCTTGGAGTGGGGTTTTATAACTTTATGTGGCCTTTTGTGGCCTAAGAATGTGTGTGATTTCCAAATTCTAAGTGTCGCACCAATCACAAAACCGTCTAAATAAGTTGGACTAAATTCAAACCCTAACCATGGTTGGAAGGCCCTACAAAAAAGGTTGGTTTTTGGTTTGAACTACAATATTTACACTACCTAAATTGAAATTACTTTGAAGAGGCCTCAAATCACATATATTTCTTTATTTAGCAATGTAACATCTATATAAATGCCACTAGTTTGTGACCTTACACCACTTTGACCATGTTTGAGATAATTTTGCTCTTGATAAGATATTAAGTAAGGATCTTTGGATGTTTGGAAATGAGGTAAGATGATCTCCTTGACCTAGTTGAGTGCTTCAAAAGTGTAGTAGTGACGACCATAATGGATATGCATCAACTTTGGGAATATTTAGGGAAACTCAAGAGTTCCGTTTGTATTAGTATTTGTAATGAGTTCTCATTAGAGTACCGGGTGTGTATCCATGTGAGTAAATGAAGTGCTATAAAATTCCTTATATAAGGTTTCTGAAGGTAATGTTTTTTGGAAAACAATTATTGAGGAGGATAAAAAGACCTAACAAAGATAATTAGATTGAAAGAAAAGATGGAGTATGTGTCTATCCAAGACCATATAGGGCGGTCGAGACTAGAAATTACATCCTGACCCTACTGTATGATTCAAACAAGATGATAATGAGTTTAATTTGAAATTTGTATCATGATAAATATAGGTTAAGTACTAATTTTATGCATTTAAATTCAGAATGTGATGAAACATTCAGTGTGTATGAATAATAAAGTTCGGAGAGAGATAGTAAGATGTACTAAGTGGGGATAAGATATGGATATATGTCTCAAAAAAGGAGCATAGTCACAACTAATAGTCTCAAAATGGTAAATTTCCAAGTTTAAGTGTCTACATTTTCCCCCATTTAAGTCTGAAATAAAAATGATATAAATGAAAAATGCCCCGAGTGTGTAGACACACTTTTTCTTTGCTAAGAGTTTTTTTTGTCTAAATGTGTTGGTGTTGACATGCTCCATGGTGAAACTTGTAAGACACATTGTAGTCAATGTCTATAGTAGAAATTAAACTGTAACTCAAAAGTAATGTAGAAGTTAAACTTGCCACAAAGTTAAATAGAGAAATGAAAAACATGAAAGGAATGCACATGTTTGTTCTTTGGAGGGATGAGATATCATTTGTTTACTTGGAGATTCATAATATAGTTAGTGAACTTGTCAAAGGATTCAGGGTGATCAATCCCTAATTATGCCAATGGAGAAACTAGGAATATTAAGGTGCATACACCCCAACATTGAATATAAGGTAGAGAGTGAAGATGTGAGATGCACTTGAAGTACCATGTGAAGGAATAATATTGTATATCAAAGTTTTTAGTAACCCTAATATCTTCCACTTTGAAAGAGGATAAGAATGAGTGCCTATGAAGAACTTAGTCACTTCAATACCTTTCATAACCCCCACATACTATACCATTGTAACTGGATCTAAGCCCAACTTTTTATATATTGAAACAATGTATGAAAGAGAATGGGTGCCCCCTATGCCCTCCATGTGTGTTGCATAACTAATTAGAAGTGTGTAATATGTCGAGAAAATAATAATGAATGTAACCCATGCCCCCAACATCCCATATATGTAACTAAGTACTGAATTAGAGAGGAGTGAAATATTCACGCCCTCTGTTACTACTTTGAACTAAATCAACTGAGCCTGAAATTGTAGTGAAAACCTGTACTTTTTAAGTAGAACTATAAAAGTATAGAAAAATCCAGTGCCTTTTGAAATTGTAGTGAAAACCTGTATTTTTAAGTAGAAATATAAAAGTATAGAAAAATCCAGTGTAACTGCTTGCCAAAGGTTAAAAACATATGATAGGGTTAAAATGTCTATACAGTCCATGACCGTTCTATATGATTTTGAACCTATGCCATTTTTCGCTTTATTTCTATATCTAGAGTTATTTATGAAAAACTTGTACCTTATTAAAACATGTGTTTAAACTCAAAAATATACATGTATGTGTACAAAATACCTCTATAAATACCCCCCTATTTTGAGGCACTTGTGATAAAACATTTGAGTGCACGGCTCAAAAGAATAGATGTGTACCCATGTACTGTATGCATGATCATTTATAAGAGAATGTGGATTATTGAGGTGGTGACAACCTTTGATAACTTGAACCTGCAAAAGGAGTTACGCATGGTGGAGACCATGGCACACAAAGAAAATATAAACAATAGTAATCCGAATAATGTGGATTATTGAGGTGGTGACAACACTTGTGTAATTTGAACAATTCAGTTTTTAAAGGAGTTTTTACAGTTGAAATGATCTAAGTGGATTAATTTTATTAATGGCATAAAATAAGTTTAAAACTGAGAGTAAATGGATTGAAGGCAATATTTCAGTAACCATAAATACAACAAGATTTGAAAACACAATCATCTTAATTCAAATGTCACTTTGAGTGTATGATATAAGAGAATCAATGTAGAGATAATAATGATTTGTATAGAGTCAAAAACTTAAAGTTGAAATAATGGATTAATTGGTCTTTTTGTAAGATCAAGGCATTTAGGTTTCATATAACCTGAAGAGAATTGGATCAAATTAACTCAAGATCAATGTTGACAAACAAAATCAAGGAAATTAGTGACATCAAAAAATGAGAATCAAGTACACATAACGGCTAGACATAGAAGCACACAAAGCAACTTATGACAGCCATTACATGGCAACAAGAAAATGTTCGGCTTGTTAGGCTTACAAGATAACATGTAAGAGAACTATATGTAATCAACTGCAATGAAGAAGTAGAAAGGAACAAGTATGGAATAATAGTGACCTGTCAAAAAATGTATCAGAGATACCCGAAGATGATAACGGCTAGCTAACAGAATGTCATCACATAAGCAAGTTATGTGTAGCGTCCTACATCAAGCTCAATATACATCATGAACACATCGTCTTGTAAATAGCTTAAAAGATAACATATTCTATCAATCAAGCCATAATGATAAAAAACATATGTGCAATGAAGAAGTAGCTAAGGATTCAAGTTATGAATATAGGTCAATAGTTTTACACCTGTATCAAAGATGTATTTTTTTTGTATTTTTGATACCCGAATCTATGTTCCTGGAGAAGCTTAGCACAATATGATACCCAATGATAACACTTTGAAGGAGTGTCCTATATCAAGCTCCGATCTACATCATGAACACATGTGTGTAAAATAGCTATATAGCCTCAATCGTATTCTATCAATCAAGCTCATGAATGTGAGTGGTAAAACATAGTGATAATTGTAAGTGCCATAACAAGTTGTAAGAGGAGTTATGTATATAGGTCATAGTTCCATATTTGTTCAAGCAGATGTGTGAAAAATTTTGACTTTTTGAGGATTGATCTATGTACAATGAGAGAAGTCATAGCACAATAGATACCCACTAGAAGAACCTCAGAAGGAGGCAAATCCGATCTAAAAGAAAGGGGAGGCTTGAGCCTCAATCGTGTTAGGATCTAGTGATGCTGCGCTGTGAAGACCTTTGAGTAAATCAAAGTGAGGGCGATGTGTGCCACTAAAGAGTTGTAAGAGGAGAATTAGAAGGACCTAGATCCATAAGACAGCAGTGAGTAGAAAAATATAGACTTATGAGGAGCGATGATAGAAAATATGAGAGTCCTCATAGATAACATGTGCACTACCTTAAGACTTGATGAGGAACTTGTAGGAGTTGGTGAATAAACCATTAGAGCATCTAGTATGTGCGCTAAGATAGACCTTTGAGGAATCACAGGAGGTTGCGATTTAGCCACTTTAGATTAACATGTGAAGTAGAAGGCCTGTCCAGAGACACTAGTGTTAGTAGAAAATATAGGAGGGCGATGAGCTTGAACTTAGGGTGAGGATCCTAGTTGGAAATACCTGTGGAGTTTTGACTTACTTGTTGTGTGGTGAATAAACTTGGCACATTTGTGTAAGATAATGTAGCTTAGTGTAGGTCTGTTATTTATCTTTTAGTTTATTTATCAGGATAATTCTTACACTATGTAGTTAGCCCTAAAGTTTGTTGGGTTAGCTGATGCATAGGTGTACTAGTTGTGTGCACTTAGCTTACTCCTCCTATGGAGTGTAGCATACTAGTCTGTATTGAATAATTAAAGCTCACTAGTCTATTGTAATGTATTGAGCACTTAACTACCAGTATTAGTTTAGTGGGATTTCTTCACCACTGATATAGGTATTAGTTAGCTCTTCCCTCCTCCTATATGCAACACTCTAATGTGGTATTGAATAATTAAAGTCATCTGTATTGTATTGCATATTGGAACAATATGGATTATGATGGATTTCCATATATGGTATCAGAGTGATAGCTCTTCTATGTTGCACATCCAATAAGTTTTTCTTTGCTATTAGCAAGGGTTTATTTTTTTCATGTATATGGAATTTGTTAGATCTTCTTTTACAGCATACATTTTTATGGTAAAACAGAGTGCGGAGATGGATTTGGAAGGTAGACCAAAACCCTAGAATCAAGACTGTAAACTCGACCATGTTTTGAGATAGTCAAATCTAGGTTTATTCTTTTATCCATTGTATATGGAAGTGTGTTAGATTTCTTTTTACAGCATACATTCTTTTACCCTAAAACAGAGTGCGGAATTTGGTTTTGGAAGGTGCCAAAACCCTAGAATCGATCAGTAAACTCGACACATGTTGTGAGATAGTCAAATCTAGGTGCATTCTTTTATCCATTGGATATAAGTGTGTACTTCCGGATGCATTCTTTTACCCTCTAGTGATATTTCAAAGTTTTGGATGCAGTCTTTTATCCACTGGACACAGATCTGTACCCTCTTGGGTGCATTCTTTTATCCATTGGATATAAGTGTAGAGAGTGAAGACACAGATGCATTGAAGTACCCTCTGAAGGAATAATATTGTATATCAAATTTTTGGGCACATGCTTATATCTTTACCACTCTGCAAGAGGATAAGTATCAGTGCCTATGATGCACTATAGTACCCTTTGATACATTTCACTAGACCCCACAGATCTGTACCCTTTGTAAATGGATCTAAGCATTAACTTTTTATCCATTTGATAGCAAACGTGTACCCTAAAAGTAGAATGGGTGACCTTATGATTTACAATGTGTGTTGCATACACTCGGATTAGAGGTGTCTTTATGTCGAGAAATAATGCTGAAGGTAACCCATGCCCCCAACATCCCATTTGGTCGCAAGCTACTGGATTAGTGTGGAGTGACATATTTTATTACTACTTTGGACAAATCAACTGAGCCTGAAATTGTACGTGTTACCTTGTATTATTTAAGATGCAACATTAATCTATAAAGTTAATAGCAAAATCCAGTGTAGCCACTAGTGTTGTCATAACTTGATGGATCAGTATTGCTCGGATTACAGGTCATGACCGTCCTAAATTTTTGAACCTATGCATGTATTTATTTCTATATCTATGGGTTATTGATGACAACTTGTACCTTATTACAACATATTTCAAACTATATAAGGTACTGTTACTCATTGTAGATATTTACATGCACTCTTATAAAGTACCAATTCAGGAGGGTTTGTGAGGCACTTGTGGATAAAACATTTTCGAGTTGAGCCCGACGCTCTAAAGAATAGATGGGTATTGCATTCTTGTATGTATGTATGTATACATTTATAAGAGAATCTGGATTGTTGAGGTGGTGAGCAACTTTTGAGAACCTAAATTTTCAACACTTTTTGGGCATGTTGACAGTCTCTCTTATGGGGGAGCTATTCTGGTGGAGCCCAGTGTTAGTTTGTCAGTGTTCGAGTAGTTGAATTTGACAACTCATATAGATTTGTGGTGTCACTCTACCCATTTTGCAGTAATGGGAGGGTGTGGTGTTGATACTGCTTCTTTGGGTTTCGTGCCCTTGCCTTGTTACCTTGGCTTTTTCTTGGATCGTGGCACTCGCTATTTATTTGGATCTCGTGTCCTTGCCTTGTTGCCTTGGTTTTTCTTGGTGTCCTTGCCTTGTTGCCTTGGTTTTTCTTGGACTCGTGGCACACCTATTTGTAGCAGTTGATCAAATTATGTTTGGTGTTTGTTTTTCACTTTTCGACATCACTCTATTGATAGTCTCCTTGCATGGAGCTATTCTGGTGAAGCCCAGTGTCAGTTATTTTTGAGTTATATGAGTCGAGCAGTGGATCCAGACCATAGTGTGCACCACACATCTTCAGCATTGTACAAGTTTTTGGAGTCGAGCCTTTCGAGGATATCTTGCAGCAGGATTTTGCTCTCTACTTTGTTATTACTGGTTTTAGGTACCTTGCGGTGTCCATTTTTCCCCAGTTATTTGTACGTGGGTACCTCATCAGGCCTTGTTGTCGGGACCCACCTTCTTTTCCACCCACCTAAGCTATGCTTACGGGAGGGTGTTAGTGTAGGTTATTATTTATCCTTTTATTTATTTATCAGGATAATTCTTACACTTGTGTTAGCCCTACACTTGTTTGGTTAGCTTGCTTAGGTGTACTAGTTGTGTGGAGTTAGCTTACTAGTTGTGTTGAGTTAGCTTCTCAGTTATGTGAAGTTAGGCTTACTAGTCTTTTGGAGTTAACTTAACTACCAATATTAGTTAGTGGAAGTTCTTCACCACTGATTTAGGTAGTAGTTGCACTTCCCTCCTCCTATATGTACATCTTAGAGATCTTATTGAATAATTAAAGTCATTGTATTGTAATGTATTGAGCATTATGGATTAAGATGGATTTCCATATATGATATTTTAGCTCTTCTATTTTGCAAATCTATGTGGTGTGCTAAGAGGATCCTAATGTGGGTGTACTATTATCATCTGAGATCGCGGCTTGGAACAATCTTATTTTCGTTCCTTTCAAAATGGAACAACTCTGAGCATGTAATATAGGAATACTGAGATGCATATCACTTGGGCTAAGAGTAGAGACCACTAGAAATGATACTTGTGTAGTAAAAGAGATGACATTAATAGGTATAACAATATGTCCAAAGACAAAATTAGAATTGTGCGTAATTTTATTCTTAGTATAGCAAAAAAAATGAAGTAGCTTGAGAGTACATAAATTATGCTTGTTATGTGGATCAACCCAATCATCGTGCATAGGTACTGATTAGTAGATGCACAAATATATACAAAGTATATAAGACAAGAGTATTATCCATACCATAGTCATCAATTGTAATAATCGGTGGATAAGATGGAAGAGGATTGATAATTCCAATCATTGCATCCAATGGGAGATCATAAGACAGTGGAGGTCGTACCACATGATGATAATTGTGCACTTTCAAAGTAGATTTGGCAATATTATGATTAGGAAGTGGATCATTGAAAATTTTGAGCTTCACATTATCATTACTAGACTTAGAAGGTTCAATGGTGTTATGATATTTCTTTATAAAATCACTCGAATATAGTCCACTAAAAGGGGAAACCTCCATAAATTAGAATAAATAATTAGATAGACTTAATGATATGATATGTGATGCCTTTGAGAGAATCACACCCATCCATATTTATATATGTCATAAATATGAAGGGTCACACCTTTTCATCCTAATTAGGTTGGATGAAATTATTTATTAAGAACTAATAAATGAAAGGTTAAGGTTATGCACTCCACTACATAATCTTACTAATCATATGAATATATAATGTTAAGTACATAACATGCCCTTCCTCTTCAGAGACGTATTTCCCTCAATGCTTAAAGACTCAATATGTTGTAACATGAATTGTTCGTCTTCCCATGTTGTATATTCAACTGGTAGATTCTTCTATTTGATGAGAAATTCAGTAATTGATTGATTTCTTAGTCGCTTCACTCTTTTGTCAATGACTCCCTCACGTTCCATAATGAAATTACCTTATTCATCTAACCCCATAAATTCATATTGGAGTGGAAGCTTGGTATCAATTACATTCTTCAAGCAAGAGACAAG
This sequence comes from Taxus chinensis, assembly GCA_019776745.2. Taxonomy (NCBI): domain Eukaryota; kingdom Viridiplantae; phylum Streptophyta; class Pinopsida; order Cupressales; family Taxaceae; genus Taxus; species Taxus chinensis. The sequence goes on along the minus strand of CM034154.1, from coordinate 699,719,320 downwards.
AAATATGGGATGAATTTTTGAAGAGGGTGGAATTTTTTAACTTATAAAACTATACTTCCTATCCGATTAAGAACCTTATAAGGTCATTAAAATTTTGGTGCTAGCTTGATGTTCTTGTGTTTTTGAAAGGACCTTTGTTTATAAGGTTGCAATGAAAGAAATACCCAATTTTCTTCCTCAAAATGCCTCTGATTTTGGTGTTGGTCAGCATGTTGTTTCATCCTGTTTTGAGCCACAACCAAATTCTCCTTAAGGGCTTGAAGTATTTCTTATTGGTGTTGAAAATAATTCTCAATTGCACGGGCTTTAGGAAGACCCTGCAAATAAGACGTTGTAGAAGGTGGGGGTAACCATAAAGAGCCTTAAATGGTATCATCTTTGTTGATGTGTTATACCACCACTTTGTTTGTGAAAGCCATTTGGACCATTGTACTTGTGTTTCCCATGAAAAAACAACATACATACCCTTCAAGACATTTATTCACAATTTATGTTTCCAGGTCATCTGATTGTGAATGATAAGATGAACTATGTGCTACTTTTGTGCTCAACACTATAAACAATTCAGTCCACAATATGCTAGTGAAGATAGGTTATCGATCACACACAATTATTTTAGAAATACCATGGAGTTTATGTACCTTTTCCATGAAGAATTCTATCATTATACTAGCTTGAAATGGATGGGAGACTCAACAAAAAAGTACATGTTTAGTGAGTCTATCCATAACTACCAATATCACATCAAGTTATTAGACTTAGGTAGGTCCATAATGAAGTCCATAGATATTTCCTCTCAACGTTGAAGTGGAATGGTTGTAAGAGCCCTAGAGTTTTAACTATGTCATGATTATTATCGAAGGATTTCAAAATGTGCATTGGATTTACTCATGAAATTTAATTTGTACAGATAAGTAAATGATGAATTATGGACTATGATGAATTATGAATTATGGACTATTTGAATTTAATTCACGCACTTTGGATCATTTATGACTTCCATTAAATATAGATACATGTAACATGCCCGGAAGCATAATGATTAGTTCCCTTTTAAGAAAAAATAAAAATTAGTTCCCTTTTAAGAAAAAATAAAAAATGATACATGTAACATGCCACGACGCATAATGATTAGTTCCCTTTTAATAAAAAATAAAAATTGATGGGATAGTGGAGTCTTCTTTTATAATTTTTTCCTTTTTAAAAATCATATCTAAATAACATGCCCGGAAGCTAAGACACACTATTCTCTACTTTTTTAGAAGTGAAATTGATCGACTTTTGTGAAATATGAGAATGTCCAAAAATAGATTTTTTATAAGCAAATGATTTGTGAATGAATTAAATTATATATATAAATAAAATCAATAAAATAAAATTGGATTGTAAATTGCGAATACATAATCTTACTATTTTATTGATATCTATCTAAAGTTTTCATTTAATAAGAATAGGTTATTATGAAAATTAAATTAAATTTAGTTCACAATTATAAATAAGTTGATATTAATGAGTCATAACTAATGTAACTAAAAATTTAATAATATAGGATTGTACAAAATTTCAATATTTTTTTAAAACTCAAATTTATTCAATAAATAATTTTATAATATGAAAAGTTGGTTATATATATCTTATGGTAGATTCACGAACATTATTATAGACATTAATAATGTCTTCAATTATTATTTTTATCTTCAAATTATCATTAAAATTTATATTCACTTGTTAAGTTCGACGTAGCTCCCTCTAAGTTATGTATATGGAAGTGAAATTAAAACATGTAAGTCGAAGTAATTCTAAAGGGGAGTCAATATGAATGCACAAAGACATTCAAAAGTCTCAGTATATGACTATGGCGATCACAAAGAGGTGTATATTAGAGGGTAGTACTAGCAATTGTACCATAAGTGTGCAATGTGAATGCCGATAGGCAGGTACACAAGAGGTTGACATTGGAGCTTGTGATCAAGAAATGTATGTTGGAGAGAGTGAAATATTATGTGCGAAATGGAAAAACCAAGAAAAGTGAATAACAAATGGAGTGATTTCGTAAAATGTAGAGCGTATTCAATAGTAGAGCAATTATGCGAAAAGCAAAATGCATCTATGGAAAGAGGAAAAAAGAGTTTGTGGAAGAGAAGAAATGCCACCATTGCAATGTAAATTCATTAATTAAAACACCAGTAATAAGAATTCAAATAAGAATTACTTGCAATAAAATTGCCAATCTTCCCTTTACATACTTGGTTATAGATACTCATGGGGAAGCACTTTATAGTACATGTATGCTTTTGGCAGGAGCTCTATTGAAAATGGGAGAATATGGGTTGATACAAATCAATATGGAATTGTTACCTAATGCTCGTTCTTTGTTTTCACCATGGTGATAATAATAGGAGCGGTGCAAATTATCTATGCAACTCTAACTTCTATGGGTCAACGCAATTTGAAAAGGAGGATAGCTTATTCATCAATATCTCATATGGGTTTTGTAATTATAGGAATCAGTTCCACGCAAAATAGGCTAAAAATAGGTCTTCTACCTAAAAATATTAAAAAATACATTTTATTCTTATAATAATATTAATAAGTTGCCCTTAGATGATGAATTGACTGGGCCCAACTTAGAAATATTATTAATGTCCATTAATTTGGAAAAGGGGACATTACACTGATGTCCACTTTACGTGAGTGGTTATCTCTTTTATGATTTTTCTCTCATATATATTGGTCATAATCACAAGACAAAGGGACCTACTAAGCACATACAAACCTAAAGCAATGGTATGAACCGCGGGGAATTTCATCCCAACTTTTGTAAGAAAAAATATTTAAATAAATACCATTTCCTTCTCTATGCACATACAATTTTGATTTTCCGCTTTTTGAAAAACCCTATGATCTTAACTGACATGATTAATAGTTTTGAGGCTAATTCAAAAGAACTAAAATCTACAACTCATTGATGGGCTACTAATAATAAGCACAAAGATTATTTTCAGGAAAATGTCTGGTTTCCATAGTTTTCTACCAATAACATTCATGTTAGATATGTGCCAACAAAGTTAAATTTTGGATCCCTTTGTGGCGTGGTTTGTATCTCAATTATTAAAGGGGGGGTGTGGGGGGGCTTGCCCCACCACTCTTGTTGCAAGAGGGTCCAGGGGGGCGGTGACATGTTATGAAGCCCCCCTAAGCAAAAATTGAGGAGCTAATCCCTTATTTCTAGAAAGACGAATTTAACCGAATTCTATTTTTAGAAAGGAAAATCCTAACGGAATTTTTCCACTCTATTTTTAGGAGGAGGAATCTTAACTGTACTTCACCAATTAGGTGTATATAATTTTGTGGAGATCTACAGTTTCTCATAACGAGTTTGCATGTAATCTATTCATCTTGAGTTAGTAAAGCTTGATATCTTACATGTGGATGTTTCCCTAAGCACTCAGCTGGGGTTTTACCACGTAAATTTGGTGTTTGTCTCTTGCATGCTTGGTATTTTGTATATTTTATTTTGCTCTATCTCTGTAAACTGTTATTTTGTTATTCACATTTCTGCTTATTCATTGCTGCATAGTATGTGATTTCCTAACAATTCCATGAGATGGAATTATACCAAACTGAGTTGTTTGAAGGAATGGACTTGTTTTTAAAATAAATGAGCAAGGAATACTTGACCCTAGACATGTTGAAAAGAAGTGAGACAATTTCCCTAGATCAGTAACTGTGAACGGTTACAATTGCAACCCATCACATCAATTGATGACATATATGATTGTCTTTAGTATCTATGGTTTTTTTAGATTAGGTAACTATTTGGTTTTAGGGGGACCAAAAAACCCAACAGTACAACAGGTGGAGAGATACAACAAAGAATAACCAAGAAGATGCCTCTACCAGCGGTAGAAAGAGAACAAACAAAACTACAAATAGAAACAAGGCCGACCTGAAAAGGTAGACCAAAAGGCAAGGGTCGGGTCAATCGAGCTTGACCGAGCACATCAAGAGCAAACGCTTGAAGATCGCGAGCGATTCCGGGTTGACTGAACAAATTTCTTAGGATGGACTAAAGTCCATTCCTCCCTACCATCCACGGGGTCCACCGCCCCCTTCTTCAAATCATTAAACATTGCAAGCATGCCTGAAATTTCAAATTATTTGTGCTTGTCAAATCAAAATTCACTGATGGCTTAGCTCTTTTAGGTGGTTGTAAATTCTAGTAATTTTTATAAATATATCTATAATCTATTCATATATATATAAATAGGTATTATGTTTTTATATAAACCACTTAAAAAAATTAGGGTTTTCAAAATTTGCAACATGTCATTGTCTACTTTTAAAAAAAAATTCCCCTGTAAAATACGGTTAAAATCACAAAAAAATGCCTAGAACGTCTTGATTTCCAGCCCCGACTGCAAGGTCAACCACCAGCCGACATTCCACCAAATCACTCCTTAAAAGTCCTTCAATTTGAAATAGCTCACCGTTGGGGATTGCACTCTTTGTCGAAGAACGGTCACTGCTCCCCTTCTTAACAACCACCACATGCCTAGCATCGGCCACGTCCTCATTTATCAGTAACCATTTATCTGAGTCTTTCCCACCCGTTCCATGGTCGTTCGAGACCTAACCCACGCGGTCCACGTTGAGCAGGGCGTCCACGTCCTCCAGCTCCTTCTCTGCCATGCTGGAACCTCCACGCTCCCTGCAACCCCTGCCCGAGCTCGATTCCAGAGGCGAACCATCTCCTCCTCGTCTTCCATTGTCTCGTCGCCTATATTCGACTCGTCATCCATCTGCGGGACAACACACCATTCACCTTTGTTTTTGTCTACCTCCTAGATCGGCCGAAGACCACTACAACACAGTTTGGTCTTGTTGCAAACCCTGTGAAGTATTTCGCAGAACATCTGTGATTTTTCAACAACTATTACCTGCTCGTACTCGCCCTCAGAGGTATGCAAACGAATTTTTCAATGTATCTTTGTTCCTTCCGAAACATTGATGCACAGTCTTACACAGACAACCCTGGAGCATGCCTTAGTAGCAGGATCAACCACTATAAGCACCCCTAAGGCTCTAGCTATGCCAAAGAATATTTCCGGCTCCCAAAATTCCAATGGCAAACGAGGTAGACGGATCCAGACCAGGAGGTCCTGGAAGGTGTGATTCCAAAATCCAGACCGCCAGCGGCAAAGACTGAGGGTAGATTTTCCATATCTTTGGTTTTTTCAGTTATGACTCTACGATTAAGGCCAGACATGGCATCCTGAAGAGATCATTTAGTGTTTCAACCAATGCATGTTAATAATTTATTACCTTTCTCTATTGTTTTATTTTGGTTGATAAATGGCTTATAGTATTCCTTGGTTCCTTCCAGACGAGTTTGAAATTATTTTACTTTTAGGATCAGTGAAAATATTTTCATTACTCTAGATTCCTGCCCCATTAGTAGAATTTGGTGAGGATGTGGTAGACTCCAATCCAACTTCTTTACAAATGAAAAGCACGAATATCGGTACGTAACGGAGGATAGATCATAGATCAATACGATTCCATACAACCTCATGAAAAGTATCTTTATTTATAATCATATTAAGATCAGTTGCTGGGTGTGATCTGTAAGTCCATCATATATCCATACTGCAAGAGATGAAGCTCACTAAATCAATATATCAAGTCGTTTTCAAAAACACTGTTTTCTATTTTCTTATTGTTATATCATTTTGCATAAATAACACTCAAAAACATAACACTGCCCGAGTTTCATGTTGCGGGGAATCTAATTATAGAAATACTCACACATTACCACCATTGCAAATAATTCAGATATTGCATAAAGTATATGCTACGTAAATAGCCATAAAATGGTCATTGGAACTATTGCATCACGAATGTCTACCAAATCATTATCCTTCACTTTGTAGTGCCCATTCTCAAATTTAATTAATTGGGAATGCTTAAAATTATTATTTTTTTAAAATAAAAAAATGGAACTCAAATTTCTAAAATAATAGAACTAGCAATCAAATGTGTACAATGCAATGTGAACGTCGAATGGTATATGTTATTAGATTTAGAAAGACAGTTATTACTTTTGTAGTTGATGTTGATAAGGGGTGTGATTGACAATATTGATTTTCTATTAAAGCTAGAACTAATGTTGCGAAATACATTAGAAGGGATGTTAGATAATAGTTAGTTGTGTAGTAATTGAATACAAATACAAGTGAGACATGTAAGTTTCCTAATACTCACTCTCAAGAATGTAGTGAATGTGAAGTGTTGTTGTCAAAGTAGATTGAAAGAATGACTAAATGCTTTAACATATTATCTCTCCATGAAACTAAAATGAGACAGAATACGCAATTATATACAAACAAATCTGAAATGGTTATGGTACATTCCAAATTTCTTTATAACCTCAATGAGTTTGAGAGCATCATTGTTAGAGCTATTTTGTGCATATCTTACAATCATAGTATTTCATGAGACCGCATTTCTTTTAGGCATTTTGCAAACAAAAAGCGATATATGTTATTTGTGTTATAGGGATAGTTTTTTTTTTGTAGTTGTGTTTGTTTAAACTATGGGTGATTGATTTTCTATGTGTAGAAATATAGATGAGTCACTTCATTTAAAAAGCGCAAATATGAGGTCTTACCCTTAAAACTATTCAAAACACAAAAAATGATATAATGTACAAAGTTTTGGATGGAAACAACTATAATTTGCATGGTCCTTTCTCGGCATTTAAACTTCTAGGTATTTGTGTGCAGATGAAGACATTAAAAATGTGTTATTGTTGGTTAACATAAAGAAATGAGCAATAATAAAAAGGAAAAATCAAACATGTATGTTGAAATGTGTAATTTTGTAATTGTAGATATATAGACGAACCACTTCATTTAAAGGTCTCATCTCTTCATTTCAAAGTTGTTACAAATTCATACATATACATTTACAAATCTCATATCATGAGTGGTATCGTTTTGCGAACTGTTTTTTTTGAACTTAACATGAGAAGAATTATATCATGAATGGTAGCCTTTTTGAGGGTAATTTTATTTCCAGTAAACATGAGTACATTTGATACCCCTTGAACAAATATGGCATCTAGGATAGATGAAGTGTTGAGTAAAGTAGTAGCGGAGGTGCTATCAAAGTAGAGTGTAATATTTACGAAGGGTTGAGTGATAGTAAAGCCAAATCAACATGTAAAATCAGAAAAGCAAAATTGTTAAAAATAGCAAAAGCAAATTGTTAAAAATAACAAAAGCAAAATTGTTAAAAATAGCAAAACCGTCATTTAAGCCGTCAAATTTGACATAGTCCCGTGAATGTCCGCAAAGCCTTTTCCCATAAGGGTAACGCCTTTGGCGTAATTATCTATATGAGGTATGGCGGTCATTACTGTAAATATGTAGAGGGCACGAGTTTCAACTATATGTCAATTTTTCGATCTGTGCGCAAATGTTTATGCCTTCCTGTATAGCTGGATGATTACAAATTGAGTAATCATTTAGTTCAGTGGGAGGCAGAGAGCAATCTGCCAAATTTTTTTGAGGGGTGTGATTTTACACCTCTTTCTCCGTGTTTGTTGCTCTCACAAGCAGGCTTCCTACATTAAACATACCATTATTTTTTATTTTTTAAATCTTGAAACTTGTTCTAAAAAATTTAATAGTTTGTAAAATTTCTTAGGGTATTCAGGTTTGAAGAAAATTATCTACCTCATGATTGTTTGCCTTTATTTCAGAGTTTTAGCATGTAAACATATGACTGGGATCAGGTTTAATATCATTATTTGGTGGGGGTTTAGAAGAAAATCCTTCTTTCCTCAAATGGCTTGTTTCATTTTTTATTTTTGGTTTTTCCCTTTGAGCTGGGTTTGCAGAACAATGTGTCACAGATACAATGGCTTTTATGGAGGTTCTAGTAGAGCTTTACATTGAAATTGCCATTTATATATGGATTAAATTGCCTATATTTTGAAAGCATGTGTGTTTCGTAGGTAGAGGTTTGAGATTTTTTAATGTATTGTGTCATCAGGTTTTTGAACCAGCATATGTATTCAAAGGGTTTTCTTGCCTCATTTTATATTTTTCATATGAATATTTAGTAGTGGTAATTTTTTATTTTTTACTTTAAAATTATTCTATAATACATATATTTCTTATTTTGGACCAAATGATTTTCTATATGCCTCTTGCAGGGTCATCGAGTATAGTGCAATCAGTCTGATTTCCATTAATTTATTCCAAATTTTTGTAGTTTCTTCTACCCATTATACAAAACACCTTATATTTGAAGTCCACCTCTCTTAATATGAAAGTTGGTACCTTAGCTTCTTGTCTGGTTTTTTGATTAGCCAAAAATATATCTAAATTAGTAACAAATTTTATTTGCATAAGGCTTTTGGAAAAACTGTGCTTTCCGATAACAACTTCCGATCCATCATCATGAAGAAGAGAAAGATGTGTTATTCCTAAGAACAATTATGTTATACATTCAATTCTTATTTTCTAACCAAATGTTTCTCTATGTACAATGAGATGGTTTTTGATTGTATATTATATATTATAAAAGCTCATTTCCATACGACCTTAACCACTAGGTAAAGAGCTTTACTTTTGCTTATTTTGTAGATAAATTTTATTTATTTATCGAAGAAAATTAAGAGTTTAATGTCCTTAGAATAGAACTTATTATATAGAAGTCACAGTTTCTATGCACTGCATATAGCATTGTGGAAATCATGGAGGATATTAAAAGTCAAATGTCATTAGCATATAAGTTATTATAAGTAGTTGAAGTTTGTATACACTACATATTGCATTATGTAAATATTACATCTAAACTATTGAATAATGAAATGCCATCTAAATCGGTGTCAGAATTTAAATGAATACGGATTACATAAACAATGTCCATCTTAAATGATTTATGGGGAAGATACCCAGATGGGTCTATGCATGGATTTGTTTTTTGTTTATGGCTATTTGAGAGGAGGTGCTATCTCTTAGTCTCTGACGTAAATTTGCGCCAACACCTGTAAACACCCTCTGCTATAGTTAATACCTCCTCATGCGGTTTAAAAGCTAAACAGACACAACACAAAACAAAACCTCATTGACCAAGAACCAAAGATGTGGAATTGGTCATAAGAGGAGGCTAAGAAATATAGTTCTACTGCTACATACATGTATAAACAGAATTTAAATGCATACCTGCAGAATTCAATTTAATGTAGGGAATTGACTGGAACTTGGAGAGTGTGAAGAATGAAATTATAGTGTTAGTGACCAGTATTTAAAGGTTAATGCATGCAAAAGCTATAAAATAAAATTTGAAAATAGTAAAGCCAAAGCAACATGCAAAATTAGAAAAGCAAAATTGTTAAAAATAGCAATAGCAAAATTGTTAAAAATAGCAAAACCGTCATTTAAGTCGTCAAATTTGACACAGTCCCATGAATGTCCACAAAACCTTTTCCCATAGGGGTAACGACTTCAGCGTAAAAAGGATTTTAAAAAAATGATTTTCAATGTGGATGGGTACCAAAATAACAAGGCCATGATATGGCAAATCCTGCCGAAGTTAATGTATTTTGTAGTGAAATATAGGTGAGAGCAGATAACTTGAAGTAGAAAAGAAAGAATAATCAATTAGTGCAGTCATTGCAAATGAATAAATAACAGGCTAAACATTTGACCCATATAAAAATTGAATTGGATTTTATAAACATTAATGCATTTAGCGAGAAATAATGCTGACAACAATAGATACAACATTTTGAAATGAGATGACTAGAAACACAATTAAGTATTAAACACATGTGAAACAAGATTTTAAAAACTTGGTCTTTATCAACCTACAATAGAGCATTAAGAGCTTCTAGGAAATTTGTATAAAGAATTTTCCATTATTGGGATGAATAAGAAAAATATGTAGAACTAAAATAAATCTAGAAGCTCATGTTGCAATGTTATTGTAAATAATAGAACTCACACATGGTTTAATAAACAGTTCCACAAAATCAAATTTCTGAAAAAGCATAATCAGTAGTGTAGTGACATTGAAGCCAAAATGAAAAAAGTTGATCTGATTCAATTAATTTTCTATAAAAATATTAGTTAAAGCTTCATATGCCATCACTAAAAAAATCCTTAGAATAACATAAGGAATTTAACAACATAAGTTACTAGATTTTGAGGACTAATTTTACACTCATTTGGGTCCGGAATTTATGAAAAAATATTGAGGAAGAAAGAATCACTACATCAATTAACTGTACACCCATTTAACATGGTCTTTTTTTGAAGATATTGTATTTATATGGGCAAATAGTTTTCTTTGGAAAATGACTATACAAACTACAGGGAAAAAAATATTTACAATATTTGTAAGAAGAACTCCGTTAAGAAAATCACGAACCCTACAGTTGCGACATGATTTAGTTGCCAAACTTTTTGGATATGATATTCCGACCTATGTCACCTTGGATCTGAGCCTTCGAAACCAAACGCTTACTATCGTGAAGCCACAAAGACATGTGCATGTTATTTTCCTTAGTAAAATTGAGGTTTTTTTTTGCAGTTCAAAATCCAATATATCAAACCTGAGTTAAAAGCCAAGGAAGAGAACCAATGTGATCTTCCAATGTAAAAATCTCTCCAATGAGAGTCAAGTGTCTATTTTGTTCCACTACCAACAAGTAGTTGCATCCCCCTAAATTGGAAAATCTTTTGCTTCATAATTTTGGCACTGTAATATAAAATAAAATAGTAAACAACAAAAGTGAGAACAACTGCCAAATACAGAACCAAGAGTTTAATTCTACAAATGTCTTGGTAAAATGCTAATGGTTGTTGCATTATCCATCAAACAAATCAAGCAAAATGCATAACCAATCACATAGTCTTCAAATAAAGAATATCTCCTAAATCTGTTACCTTGTCATTTTGATTACGTGATATTCCTGTCACATTTCAAAACAATGTATTCCACTCCACCAAAATTATACACAAGACAAATAATGTCAATCCAGCTAAACTAAAACCGAAATAAACTTTTTAGCCAAATTGAAACCTTTTCATAGCCTCTCTGCAATGGAGTAAATGATGCACTCAATCATTATCTCCAAAATGAAACCCCCGTTGGAAAAAAGAAAGGATTTTTTTTGTTGGGTTGAAAGAACGAAGAAATCTTTTACTGGGGTTGAAAGAGTGTGTGTAGTTCATGGCGCGCCATGGTCTCCTCATCTCACATTTTTCACAAACTGTGGCAACACTGTCATGGCGAGAACTTGCTTGTTATGGATCAATCTGACCGCGGTCTTGCGCTGTTCAACATGGAAAAATGGATGAAGAAGAACATATTCTCAGATTCATCATGTAATTGACGTCTGATTGTTGCAGCAGGGGGTATGTTGCTCTATAACAACACCATTGATGGAATGCTTCGAGTTGTCAACCCATTAACAATGCGATCTCGACAACTCTTTTGCCAGAAATAAGTATCAATTATTTATTGGGCATGGCAGCAATCACATGCAATGGATATGGCTTCTATAGATTATATGAATCCCTGTCAATTGCCAGAAATAAGTATCAGTTAGTCCGTTTCTTGACCTTTGTGATGACAAAATTAGAGAAGCCGCTTCTTCTTATGTAGAAACATTGATTATGGTCTTAGACGATTTGAAGACTATTTTGCAATTGGATTTAGACGAAATTTAATATTGACAGTATTGTTTTCCCAAAATCATTAAATGTGATGTTATGAATTTCAGTAAAGTACATGTCTCGGGTCAATTAACTTGTAAATGTGTGACAATACATTTTAATAAACACTGTAGTAGATTTTATTGCCTTGGTTTTGGCAACAAATAAAGGGAAATGTTGACTACCTAATCAGATGAAAGATAAATGATATTTAAAAATTGTAGGAAAATATTATTTTTACACAAACTATAAACTAACAATGAAATATTCCACATGGCAAAAATTGATTGTAAAATAAGGAACAAATTAATGGATGAGTTGAATACAATATACCTGCCTTAGGCAGGATATTAACAAGAGCCGCAAAGCGGCCAGTTCCTGCCATCCAAGTTACATGTTTCGGTAGGAATCGGTAGTTTGACCATAGTAACAAAGACCGAAGATTAAAAGCATGTACTGGATAAAACAAAATAGCAGTTGTTGACATATATAAAAGAAATATGTTGCAAGTGCATTGTTTTGATCAAAGTATCATGATCGAAAATAATTGATATATGGAAAAACCTATAAAACAAAGCTACATATTGTTACATATGTGGAAAGGCATATGATGCCATTCCAAAATTGACAGAAACTAGAAGTGCTTATTAAAGCTGTGTATATTGTCAAACAAATGGCGCGCCTCCTCTATGCTTCCACATTTTGCATACATATCCATCAGGGCAGTCACAACTACACCATGTACATCTAAACTGAAGAAAAGAAAATTTGGTGAGTTGCAAAGAAGTCACATAAAGGCTTTAGTTAAAGCCACGGCTCCAAGGGGTGGAAATATATCAAATAGCAACCCCAAATCTAGTCAACAGTGGAAAGTCACGACAGTGAAAAATGAAAGCCATTGAAACAGAAACCAAAGCCTCAGATATGAGTGATGGAGGCAGAGCCATACAGTAAAAGCATGAACCTTTTTCAAGCAAAAGATTGATGCACAATAACCACGAAATAACAAAGCTTTCCCTTACCATGACAGAAATGGAAAAGTGATGTCAGAGCTAAAACAAAATCATAACTACAAAAATCAATATCAAATTAATGATTTTGCAGAGTACTAATAAATGCTGTCAAAATCCCAAATAAAAGCTAGGACACTTGTCTTTTTAACATTTTTTTGTTTTGAAATTCTGGAAAATTGATAACTGAATAAGGCCTTAAATTAGTCACTTCAAAACCTAAACACCAATCACATATTTAAAAAAATAAATATATTCATTTATAAATTGATTAAAATTATTTATAGAAATTTTCAACTTTAGAACTTGATAAAAAATAAAATAATAAATGAATCCGATTGGACGATTTAATAAAATTAATAGGTTGTGCTGAAAGGTATAGTATTCCTGCCTTGGCAGGGAACTAATAAGTGTAAGCATTAATGTTATTGTTCAAAAATTTAGAGACAATTTACCTAAAAAAAAAAAAATTAAAATTAGATTGTATGAATTGCCATATGACTCGGCGCTATCTCAATTCGAAGGAAACAACACATTACGCCAAGGAAAACAAATACATAATTTCTGAAGCCGCTACAAGAAATGACGCAAAGAGTGTATCCATAACATACGAAGGGAATATAATACTATGTCTACATAACATATTATCTATAAGCTTTGGTCATATTACAGCAAATTTCTGCATGGCCAAGCAAAGAGTATATCCTGGTCTATTTTAATGAAACAATTTTAAACAGATTCAGAGATGGAAGAGTTGATAGTAGATGGAAGAATTGGTCAGGGAACGCGTTCTTGCGGATCTTTGGCATCTGACGCCCTGCTGCTGCTGCTGCCACTGACAACCTTTGAACAATCCTTTCTGATCTATCGCCGCTTTCCTGTGAGCAGGCTCAAGTCAAAGAGCTTTATCATGGCCAGTTCAAAATCAATATAAAATTGCGCCTGATTCGAAGCATAGAGTTCCACTGTTCTGCGTGTGATGTCGGCGGCCATTAAAGCCTGGTCCACATACAGAAGCCCCCTCCCCTGCTTCACATTTCTGTAATAATGGGCGTCCAAGGAAGCTGCGCCGCCAGTGTCCATCTCCACCGCCATATTTACCGACGTGGCGTTGCTAGTATTGCAGAGGGTACTGAGACGACTGCGGAAGAGCCCGTCCATGGTCAGGTCAGGGTGACCAGTGCCGTTGAAATTCGACAGTCTGGCCTTGAAAAAACGGCAGTGAGCTTTGCCGATGGTGTGGGCTCCAAGCAAACTCACCATTGCCCTCTCAGTAAATCCCTTGCCTTTGAATTTACTGATCATAGTCTAGATATCCTCAAATGGGGACGGCAGATTGCTTTCTGCCAGGCTGCCGGGGTTTTCAGAAGGAAAATGTAATGGCAGCCATTAAAATGTAACCGCAGAATAACAAAATATGAAAATGCAATATTTCAAAGGATGGCCATAATGCCAAAGATCTGAGAGAGAAAAACACTTAAAGATCGTATGGAGAAAAAACTAGTTGCAGTATAAAGATTCCATTGATGATCCAGAAGAACAGAAAAGGAAATTTACTCCAAAATCGGATTCACTCTGCAAATTATTACATAGAATACAAAGATCGCATCGAAGGAACCTCAAGACAGGGTGGTTATGAAAAGTTAAATGAAAATCATTAAACAGAAAACAAAATATATATACAATAGAGAAGAAATAAAATCTTTTTCTACCCAAATCTAAATAACTTAAACAGTTGGAATTCCAGAATGCAAATTTAAAATTCAAAATTCAAGTTGAATCTTTTTTGGGGATGGCTTGATTCATTCTTAACACATTGAATTTAAAGAGAAATTATAAATAGACAAAAAATCACTGGACTTATAATAAAAAAACCAATGTCTACAGGTATTTCTTTACAAAAATCCCGTAGAAGCAATGCCTTTCGGGTAGGTTCTCCATGGAAAAAAAGAATCGTAGTATCTAAAATATACCCAACCTGAATGGCGAATATAAAAAAAAACAATATGACCTGTTCAATGAAATATTTATATTCCCCAAGAAAAACACAACATGAATATGGATGACAAATGACAATGAATATAACAGATCACTAACGCCATTAAAGCTAATTTTTCTCGATAAACTTGGCTTCCAATCGTAATTTGAACAAATCACACAGCCAAAAAAATAAAATAAACCGTAAACAATATACATAAGAATCCTAAAACTGTTAAGTCTGAGATTGTTGTTCAGGTAACCGCTCAGGTTGAGCGCCTCATCAAGTTCGCTCTATACATGAGCCAACTTTCGAGCTATATTTTTTTTTCATCATTGCAACGGTCAAGGTAAAGACATTTCATAACAGCCATTTACAAAGCCTGAATTGGGAGAAACAAATGTCGGATTATACAATCCAAAAACATAAGTGCACAAGCACTAAAAAAATACAATTTATAGTGCACCATAACAGTTTCTACAGAATCCCAAGCACAAAATAAAATAGAATTCCCCAAGAATGAGTGCGTAAAAATATATCAGTTTTTTACAACTAAAATTATCTGAAGCCCGAGAAACCTGAAACTTGTTTCAGCGAATCTTATTATAGCAAATTTTTGAAAAAAAAATGCGATTTACTGTCCCATAATTTTTTTCGGAACAAAGTCGAAAGAGGAAACTATAGCAAGGTTTAGCGGCTTCTTAAGGCTAAAAGGCAAAAAAAAAACACACGTCCTGGATGCCCTGTGGTTAATTGCTGAAACAAAATTAATAGAGTACTTGCATTCAATTCAACATCAAAATCAAATAACCAGAATCCCCGTTACATCACGATGAGTTGTGTCATTTTGGAAAAGGAAACAGGTACGCATATCCAGTTACAATAGCTACTCCTAAGATCACAGTAGAAGGAAGAATTACAAATAATCTATACCAATGTATACCAAAACTGGAACTGCATGCCATGTCCAAAAGATACAGAGAAATGCGAAAGAACAGATGCTGCTAAAACTCTAAATCAAATTTGTATGCAGAAAATTCAATGGACAGTTCATTAATTAAATGCACTGGTCGCTAGCATCTATAAGTGCATATGCTGTAATCATTATAGGCACACAAGCCATAATTTGTAAAGAGTAAAAACTTTTGCATTTACCACAGATTTCTGCACAGAACAATATCCATTTAATCTATATATTGTGGTAAAACGGGAGAAGTTTGACAAAAAAAATATATACCAAAATTTAGATGGGAAAAACACAGATGCGATCAGTACATATTTTTTTCGTAAATGTTTTGCCTGAATATGGGAGGCCTTTACATAGCTTGAAATTCTATACAACAGCACCAAGCTCTGTAGTGCGGGATGTAAGGCATATACAGCAGTCTGCGAGTTCAAAATGTGACAACATGTGGAAGAGGTATGTGCCAAGTTCAAAATATATGGTTGTATACAATTGGGTGGTTTGTTGGAGTAGTAGATTTTTGTAAATATGTAAGCTGGCTTTTCTCTATCCTGCGGAAAAGCAAGGAAGAGTAGAGTGACAAGAAATTGAAAGCAGAGGAGATTGCATGAAACTTGTTATGCAAAGAGTAGTTGAAAGAGTCACCTTAGTTGTTTTCCAGTTGGAGCGCCATAATGCATTTGTCTGGTTCAAAAGTGACTGTCCCTGTTGCTTGAAATCCCCGCAGCAAATAAATGACAGCAGTCTTATTCTTAAGTATTCTTCATGTGAACTCTTGTCAATGCAGGAAGCAACATTTGCAGTGGTTCACTGGGTCAGTAGGCATTGGATATTTTTTGTTTTGCTGGATTTGAGGTTGCAAATAAGTCGGTGTTTGAAGCTAGAAGGACATTGCTGTTGGCAGAAGCGGCATTGCGAAAGTTGTTTGTCTATTGTTTGGAAGGTTTCCAGTGACGAGCCACCATTTATTGCAAATGATCTCAAATGGTATTGAGTAGATGTTGGCGATAGTCAATGTACCTTGCACCTGCATGATGAGAAATTGTAAATGAGCAAACGTAGAGGTAGAATATTTGAAAGAAAAGACGATATAAAAAGATGACATTGCAAATTGTTATGTATTGCTCATATAGAACTCACCTCTATAGTTGTGTTTTAACATTTCTTTTAAGTCTTGTAGTGCTTTTTCCATCCTCAGGGGTGTGATGAATGTTGACTGAGTAGTCTTCAAGGCCTTGTCATTATCATTTCCACTACGCTTTGCAACATTTTGAACAAATAAAATGTGTGTTTTTGTTTTTGTAGTTGGTTCCTCTATTGCTGTAAATAGATGTGCGAATTGGTCCTAAGAGGAGGTAAGAAAATAGTTTATGCTAAAACATGTAAAAAAGAATTTAAATGCATCTGGCAGAATTCAATTTAATGTAGGGAATTGACTAGGAACTTGGAGAGTGTGAAGAATGAAATTATAGTGTTAGTGACCAGTATTTAAAGGTTAATGCATGCAAAAGCTATAAAATAAACTTTGAAATAGTAAAGCCCAAAGCAACATGCAAAATTAGAAAAGCAAAATTGTTAAAAATAGCAATAGCAAAAGTGTTATAAAAATAGCAAAAACCGTCATTTAAGTCGTCAAATTTGACACAGTCCCATGAATGTCCACAAAACCTTTTTCCCATAGGGGTAACGACTTCAGCGTAAAAAGGATTTTAAAAAAATGATTTTCAATGTGGATGGGTACCAAAATAACAAGGCCATGATATGGCAATCCTGCCGAAGTTAATGTATTTTTGTAGTGAAATATAGGTGAGAGCAGATAACTGAAGTAGAAAAGAAAGAATAATCAATTAGTGCAGTCATTGCCAAATGAATAAATAACAGGCTAAACATTTGACCCATATAAAATTGAATTGGATTTTATAAACATTAATGCATTTAGCGAGAAATAATGCTGACAACAATAGATACAACATTTTTGAAATGAGATGACTAGAAACACAATTAAGTATTAAACACATGCGAAACAAGATTTTAAAAACTGGGTCTTTATCAACCTACAATAGAGCATTAAGAGCTTCTAGGAAATTTGTATAAAGAATTTTCCATTATTGGGATGAATAAGAAAAATAGTAGGAACTAAAATAAATCTAGAAGCTCATGTTGCAATGTTATTGTAAATAATAGAACTCACACATGGTTTAATAAACAGTTCCACAAAATCAAATTTCTGAAAAAGCATAATCAGTAGTGTAGTGACATTGAAGCCAAAATGAAAAAGTTGATCTGATTCAATTAATTTTCTATAAAAATATTAGTTAAAGCTTCATATGCCATCACTAAAAAATCCTTAGAATAACATAAGGAATTTAACAACATAAGTTACTAGATTTTGAGGACTAATTTTACACTCATTTGGGTCCGGAATTTATGAAAAATATTGAGGAAGAAAGAATCACTACATCAATTAACTGTACACCCATTTAACATGGTCTTTTTTTGAAGTATATTGTATTTATATGGGCAAATAGTTTTCTTTGGAAAATGACTATACAAACTACAGGGAAAAAAATATTACAATATTTGTAAGAAGAACTCCGTTAAGAAAATCACGAACCCTACAGTTGCGACATGATTTTAGTTGCCAAACTTTTTGGATATGATATTCCGACCTATGTCACCTTGGATCTGAGCCTTCGAAACCAAACGCTTACTATCGTGAAGCCACAAGACATGTGCATGTTATTTTCCTTAGTAAAATTGAGGTTTTTTTTGCAGTTCAAAATCCAATATATCAAACCTGAGTTAAAAGCCAAGGAAGAGAACCAATGTGATCTTCCAATGTAAAAATCTCTCCAATGAGAGTCAAGTGTCTATTTTGTTCCACTACCAACAAGTAGTTGCATCCCCCTAAATTGGAAAATCTTTTGCTTCATAATTTTGGCACTGTAATATAAATAAAATAGTAAACAACAAAAGTGAGAACAACTGCCAAATACAGAACCAAGAGTTTAATTCTACAAATGTCTTGGTAAAATGCTAATGGTTGTTGCATTATCCATCAAACAAATCAAGCAAAATGCATAACCAATCACATAGTCTTCAAATAAAGAATATCTCCTAAATCTGTTTACCTTGTCATTTTGATTACGTGATATTCCTGTCACATTTCAAAACAATGTATTCCACTCCACCAAAATTATACACAAGACAAATAATGTCAATCCAGCTAAACTAAAACCGAAATAAACTTTTAGCCAAATTGAAACTTTTCATAGCCTCTCTGCAATGGAGTAAATGATGCACTCAATCATTATCTCCAAAATGAAACCCCCGTTGGAAAAAAGAAAGGATTTTTTTTGTTGGGTTGAAAGAACGAAGAAATCTTTTACTGGGGTTGAAAGAGTGTGTGTAGTTCATGGCGCGCCATGGTCTCCTCATCTCACATTTTTCACAAAACTGTGGCAACACTGTCATGGCGAGAACTTGCTTGTTATGGATCAATCTGACCGCGGTCTTGCGCTGTTCAACATGGAAAATGGATGAAGAAGAACATATTCTCAGATTCATCATGTAATTGACGTCTGATTGTTGCAGCAGGGGGTATGTTGCTCTATAACAACACCATTGATGGAATGCTTCGAGTTGTCAACCCATTAACAATGCGATCTCGACACTCTTTTGCCAGAAATAAGTATCAATTATTTATTGGGCATGGCAGCAATCACATGCAATGGATATGGCTTCTATAGATTATATGAATCCCTTGTCAATTGCCAGAAATAAGTATCAGTTAGTCCGTTTCTTGACCTTTGTGATGACAAAATTAGAGAAGCCGCTTCTTCTTATGTAGAAACATTGATTATGGTCTTAGACGATTTGAAGACTATTTTGCAATTGGATTTAGACGAAATTTAATATTGACAGTATTGTTTTCCCAAATCATTAAATGTGATGTTATGATTTCAGTAAAGTACATGTCTCGGGTCAATTAACTTGTAAATGTGTGACAATACATTTTAATAAACACTGTAGTAGATTTTATTGCCTTGGTTTTGGCAACAAATAAAGGGAAATGTTGACTACCTAATCAGATGAAAGATAAATGATATTTAAAAATTGTAGGAAAATATTATTTTTACACAAACTATAAACTAACAATGAAATATTCCACATGGCAAAAATTGATTGTAAAATAAGGAACAAATTAATGGATGAGTTGAATACATATACCTGCCTTAGGCAGGATATTAACAAGAGCCGCAAAGCGGCCAGTTCCCGCCATCCAAGTTAAAAGCATGTACAAGATAAAACAAAATGGTAGTTGTTGACATATATAAGAGAAAATCTGTTGCAAGTGCATTGTTTTGATCAAAGTATCATGATCGAAAATAGTCGATATATGGAAAAACCTATAAAACAAAGCTACATATTGTTACATATGTGGAGAGGCATATGATGCCATTCCAAAATTGACAAAAACTAGTTGTGTTTATTAAAGCTATGTGTATATTATAGATCGAGTTTCAGTCACTTTCAGCTAAATGTAGAGACCAAGTGCTCTATGAGTCAGCACTTTGCAAAACGTCTATGATAAAATAGTAGAGCTTTTTATTATTATTCGCATGGGCAAGGACATTACATGCCTAGCAAGTCGGCGTTTAGTGAAAACAGTTAACACGCTTTTTGTATCCTGTCACACTTTCCATACATGTCTACTATAGAACTTTGACAAAAATCCACTTTCCATTATGCTTGGGTGGATGGCTATGTCCTGCTCTACAGCTGCCAGTCCAACACAGGCTGCAAGTAACGTGGAAAAGGTTTTGGAGTCTAGCTTTACACGTGTCAATTGCATTTGCATGAAATTTTCCGAGTCCTTTTCAACAAACGTATTGTGTGCATATGATGTAATCATTACAGTCCACAAGTCAAATAAGGGGCCAGAATAAGGGGCATAATTCAATCTTGGATGGCGATAACAGGAAGCAATGAGGCAATTGTTACGATACCATTTGACCGCAGGGTCTAAATATTCATCAAAAATAATAACATCTACGGATGATTTAGAATCCATACATGATCGTAGACTTTCAACACAAACTTCCGAGCACACTTCGGAGCCATTTTCACCACCAGTTGCAACAGTTGTTGCAATGGAAGGAGAGTTGGCCATTTATAAGCAACTCACCACCTTAGTGGTGGGAAAATAGTTTATTTACACTATGATAGAACCGAAGGGAGAACCCTAAAAAGGTTAAAGGGGCACAATTCAATCAACAGGGTATTGCAAGTGAACGCATAAAAAAACCCTAGCAGAGCCGAAGTCCTCAAACTATGTAAACTTGACCTCAAAATATGAGATCTAATATCTAGATGTTTTGAATGTAAAAACTATTAAGATAAGTTGATAAAATAAAGAAGATTGAGGAGGATGGATGAGGCACTCTATACACCCTCTCCTTTACAAACCCCAACCTTAGGGTCTGCCTCGTAGGAGCTTCGTTCCAAGGGTGTTGCTGGCCATAGAAGAAGTGCCAGGGTACCTATGTGTCTTTGGCATATCAAATGGCGTTGTTGGTGGCTTTTTGTCTTCCATTTCTTTTGTTATCGGTTTCATTAGTTGTTTTTAAGGAAATTTAGGTTCTCTAATGGCGGCCGATTTTTTGTTCCTTACACGCAAGATTTTTTGGTCATTTTGTGGTGCTCATGGGTGACAATTAGATGGTCATGGCAATTGCCCCCTAGCCTCTGGTTGAGTAGAGGTTCTGTGGTCGAGGTCCTTCCCAAATTCCACTCATGTGCGTGGTGGATGACTTATGTGGGTGGTTGTGTTGTTAGTGTGCCCCTTATCCCTAATCTATTACAATGTTGTGGTGTTTTTCCCACCATAGATTTGGTCTCAGTCGGTGGCCTTAGTGGCTTCCCCTTGGTGCTCCTGTCGATGGCTGTAGAGATTATGTTATTTCTGTATTGGTCACGGTCTGTATTTTCCTTACCTTTTGTTGCTAGGGTTTGGTTTGTTAGGTTCTTTCTACCCGGGTGTGTTATATTGCTTTCGGTGGGTTTGTTTTTGTTTTCTAGGGTCTCATCCCCACAAGTAAATTATTTTATGTGGGATGTGTTTTTTTTGGTATCGAAAGGGTTAACGTCCAATGGTGAGGGTGAACGCTTGTTAAGCCATCTATCAAGATACAAATT
Organism: Taxus chinensis; assembly: GCA_019776745.2. NCBI lineage: Eukaryota > Viridiplantae > Streptophyta > Pinopsida > Cupressales > Taxaceae > Taxus > Taxus chinensis. Next base: position 699,697,438 of record CM034154.1, on the reverse strand, counting down.
CTTCTACATACCTAACATGGAGAGTCAAAATGGATAAGGTCGAGATCGTTCCTCGAGTGACTTCAATGAATTGGATGCCCTATAGTCGTCATTATTTAGCCAAAGGAAGGACTCAATATAGATATAAGCTTACTCAACAATTGTTCATCAATTATATATAATCTCCATTCTATCATAGAGCAGAGATACTAGATATCTATGTTGAATCATTGTTTTCCTCTTTAAAAACTATTAAGATTTGTGGCTATAATTTTTTGTAATATTTTTTACTACCTATTTTCTTAACCAATATAAATATTCTTTTTAATTTAAAACATACAAATATATATATATATATATATTTGAATATATTCGCATGCTTTAAATTAGAAAGACTAGTAAAACTTCATGGCTATAAACCTTTATATACCAAGCACTTTATACCCAATTTCTTAGATTGTATATTTAACATGATATTTATGCTTATTTTTTCTATATCTTCAACTTGAAAAAGTGAAGAGCATATTTAAAATATTAAAACGGACTATAGTAAGTGGAGAGATTCTTTGGAATCTCATTTTTCATGACACATAAGAAAAGACAAAAACAAACATGCACTATTTTTAAAAGTAAACAAGAGCCGCAAGGCGGCCAGTTCCTGCCATGTATGCTGCAAGATCTAAATAAGTGGCATAAACAATTTAGCATTTATATTGAATAAGTAAAATGAATGTCCAAGCATTTAAGTAGTTACATTAAGGACATTCGAATTCATATCCCCAGAGTAATGAAGAGTCAAATCTGTATGCAGTACCAAACACTAAATTACATAAGTTGTATATAACAATGAAATCATAGTAGTTTTTACAACCAGCAAGGGAAAAAATGAAAAATTGAATTTAAAGTAGTAAAACTGCAAACAATGGCATGAAAACAAAGGTTAGAAACCGACTCAAATTTCCACAAGAAGCAAACAAATATTCATAGCAAACTTCTTTGACAGTCCATTAAATAGACAGGTGGGTTTCTATTATTTCAGCTGCATAAAACAGTTGAATTTAATTAATGCTATAATAATTAATTTATTGTTGATAACTTTTGTGGTTGCACTCACCATCAAGGCAATCCAAATAGCTACTCCTAAGATCACAGTAGAAGGAAGATATTACAAATAATTGTATACCAATGCTATACCAAAATTGGAACTGCATGCCACGTCCAAAAGATATAGAGAAATGCGAACGAACAAATGCTAACGAAAACTCCAAATCAAATTTGAAGGCAGAAAATTGAATGGACAGTTCATTAATTAAATGCACTGGTCGCTAACATGTATAAGTGACTTAAAGCTAATATGTTTATCTTTATCTTGAAAACAGTGGGAACACAGCTGAAGCAGCAAACACATCGATAACAGCCCTGAGTTTAACAATTTCATTTTGTGCATATGCTATAATCATTACAGCCCACAAGCCATAATTTGTAGAGAATAAAAACTTTTGCATTTACCACAGATTTCTACACAGAACAATATCCATTTAATCTATATATTGTGGTAAAACGAGAGAAGTTTGACAAAAAAAAATATATACCAAAATTTAGATGGGAAAAACACATATGCGATCAGTATACAAATTCTATACAAATTCTATACAACAGTACCAAGCTATGATGCGAGATGTAGAAAGGAAAATTATATATTTAGGATGTAAGGCATATACAGCAGTCTGCGAGTTCAAAATGTGAAAACATGTGGAAGAGGTATGTGCCAAGTTCAAATTATTATGGTTGTATACAATGGGTGGTTTGTTGGAGCAGTAGATTTTTTGTAATATGTAAGCTGCTTTTCTCTATTCCTGCAGAAAGCAAGGAAAGAGTATGAGTGACAAGAAATTGAAAGCGGAGGACATTGCATGAAACTTGTTAATGTAAAGAGTAGTTGAAAGAGTCACCTTTAGTTGTTTTCCAGTTGGAGCGCCATAATGGCATTTTTTTGGTTCAGGAGTGAATGTCCCTGTTGCTTGAAATCCCCGCAGCAAATAAATGACAGCAGTCTTATTCTTAAAGTATTATTCATGTGAAACTCTTGTCAGTGTAGGAAGCAACATTTGCAGCGGTTCACTGGTTAGTATGCCATTGGATATTTTTGTTTTTGCTAGATTTTGAGGTTGCCAATAAGCCGGTGTTTGAAGCTATAAGGACATTATTGTTGGCAGAAGCGGCATTGCGAAAGTTGTTTGTCTATTGTTTGGAAGGTTTCCAGTGACAAGCCACATTTATTGCAAATGATCTCAAATGGTATTGAGTAGATGTTAGCGATAGTCAATGTACCTTGCACCTGCATGATGAGAAATTGTAAAATGAGCAAACGTAGAGGTAGAATATTTGAAAGAAAAGACGATATAAAAAGATGACGTTGCAAATTGTTATGCATTGCTCATATAAGAACTCACCTCTATAGTTGTGTTTAACATTTCTTTTAAGTCTTGCAGTGCTTTTTCCATCCTCAGGGGTGTGATGAATGTTGACTGAGTAGTCTTCAAGGCCTTGTCATTATCATTTCCACCACGCTTTGCAACATTTTTGAACAAATAAAATGTGTGTTTTTGTTTTTGTAGTTTGTTCCTCTATTGCTGTAAATAGAGGTTGAAACTGTTCCAAATAGGTATAGCTGCAGTTAGAGAAGAAAATGTTTAGTATTATGCAATAAAGAGCACCTAGAATATGAAGTTTGTGGAATACTAGGAGTTTACCCTTGTTGTGTCTTCTTCCGTTGGCCCCGTCTTTAATTTCTAGGATAAGTTGGAGTCCAATCTGTTTAGTAGAGGTTACAATTGCAGCAATTGTCCCAATTGCATATGGCTCTGTACTGTTTAACAATTGCTTAACAGTTGTGTCTGGAATGAATTTATATTCTATTGAAAGCGGTGGAGTGCTTTCTACGGTGCTGGATTCATTAAGGAGTAAGATCACATCACAGTCTCCATGGTCATAACTGGTTTTAGGTGCAATGCTGAAATTTGTGATTTGTATGCCTTTTCCAGCCACAACTTTGTCTTCATGCATTGGGATAAATTTGTGGGCAACATTTAGAGTAACTGTCAGTTCAGCTTTTTTCATCAGTAAGATCTGCTCGCAGGAGCTGTTTTCCTTGATCTTTTTGCACAGTAGTTTTATACACCACGAGCACATTGCCTTGGAAAATGTTGCCAATTGTGAAAGTGTTAAGGTCATCAATGGATGTGAGGGATGGAGTTGATGTTGCTTGCCTGCAGAGAATGTAGAATATTTCAATGTATGTTCGATGAAATGATATTTAAAGTTAATGTAGTTTGTTTTGTACATACCTTTTTAGCTGGCTCTTGTCTTCTTCTTGTCCTTCTATGTTGTCAAAGGCTCGTTTCATGGTTCCTGCGATAACAAGGTATATAGTGCAATATGAGAAAAACATAGTTTGTTGTTATTATTGGACAAATAGTGTAAATTTGTTATGGAAGAAACAATAGTATTGAATTGATTATAATTGTACTTTTGGACGTTAATATTGCATACCTTATAGCAGTGTATAGTTTCAGGGGAGAGAAGTGCATTGTATAAAGGTGTTGTTGACATTGTGTAGTATTTGGATTTTGATTTAACAGAAATTGGTTATGTGAAAAGTATAATGTATTGTGGTCGCTCCAATATGTATCTGTTCTAGACAATGCAATGCCTTTAAGGATGTTGTTTTAGACCATATGTGGTCGATAATTGGCATTGAAGATGAAATTTGGTTTTGTTTGATGAAGTGCATTTGGTGAGTTCGTATATGATGAATGAGCATTGTCTCGTTCGCTGATTTCTTGTTGATGTCAATATTGAAATCACCTATTATGTGCACGTTGTTTCGTGCTTGTGTATCTGCCAAGGCTTTGTCAATTGCACAGAAGAATATCTGAAATAGATGCAATTGGCGCTACATAGAAGTTTACTATGGATATTTCTTTCTTATGAACTGGTAACGGTTGCAAGCAATGCTTCTACCTTATTTTCTCGGTATTCAATAGTTTCAATATTCAAAATATGTTTTTGATGCAAATCATTATTCCATGTACATGTCGCTTAGAAATGCAATTGAAATGTTGTTGTAGTGTGTGTGTTTGTGTGGTCGGGGTATGCGTTTCTTGCAACACATAGTATGTCTACTTGCATTAAATCATAGTCATTGAGTATGTCTTCAGCATGTGCTTTGAGGCTTCTTGTGTTCAAAGATGCAATGAGGAGCTCAAACTGGGATATAATTGTTTGCAAATCATTTTGCAATTGCCATGTTGAATTTTCCGTGAGATGCATCATCTCTGCTGTTATCTCTTCTCTTACCTTAAAATTCTTCATTTTCAACGGTGTTAGTAAGTACAAAGACTCAATATTTGTAACTCGGGATAGTGCTGTGTATGTTAGTCCATGTTGTGTGACACCAGCCGGGTTGAAGGCAAGTCCTTCCATTGTGAGGCCTTGGGATCTGTGTATTGTTCGTACACATGCTAATTGTATTGGAAATTGTTTTCGCATTGTTAGGCATGTTCGAGTTTGGGAATTCGGTGTTGGTCTAGTAATACGTAGGATTGGTATCCAACTCCTTTCTATCATATTGTCGTACAAGTGAGTGAGTTTTTTTGTTTGCATATGCCCCAATATGAGGGTCATTAAATTTTATCCATACTACGTCCATTTTGTTTAGAAGCGTGTACGATTTGAATATTCCATCAGATCCATTGACTAACCCGTCTTGAATGTCATAATTACCAGCGAATATTTCTACAAGCATATCAGTTTTCAGTACAATAGTTGATGGTAGAGTGGCAGTGTGTCGATGTGGATGGTGTACATTGTACTCGTCGTCCTCTTTGTCTATAGCATGTAGCGTAAATTGTTGTCCAGGACAAATGGATAACATTTGATTGTTGTGTTTTTTGACATCGTCGTTTTTGTAGAAGAGATGGAAATTTTGGATTGATAGGAGGTGTTTGCAAGCATGATTCGTTCACATAACATAAGTCAGATTTGGTTTGTTTTCCTATGCGCATACGATTTAGGACAGAAAATGAATTTTTCATTTTTTTGATCCATTGTTTTGTTTAGGTTGGTAGATTTTCACATTGTCTTTCCAAAAACAATATGGAATTTGTTGATCGTTGAATGTAGGATCATGAAATATGAGGGAGTCATGTACGGGTTGTGCTTGGTAAAATTCTCCACAAAAGAGCATATCGATGTTGCCAAAGTGTTCCGTGGGAGTATGCATTAATATCTCGTAGTCGTTTGTCTATAAAATACAAGGATCTATAACCCCACCAATGATATTTCGTCAATAATAATGATTCGTATTTGTTGATATTGCTTTGATAATGTGTCTAATGATTCAGAAGTTAACGGTATCAAGTTTGTTCGATTGAATGGTAGTAGGAACGCAGTGTGTATTGTCACTCCACCAGCATTGTATGCAGCCTTTCCCGTGTATGCTAGTATCAATCCTTTTGGTTTGAGTGGATCGTTGTCTACGAAATTGTCGTAGAAGTGTACAAGTGTCTCGTATATCAATTTTGTTGTAAATGTTTTCCTTGTACCTGCACCTCCTGTTAGAAAGAGGTAGAATGGATTTGATGGGTCGAGTCACTTTTTTTTTTGCTATGTCTTTAATGATTGCTTGTTGTTCTCTGTTTAGCATTCTTCTCTTTTTGTAGTAGTCAATGGTTGAGGATATGAAGGGGTGCTTCCCAATTTCAAATCTATTTTTCGTGTTTTTTGTTTTTGTTGAAATGATATGTAAATTGCAAATCAGATTTTAAGTCATATTGTTCATTGACATAATCATTTTCTGCAGGTTTTCTCGTGTTGTCAGGAACATCGTTGTTTAGCTCTTGTTCTCTAGTCGTGTCATCGATGTCACCCCCATGTAGGATTAAGTTGGAAAGTGAATTTAGATTCGTTGTGTTTGATAGTTTGTTCATGATATGCATATGCTTGTTTCCAAGTTGGAAATCCTTGTTGCAACGATGTCTCATCGATGACGAAGGGAACATATAGCAACAACTTTTCACAATAGTAGTTTTCATTATCAACTTCTTTGTTGTATCTGATATATCGTATGATGTTTTGATTTCTTTTTTCTCTTTTTTTTCGCTGTTTCTTTGGTATTCTGACAACAAATTCAGATAGGCAAATGTGTGTTAGTGCAGCTGGTCGCTTGATGTAGTGATCTACAATCAATTGGCACATTATGTTATCTGATTCATCAAGCTCTTTACTCAAAAGCATTGGCAGCTTGAGGACAAGTGTGCGTTGATCTGATGGACTCGTGTCTATGAAGACACATTTTCTAGAGCAACTATGCAATGGTAATGAGAGAACAATATGAACTGCTTGCTGAGAAGAAATTTGTTGGGTGTTGAGCAGTGTGTTGCCTAGTTGTCACATCCATTTCAATTGCATCGATATTTTTTTCTTGGTGGTCTTTTCTAATTTTTTGAAATGATTTTGTTGTTGACTTGTCAAGTTTAGTCATATACGATGTACAATAATGTGCTGCTGCATGTGCATTGAGCACATACTGGGCATCCGTGTTAGCTCTCCATAGTTGAGGAACTTTTTTAGAAAAGCTATTGGTCCATGTATGTGAAGGTTTTCATGTCAAAAAAATCCTTGGTTGTTTTAGTGTGCTTTTTATTGCCTGTATATATTCAGGCTCATTGATTTTTAATTCTGCCAAGAACATGTCAAAGGTGTCTTTTTTTTTATATTGTTTTTTCTCTAATATAGCAAAAATGTCCTTTGCATTTTGAATTTCCAATTCTGTTGGTTGGTTGGAAGGCTCAAGGATCATGGTTCTTCTCAACGGAGGTATAGGGAAATTATATCTGCAATTTAATTTCGACTATCTATAGCATCTTTTGGTGTGGTGATGTTCATGTATTCTTGCAATATCAGCTTCCAGGTTGTCCGTGTTGCAAGATATGTATTTGTTTACAAAAGCTTCCATTTCATTATTCTCGTTTGTCCATAAATTGGTGCGTATTTGATCCATACCAAGAAGTGTGTATGTTGATTTCCTCAGTTTTGGAATTCTGTTATGGAGAAGTGATCTTGTATTGGTCCAAAAAATGATTCATCTTTGTATATCATCTGTACCAATGCTTTCAATCTGTAGTTGTAGTACCGTGTACAAGTGACAGGGTCCTTTCTTATAAGGAAGTCGTTGTCTACAGTGAGAAGTGATGGCTTTGAGTAGATTTACATTTCTTTTCTTGTCTATGATACAGCTCAGACAATGTTAATGTGAGTGGTTTCCAATTGTGCTCGGCACTTGTAAATGTCAAAAAGAAGGTTGGTGGACCTAACTGTCGTATCATTGCAAATGTGTTTCTTTGTAATTGTTGTAAATAATCTGGAGATGTGCGTATTTGTTTGAAGTCCATGTATCCAATATTTGATTCCAATAATTTTTCCAAGTTTGGTTTGTATTTGACATCTCTTGCAACTAACTTTCTACCTTTCAATTGGCTTTTGTATACTTTACCCACATGGTTCCGACAATTGGACTATGATAAATTTTAAGCTCTTGAGAAAAGGTTTGTGATGATATGATATAGCAAAAAGGAACGATTGCGGCATGATTGCAACTTCCCAATGTGCATTTGAAGATATGAAAATGAATTCGTTATATTTGTCAGGTCGAGGATCACAGTAAAAAGTGTGGGAAAAATTCATTCTTCAGCGGAAGATGTCTTTAGAAAATACCAGTGGATTGTTGTCCTTCTGTATGTGCAACTTGTATATAATTTATTTGCAAACACAGAATGCAATGTGACTCTGTGAAGCCATGCACCATGGTATCATTTGCGGCGTGATTCTCAAGACTTCACTGCATTGTGCTGTCAGTTGTCTGGCGAGCCTCATCTGAGTGTGGTTTGTGGTTTAATATCATGCAATAGTCTCTTCCAATCCTTTTTGACATGTATTTTTTCCATTTGATATAAGTTTCTCTTGCCATATTGTTGCACAAAGACGCATGATAATGTATGCTCGTGACTTTCCTTTCTTTGAAAGGGTTTTGTATTGAAGTCTTCTTTTAAGGTCACTCCAATTGATGTGTCTAGTTAAGGATCATGGCAAGGCGCTTTTGTATTAATTGGTATTGGAGGGGACAATTGATGATGCGACTAGTCATTCACTTATTGCGGTTTTTTGATCTGCTCCTATTTAGTTTGTGTAAAAGGCAATCGAAGTGAAACAAGCGCTCTTCAAGTCAGTAAGCAGTGTTTGAACATGACAAGGACTTGTTCAAGGTTGATGTTGTCTGGTGATGCAAGTTTTGCATCTTTCCAATTTTCAATGACTGTTTACACTTCTGCAGATTTGCTTACAGCATAGTAGCTTTGTCCTTTTTTAGCTAAAGTCATGTATGAGTTTGTTTTTCTAATGAGTAAATTGCACCAATATTGTAGCGTAAAATGCAAATGTTATTTGTAAAAAACAACAGATGGGAATTGCATGTTTTGGCCCGATGGTGACTTGATTTTTTGGTTTAGAATATGGCACAAGGGTGTATTTACATTGCGTACGTGTGCTTATTTTGTGTAGTTTTGTTATTGTATTCTCACTTGCAATAAGACTCACAATGCGAAGTGATGGAGTTACTTGTGCACAGGAGAGTAGACACAATGTGGTTGAATTATCATGGTGTATTGCTATGACGATTTGTTTTGTTGTCGATTGTTCTTTTTTGATTTTTTATTGTGGATTACTAATAGAGCAATAGATTCATGTAGCGGATGGATGTTTTACTGGTGGTGTTGTCAAAGACAATTGTTGAGTATTTTGTTTAGTATGCGTCTTTTACCGATCAGAGTTAAGCGGTCAACGTGGACGTTCTGTGTTGTTTCTGTTTCAAAATATATTTATTAAAATTAAAAAGCTAATTTGGGTTGTGCGCAAGTAGGAATATGTGGTTAGAATTAATTTTCATTCGTGACCACAAATTAATTGTTAATTGAGTAATAGAGATACCCATTCCAGAAGAATTCTTTCCCCTCGATTTGCCCTGTTCAAAAAAATTGTTTGCCAAGTCACAATGTTAATTTGCCATTTGAATTTTGGATCTTTTGAATCAAGTCGACGTTAAGTGTTTTTCCAAGAGACAAAATGCTGTAGGATTGTTAGAAAGTATGCATTGCCAAAAATGATATTGAGCGATTTTGTAACGACGTAAGCACTGTTTATGTCATATTTCTCCATTGTTTAAGAGACAAATTGAGCTGAATAAGTCTCACCACAAATACAGGGGTGTGTGGTGTGTAACTAGTCTAGACAAACCATAGTATTTAATTGATTTGAAATGGCAGACCAATTCACAATTTCGCTGTTGCCACAAGAGCGTGATAGGTGCACATGTGTAATTGGAAAAGTGTAGTTGTCATTTTTTTTGCATTTATATAATGGTTCCTAGTGACCTGCTAATGGATGGTTGTCATGGAATAAGATTGTAGTATGGAAGATGAGGAGATTTACATTAAATCGGAAGGTAATGATTTTTTGTTGTAAAAGGACCAAACACATTTTGTATATTCAACCATTAGATAGCCAATTAATGCAAAAAAAGTGTCACCCCATAAGTCCTGTTAAGTTGTTTCGGAAAAAAGGCAATGAAGATAATGATTCTGCGGAAATATGTTTCTATGTTCATGTATTCCATGCATAACTGCCAATGGGCGTTGGTTCTAATTCCAAGTTGATAAGAATTTAGTGCATCAGGTTCACCTCTTTTAAACAATTCAAAAAAAAAAATGGTCAATGATGCCATTACGCCGTTCTAAAGATGTAATTTTAAAGTTGTTATGTAGAAGCACTTGAAAAGCGTTCGAAACAGCCAACTCCACATGGTAAGAAAATGTTGGTTTCTCGTAATAAGTTTTCTTGCACTTAAAGCATCAGCGATGGGAAGCAATATTGGATCTATGCATCGTTTTGTAGTCTTCTACAACTATTGGTCGTCGCATGTTTGATTGGTTGCGTTATCTATGATCTATTGTTCGTTGCGTTTTTTGTTACAAACTCCATTTGAGCGCAGAAAGCAATAAACAAGTAAGTTTCAATTTTGACCTGTGTGTAAGGTCTGCAAGTATTTGTTGTAATAAAACACTTAGTTGTGAAAACCACCTGCAACATAGACAACACAATAGAACCAAGATAAGATATTAAAAAGTGAAGAATTTTATAAGATTCGTTTCAATAAGATTGAAAAAGAGAATTACACTTGATTGTAAATTTAAATGGGGAAGACAAAGAGGTATAATTTTGATTCTATAAA